>CM057158.1:22527649-22547020 GCA_029962745.1 Echinometra lucunter
AATAGATTTTCAGGAGCATATTTTAGTAAAAAAAAAAAGGGGGAAGGAGAATGGACCACAAGTTGCGTCTTTCAAATCCACCATCGCTTCACACCACAAGCCATCTCTTATGTCAATGAACTTTAGTCATAATTATCCTCACTAAACAGGCCAAATTTTCTCACCTGTAAATATCAGCATGACATTTTCCTCTTCTAAGTAAAGACACCCCCCCCCCCACCCACCATCGTCAGTGAATTGCTATCAAAAGCCATTGTCATCCCTTATCGATTGCAAAATGAGGCAGGGCGGTGCCAGAACTATGTAAGAAAGGGTTTGTTTAAGGGACGAAAGGGCTTGTTTAAGGGACGAAAAACAAGCCATTACAAAAATATAATCAGCATGATCAGTGACACCAGAAATCTTTAAGCAAGCAGGATCACATTAAGAAAATTGGAGGATTCGTAGTAGTTGAATAATATTTGGGGATAACTGCTAGGATAAATAATTTTAAAAAGATGCAGGCGAAAAGAAGATCACTAAAAGAGAAGTAAAGTAATATGTTAAGTGCGTCGAGTTTTCCATCTTATTCTACGTGATGCAGAATCAGCAAATTTCACGATATTTTGATTGTTCCCCCCCCCTTCAAATTCAAATTCCATTAATGCTTCTCTCCACGTCTACCAATCACCCCTTCACTCCTGATTTTCTTCCCGCTCCTCAAATCTTCACCTCCCACACTGACTTGCTGGTAATTCTCACACCTTTTGGTCGCTGTCGCAGCTTGATATTGCTACCCCCTTGCTGGACATGAGATAATGGAAGAGGACATGGAGAACAGAGGCCATCGAGGTGGAGGGAGGGTGAGAGGGGGGGGGGGAGTATGCTGTTGCACCTCTTTCAGAACCGTGGACATCCGTCGAGAAGGGGAACCTTTGATTCCGACATGTCGCTCTCGTGAACCATCAGGAGATTTTTTGAAAAGTCATAGGGAGCGACATTGTCGATCTCGTGGGTGGCTAACTCTTGACCAAGGGGAGACGCCAGAGTATTTTGATCATTTTGATAGGGGCATGACGCATGCCGTGTTTAACCTAGGCCCACAGGTGAGTTTATTTACGTTTTAAATCAACAAATGGGGCTGTTGCCCTCTTTTCCCAATACTCTTCTTTCTTCTTTTTCTCCTTTTTTTTTAATCACTTGAAATATGATAGGGCGGCCGGACCCGGCCCCCTGTGTTGCCGCCCCTGCCCTTACAATGTTACTGGACATGGAAGATGAAGGGCGTGGAAAAGACGATCGTGAGGGGAAGGGAGAATGGAGGGGTATGGTGTAACATCCCTCCCAGAACCATGAACACCCCTCGAGACCAATAACACACAAGGCAGACAATAAATTCGGTCTCGTGAACTCTCAAGACGATTTTTTTTGAAAAAACATCGAGACCGACGGTGTCTATCTCGATATAGGATCAAGCATTGACGTACCGGTCGCGTTGCAGCTTAAGAGCCGAGTTAGATTTACTGGAATAACATAGGCATAATATTTGTCATTCATCGTTTTACCGTAAGCTTCGAGATTTGTTCGTTCATACTGAACGAAAGCGTTCTTTGCTGAACGAACAAAGCTCGAAGCCCGAAGCCTACAGTAAAACAAGGAATGGCAAAATATTATTTTTAAACATAGGTATTTTTGTCAGTTTGTTGCAAAATTATGCCATTTAAAAAGTTTATATTTTGTGAGCAATATTAAGTTAGTTTTTTTTTTCAAGTGACCGGTATGTGAGGGGAAAAAATAATGCTTCATTTGTTACCAAAGAAGATGGCATTGGCTTTTTATATCTAGCGAGGTCAAATTGAGCTCATCACCTGGTCAACGCGATCTTACCGCTCCATGACCCGCAATGGACCTGTCACCTCCAATCATGGAAGGCGCGATGCCACCAATTAGCCGTCTGCCTCGAGGGCGCGAGGCCTGGCGTGCCCCCAGAGCTCCCGGTGAAAGCCAAGATCATAGACCGTACGTGCACGACCCGACAACAGTACAACAACTTGTTACACTAGCAGTTGATGATGATCTTTGCATGCAGAGCTTCGGCCAGCTGTCCTGGCTGCGCTGGCTAGCTAGACCTTGCAAGGTTGCTGTGATTTTTTTTGAGAGCTCCGAGAAGTGGATGAAGGAAAACGATGCGCAGGAGATGGAAAAGATGCCCCGTAGCCATGGCAATAGAGTCGGAAGGAGTTGGGGAAAAGGGGGGGGGGGGGGGGGGGAGGAGGAGAAGGGGAGGGGAGGGAGAGGGGAAGGGAAGGGAGAGTAGGGGGATGGGTGGGTCTAGGCTGACCATGTTATTCTACCTTTCGACCATTAACCATTTTCCATTTCTAACATCTTATTTTAGATGTTTCACCCAGGGAAACCTCATCAGCTTCAGTGCTGTTCTTCCTGAGGGGCCTGCAAATTATCATTACCCCGGCACATTGATCAGGTTCCCATTTCCACCTGGGTCGAGTGGGGCAAAAGGGGGCAAAACATCTTGCCAAAGGATGTAAGCACCCGAGGAGGATCGAACCCAGGACCTCTTGTACAATAGTCATGAGCTTTCACCAATGGATCACACTGCTCCCGCTGTGATTAAACAAAGAGTGATGATATATTCAATACTTCGATTCGTCACCACTGCAAGTCATCAGTCAGACAGAACCATCAAGAAGATGTTAAAAGGTTTCGGTCATAAATATTACAGGATAACGTTAATTCTATCAGCTTTCGATTATTATTGTGACTAAACAAAAAAAATTGACAAATTAGCATTTACCCAGTGCCCAGTCCAACGGTAACACACATCAGTTTCATTTTGTCTATACTGTATAACAATATCAGTGAAGGATACGTCAAAGGTCACAAACAAAATTTAGTTTGAAGCATTTCCAACCTTAAAGTAGACCTAGACCACAACACACTATTATACACCATTTATACATAGATCTATGAATTATGTTTCGCTCAAATTCAGGTCAGGGAAAAAGTTTTTTGTTTTAATCGATGTGAATATTAAAGTTACCATACTTTTTCTTGAACGTAATCTATACGTGAGTGGAATGGCTCAATAAATGAAAATGAAGAATAACAAAGTGCGTTGCTCTAATTTCAATTCACCCAATGTTGCTAATGTTAAATCATTATCATGCATAACAGGTAGAATTGTGAAACGAGATCATTATATTGCTCTTTTGAAAAAAAAAATGCAATTCTACCGGTTCATACACAAAAGAACAAGAAGAAACACATTCAGAAATACACCACGCTTATTTCAAGACGGATGTGAATACCAGACAAAAATAAGCTAAAGTCTGGAAAAATAATTGAGATCTATCTGTCTGGGCGAGGAAAATGAGAAGCGAACTTATTCGAGATGTCGTCCTGATCCGGAGTGATAAGAGGGGCAAATCCTACCCCATTCCGTTGATATACGAGGGTAAATCCATAGCCCAACTTCGGATTGGTGGAGGTAAATCTCATTCGTGGACGCCTGATGCCTCGCTCACTAAACCAGGGGCGACTTCTCATGGTCTCCACAAAATGCCACGCCATATTGCGGAGTGTCAGAACTAGGGAAGGGGGGTAAATCTATCCTCATGTCATTGGACAGAGAGGGGTTGATGCACCCCTATTTTGAAAGCTTGGTGGACTGGTGGTAATTTGTGGCAACCTGATGCCGTACGTGCTGAAATAGATTTGACTTTTCAGGGTCTTTACAGAACACAATGGCATTATGTTATCTGTCATTCGTTGGAGGTAGACAAACTCCCCATCAACACACCCATTCTCTGCCCCCTCCCTTATACACCCCTAAATGCAGCACCCCCACTTCAACGTGAAGATAATAAGAATTTTGGATGAAGGAAACTATTTTACTGGCCAGTCACTTGACTGAACATGATGAATATCCATTTATTTGTAAGCTAATCCAAAATTTTATAGATTATATACATTGGATCGTTAAAATCAAGTTAGTCGTTATTGGAGAATAGAAAAATATGTTCATACATGTAGGTTTCATATCTACATGACTAAACAGTTTTTTGTGATCGGTGGAAAATAATGATGATGATGATGATGATGATGATGATGATGATGATGATAATAATAATGATAATGATAATGATAATGATAAATGATGATGATACAATACTATTACTACTACTAATAACAATGATCATAATAACGTCTTATTTACACAAGGTACACTGTAAAAAATTACCGTAAAAATTACGGTGGAAAGTCGCGCAGCAAGTTGCCAGTCGTGCAGCAAGTTGCCATCCAATTACCGTAATTTTTACGGGTAATTTTTTACATAGCCACTTCAGCTTTTACCAGCTGCTCTTCCAGCGGGCCCTACATAACATGATATGTTATCATTACCCTTCTCCATTCTTGTTGTGCCGAGCGCCTGGCTAGAAAGCAGAAGGTCCCATTTTTAAAGTCTTTGGTATGACTCAGCTGGGGATCGAACCCACGACCTCCCGTTCATCAGCGGACGCTCTATAATTGAGCCAACATGCCCGGTATATAAAGCAACGATATGAAGATTTTAGTGATTTCTTATTTAAAAAAAAACAACAGCAACCAGGAAACAAAAAACCTTGCAATACAGTGGATAAATGCATATACTCAAGTTGATGATATACCATTAGAAAGGAGAAATGAAAATGAGATGGAAAAAAAAAGCTAAATAGGAGACGCCAACGTCGAACGCAGTTTGGTTTACGACATGCAGGCAGAAATTTTCCCACTGGGAAATTTGTTCAGGCTACAAAAATATTTATCCAATCACGCTACTTTTGAACAGATTTATTACCATGAGAACAAGCGAGGAAAGATAAATTGAGGCTCCATTACAAGTTTGTGAATGAGAGAACGTCGATGTCGTGAAGAAACAGAAACAAGAAAGAAGTGAGAGGGAGAAAGAGAGAGGGAGAAAGGGAAAGAAAGAGATAGAAGAAGATAAAGAGTGAATGAGAATGAACATTGCAAGGTATCTGAATGAAAAAATGCACGGGAAAATGAAGGAAATGGGTTTTCCCAAGTCAATAGGTATCTGTCCGATGCACCAAAAAGAGAGGCAGAGAGAGAGAGAGAGAGAGAGAGAGAGAGAGGGGGGGGGGGGGGGGGGGGGGGAGGGACTGTTAAACTTAAGATAAGTAGAGGCTCGGAAAAAAGTACTTCAGTATGAAATTGATCGCAACGGAAAACTCGCCAAAATAAGAAAAATTAAGAAAACAGATTTAACAAAATCAATGTACATTGCATTTATGATCACAAAAAAATTTGCGCGATATAAAGCAAAAGCAAAAAGTCGGGCAATAAGGAGAAGAAGGGAAGAGAGATAGAGAGAGAGAGAGAGAGAGAGAGAGAGTGGAGTCGAAAACACCAGCGTACGAAGTCAGACATTTTACGGGTCAAATTTACTACAGAAGGTCAAGCGTATGGAGACACGATTTGTATATTCGACTTCTGCTTCCTCCTCTCCCTCACTGGTCTCCTTCGCGTGACTTTGAGCCTGAATACTAAGGCAAGAACCCTCTTACATGTCGACGAAACCATGCAAATAGTACAAAACAAGATGTCTTCATGTCGTATGTAAACCACTGTTTCGTTTGAGAAAATGATAATCAGGTAAACACCCGGGTAATATCATATCATACCAGAAATAAGGAATACGCTTGTATGTATTTTTCCTTTTTATTGGTCATAATTTAGAGATTGAGAAGCATCAAGCGAGGTGGTAACAATAATTTTCATGTACGCTGATGATGTACAGCCAGGAACGTACGCAGAATTTTTTTTCCAGGAGGAGCAAGAATACGTAAAATGTTCGAAGAAACATGCAAGTGAGGGAGCGAAGCGATTGAGCTGGTCACGAGGGCGCTTTTGCATTTTTGAAATTGAAATTGAAGGATCTGATGCACACTTTTATGGAATTTTGGAAAATTTTCATAAAAAAAGGGGGGGGGGGCGCTGCGTATGGCTTTGCGTACAACCCTCAATGATACATACCACCCCGTGAATATTTGATATAATCATTATAATGACATTATATTTTAGTATTAGGTTAAGAATGTAGGGTATGCGACATACGATTCATCTTACCGTATCAATTAGAAGTGTGGGAAAAGCTAAAAGATGAACAAAGTTACAAACAGAAAACCTGAGTTTGATGGAATTTATTTCACATGGGAATGCTTAATCTTTAAACCACGCACCTAAATGAAAAAAAGTGCTGTGAAAAGGCTATGAATGGATAAATCATGAATCACTTCTGATTAATATTACACCATTACACATTATCTAAAATTGCATACAAATTTCAATGTGAAGTGACTCGCATTTAACTTTCCTCGCTGAAGGGGAATCATTTACTCACTCTTGCACATCGATAGGTAATACATGTGTAAAGTTCATTTACTATAGTATCTAATTCATATAATCACAACAGGATGTAATGAAGTACTCGTGCGGTTAGGGTGGGAAAACCGAATCACCACGAGAGAAAAAATGAACTTGACACCGGAAATATTACAACGAATCCATGAAAAAAAACAATGATTTCCATGTCATGTTCATCGTCACAAAACATTTGTCTCATTTTCATGATGTATCTATTAATGATAATGCTCCTCTTTCCGTCTAGTATTTCAATTTCTGATACCTGTCTAATTTATCTCTTCCGGTGTGGCGGCTTACGCTTCCTTCCGCCTCATTTTCCATCAAGAATTTCTGATGAATGCGAAGGAGTATTAAAGGGAAATAAACGTCTGCGAAAAAGGGTATGTCAACATTTCTTTGCGAAGGGGCATTGTAATGACTGTAATTTTTGGTTTAAAAAAAAAATTGAGGGCATATGCCTTGACCAGATTAGAAAAGTTCCCACATTGAAATCATGACTGAACTGTGGGCATCAATCCGTCTATATATTATATATATATATTAACCCTGCATCTCATCGGACCTTTTGGACCCTTTGAACAGTTTACTATATATATATATATGGGGGACATACACCAAATAATTTGCAAACAAAAAAGTCTTGAGCTTAATTGGGGGGGGGGGGGACATACCCTATTGTGTCCCCACCCTTAAAAGTTTTTTTGGAGACGCGTCCTCCTGCCCCCCCCCCCCCCCGGATTGACGCCCATGGACTAAACCTAGCAGTACCATATTAGCTATAAACTTTACCACAATAAACAAATCAATTTTTTGTAAGGCGCCTTATTTTAACCTTAGGATGAATGAAAGCGATGTGAAAATAGCGGTTAATTCACTTTAATCCCAGTAATATAGGATTAAGAAAAATTTCGAAAACCTCCTGCCCATCTGGCATTATACAGCCATTTGTGATAGGGTCCATGATACAACTGCCTCCAACGATAGACATGTAATAGGGTACCTGGTAGGAACTAATCCTTTATTTCGTGAAATGCACTGTGCCCTGATATCATCTTGCCGGAGCTGAAGCCAAACAGGGTAACAGTTTCAAAAGCGCCTTTGATATGATTAGCGCCGTACAAACAAGAAATATCATTGGCATCATTGATGGACTTCATAGGATGCATGGGGAAAGAATCAATTTCTTAAAAAGGGAAACATTTACGACGCTGAATACTAGTAATGCATTAAAAATAGAATCCGTAGAAATAAACACCAAGTGAAATAAATTTCACACTTTGACCCTGTCTTATAAAGAGTTGTGCTAATGCAAATTCCATTAACTGCAAAGTTCCAATTTCCTATCTCTTATGTAGAAAGTAACGATTGGTATCAATTGCAAATCAGTGGCAACTCTTTATAAGACGGGGCCCAGTTCTCTTAAAGAAACTTGAAGGAAATTGCAGTATCCATTTTCATATCCGTTTTTTCAGGTAAAGCTTTCATTTGACACAATAAATGATATTTGTTTTTTGTGGGATCAGTCGGATCTGCTGTCACGCACGTGTTTAGTCTGATTCAAATATTGATAGCGGTAGAACAAGGGTCTTACGACCAGGAGGTCCCGGGTTCGAAACCATTTCGATTCGCTAGTGCCTTTTGGCAACGCGGTAATTATTGTTACCATGTTCTTCGGAGAGGACTTCAAGACATCGTTCCCCTGGTTGGCACCTTAAAGGCATTGGCTAACTTTGTGAGCAGCCGATTTAAAAAATCCTCAAAATAAGCTGAAACATGTGTATGAGTAATTGTATTTGTACTCGAAAAACCCTGAAACCAACCATAATTTGGAATGAAAGACTGTTAGTAAGACGCAAACCGCGATGTTATTATTTTTGGTCTCAGAGACAATAAATAAGAGGACCGTTTTGCTCGAGCCTCCCTCCATTTGATACGCCAATACACACAGTACGGTCCGTTGAGCCATGCGCGCGTGCGCACTCCTTTCGTCTAGCATGTCTAGTCTGAGCAACCGACCCTTATATATTTTTCAAACATTGGTTCACATTTCTAATATTTAAAAATACTTCCTGTGGATATTATACTTTTAAACTTTCAGAATGGTATCTTTACACTATGAGCCTTATGTTTATCCCATTTTCAAGTTGCAAAATGAGTTGGTGTGTTTAAAGTTATAACAATGTTAACCAATGCCTTTAAAGCTCACGTACAAGTTTTGGTAGCAAAATTTAGCATGAAAACGATAATCTCACATTGTCTGCATTGCATAAAAAAAAAAAAAAAAATGCGTAAGTTTATGTGATATTCCATTCATGATTACTGGTGAATTTCAGTGAACGGTTACATTGTGCCCAGCGCTAGGGCCCCTGCATCCGACCCTACCGCTCCCCGCATAACGATCACAAAACGCGTAGAGAACTCTCATTTGTGGAGGCCCATGTGACTTAACATCCCCTACTCCGGCGGCCCAGGGTCAAAAGTATTTTTCACCTCTCATTTTGTTCGACGTTTAACTTGAGGAGGACACAACTTTGCAGCGCCTTTTATCTTACTGCAGAGCAGCAGAAAAACAAAGAAATCTGGTGAAAAGTTTTCGAGGGCCTACCAAAACTGCACATAACCTTTAAACCATTAACCATGAACATGATAAACCAACTTGTGCGCTTGATATTTCCAAAAAGTCTGGACGCTTCCGTATCTCACACGTGGTGTTATATGTTATTTATAACGCTCTGATTCTAATTTTAGATTTGGTAATAATCAGGAAATTATTTTCCGTTTACCTGGTGGGCAATGAAATAAGGATCCGCAATCTGGATACCAAATGTTACAGGTCAGAGGTGAAGAGGTATCCAACACTGGCCTAGCGGACTTAATGAAAGAAGAAGATGGCACTAGATATCCCACCGTACGAAAAATATGCAGAAAATTGCTTTAATAATTCGTTCTGGGGGTGAGGGGGTGCACCCACAAAACCCCAGAGCTGATGGCGTATTTACGAAAAACAACTTGTACCATGCTCATTTGGGTCACTGAAAGGGGGTAATAATAATTGAGGGAAATAATGTGTATGCACACGTATATATATATATATATATATATATATATATATATATATTGAGGGGGGGGGGAGGAGTTAAAATAATGTCCACAGTTAAACCTTCCAATTCGTCATGTAATTTCTTTCAAGATCTGGTCAATGGATCCAAAAAATGTCTTTCTGATCGACAAGTGCATCAGGACTTATGCTGAACGCTTTTGAAAGGCGTTCGTATTTATTATGATGGCTCTTGTTTTTGTAGTCCAATATAGTTACCCATATCCGGGTACCTCACTTTACGATGTGTCCAATTACTTTTTTTGTTATCAGTTTTGTGACTCTATAGCTTTAATGTGCACAATTATTCTTGTACTGTCCATAATCTAAAATTCACTTTAGTTTCCTTCGCTATGAAGTCGCGTGCCCACAACTGTTATCTGCAGAGGATTGAGTCCGCAGCTGACAAGAGCCATTTATGTCGCCTTTCTTGATCCAAATCACCCATGTTATTTTCTCTAATCAGTCTTACTTATCTCAATCCATCATCAGAGATTATAGTCTCGTTATCCACCCACTAAACATTCACCCAGGCTACCAAGAGCTTTCAGAATGAAAAAGAGATAAAAACAAATATTATATCAAATTTCGATCAATTTCGCGGAAATACGGCGCGATTGAGATCAATTCTGCGGTCTTTCAACACACCAACACAAGTGGACGACAAATGAGCGAATTTGAACGGAAAACAAGTAGAATGTTCAACCCTATTCCACCCACATTTTCTCGAAGGATATAATAAACGGCTTCACAGGCGTAGCCAGGCTTGTTGAACAGAGGGGAGGGACACAGACTGGGAGGAGGAGGAGGAGGGTTAACACATATATAATCATAGAGTCACATAGTTACACTCACTCGCCCCCTTTTTAAACAACACACGTGCACACGCTGCTATAGCATTTTCATTTATTGATGTACGATAAAAGAGCAATGTAGAGAAAATGTCTTGCTCAAGGGGGCATAAGTGCCGTGCCGGGGATCGAACCCCGATCCTCGCGTCTCCAGTCAACCACCTTAAACCGTTGGACCACGGCACCTCCTCCTCACACACACCCTGACACACGCACACTCACCCACCTTGGGTAGGGGTAGGGCTAATTTTTTAACCCTAGATTCTGTGGATGACCCTGTTTTTTTACATCAGTGATGGCCAATGGCCCTCGTGCACCCCTCTGCAGTCTCCGGGCTACGCCTATCAACCACTCGATCCCCTTATGTCAATCTGCTCAATCGGAGACATATTTATTTTCTTTCTTCCCTTTGTATGGGCCGTCTTGATTTCGTTGCGTGCCGCATGTTACAGTTTTGTTTTCCGACTTCATATTTTTGTCACGGATCGGCAATGACTTTGGGAACATCTGTTAGCCATCATGTTGCACATCCTTGCCAGCCCATTCCCTCCACATTTTCGTTCAAAAAGCTTTCGATTCACCTCTCCAGTTTTTATATTTTCAGGGGTGGGAAATAGTTAGTAGAAATCAGCAGGTTGTAACATATTGGGCTCATTTCACAGTTGAGGTGTAGGGGGAAACAATTCATAGATGACGCGAAAAATGTTTGCCACTTGATGGAAATGATGGTTTCCATGGTGACATACCAAGACCACAAACAATGAACAACTATTAAGAGGACATTTAGCATCATGGTGACGGAAACAATGAATTTCATTCTGCCATGAACATTATTGATGACTAGGTGTCAATTAACAATGATAATAATAGTCCATTCCTGTATAGCGCATATTATCTAACGTCTCTATGCGCTTCCAAAGTACTTTGGACTTTATTACCCCAGCTTTAGCCCGGCAGCCATTACAGCGCACAAGCATTTCAAGGAATTAATCCCGGCCAGGTACCCCATACGGGGTTCGAATGATCGAATGCCTGCCGCAACACTGATGTCCTTTGGCAAAAGTCCAGAGACTTATCCACTGGATCGCAACCTGAATTATCGTTATCGATTAAAGCATCGTGTAAAACAGGCAGGTAAGACTTTGGGATGCATCGACTCATTATTGCGAGTTCAGGAAGGTTCACCACACAGGTGCGATTAAAGGTTAATGAAAAAAGAATACAGATATCACGACTGCTACGAATGTTCAAGAGCTTTTTTTTTTCTGCAGGATGAACATGATGTATGACGATATATTCAGAGTGGTATAAACACGATAAAGGACAGAAAAATAGTAAACCAACATAAGCAAAAGTTGCTCCAAATTTGAGTCCATTTTTGCTGCATTACGGTAAGTGAATATGTTTTGAAACAAAAATTGTAAAATGAAAATAAGAAATGATTGATGAAATATTTAAATGTTAAATATTTAAATGCAAAGTTGTCAATTTCGCTCATAATCGATATTTCAGCATTTTTCAAATGATATACATTGGGATCATTTCACTTTAAATAAACATGATAAAAGAAGGTATTACACTTAGAAGGAAGTTCAAAACCAACTAAAAAAGAATCATTAGACGCCTGGAGTAAACAGTGAAGGGAACGAGATTTGCAAAGGAACGAAATATGTATCAAAAATGTTGAAATCAGTCTTAGAACCAAGAGAAAATTATATGATACCATAATTTTTTTCCAGAATAATATACCAGAAAAGAAAAATATTAACGTTGGCGATTTGAAAATGAAAGGTAAATATTCAGCCCATGGCAATGAAACTGACTGATGAAGACGATCTTGATTATGATAGAACACGTAGCGATACATACGGTTGCCATGGTAACCCATCTGGTTGCTATATGCTGATGGAGACGTCTTTGATGGTGTTGGTAGGAGAGATGATGCATCAAGAGTAAAATAGAAGGATGATTGATGCTAGACAAGCTTGGCAAAGACGTAACATGATTCTGGATGTTGCAGTTGTATCAGGGGATGTAAAGATGTGAAACTAGATGTCATGCTCAATTTGCCGATTGGCACTCCAAAATAACAATGTCAATGTGGTAAACGATCTCAAGGGACCAAAAGCTGAAAGAATGAAGAAGAAGAAAAAAAAAAAAGACCCACTGCGTTTTGGAAATATGAATTCTTAAAGAAGACGGGGACTGAAACAACATGCTCTTGGTTTTTTGAATGATTATTCATTTTTAAATGATTACGAACTGTTACAATTGTATGCGCTATTGAAGATAGTGTTTGGATTAATACCGTTGTGTTGATATGGTTGATGAACTAACAGCAATATCTATGGTGACGAGGACGGCGCGATATGATACGACAATGATGGCGACGACGGCAGCATTAGGTGAAATGAGTATTGATATAATCACGTAGACATAGTAGAAGGTATGACTTACTGAAATAATCATGCTTTTTTTTAATGGTATCCAACAATTTTGTGGACACACCCCTCCCGTCGACCCCCCTCCCCTCAAAAAATAATAAAGGAAAAGAAATCAAAGTTTCGATAGTTATCATGCACTAGTCTCTGTCAACAATCTCGTTGCTATGGTAGCAAAGTAAAACAAACTCCCATCTCCTTCAGCCAGTTCTTTCCTCCATCTTCTCTCTCCAAACAAACATGTTATGAACTGGCTGGACGATCACTTACCCATCAAATACTCATTCCGAACACAGCACGCTTGGGAACACCACAAAAACAACGAACGGGCAAAATGGCCAATATGTATATTCATTTTGCAAGATGTATATTCGTAATTTTATCGTCACTACTTGTGAACAATATGAATAACGCAAGTAATCTGGAGTAAAAAATAACGTGAATCTTCCTTTCCAGTATTTATCACGCCAAATGTAGAAGAAAGCGCCCCCTCCCGTGATGGGCAGTCTCTCTCGACAACGGATTTACGCTACGCCACTGTACAAATACATTTGCTACAATGTTCGAATATTTCCAACAGATGAAAAAAAATGCATATAGCACAGACATGTAGGCATTCTTACAAAGAGCTGAACATGTATGCTCAGTCCTTTTTTTCCCCTTATTTTATTTGTGCCGAAAAGCGTTAGAAATAAACTGTTCTTTGCCTTGAATACTCATCACTGAAGATTCATCTTCTAATGGACATTGTTTCTGTGAATCATTATCTGAGATAGCTTTCCAATAACTGTTCGCGTGCTATCCCGGTCACTGACTCTCAAATATTGAGAAAAGGATAACCTATCTTGCACAGGACCAGACTGTGTGGGAGGCCTTACGCCAACATTTCAACGGTTCCTTCTCATTTGGTGGAACAGTTTGTAGGAAATCTGTATCCTAATCTTCGCCTTTTCCCCTACCCATCCACTCCTCATCCGTCATCCTCATTCCCATCGCATTTTTTCTTTTCTTTTCAAAGATGAACTCTGACCTTGAGACATGATTCAATCCCTTCTGGGCCCTGTTTCATAAAACTTGTTATCAGTAACGACTGCCACATTTCTATGACAAATTTGCTCTCAGCCAATCAGATGCAAGGATTTCAGTAGCTTATAACAGTTATTGTAACTTGTTATTGATAACAAGATTTATGAAATGGGGCCCTGGAGAGGATACAAGCCTGTGAAAGCAGGATACATGAATAAATCGAGATAAAAAATAAATAAATAAAATGATATACACGGAAACTCATAACGTAAATAGCGCGAGTCACATTGTTGTATCAATGAAAGCTATTTTGGAGGTCGTGTAGGAATGTACGTGGGAGAAAAGGATGAGAGATGAGGCCGAAGATGCCTTTTTAATTCCTAAAATGGTGTCTTGAGCAAAAGTTGAGAATGTCTCAATTTCTAGACACTTTTCCATTTGACTAATGTCGCAGTCACACCAACGAAACCGACTCCAAACCGACCAATGGTATGTCATTGAAAATAACGTAATAGTTTTGATCGGTCTGGAGTCGGTTTCGTTGGTGTGACTGCGACATAAGATTGTAAAGGAGTTTGCAAGTGATTTGCACGAGTATAAGAGAGAATATAAAAGCAAACATGTAAAGACAAAACAAAAACAAAAAAATATGAAAAGTGCGTGCACGTGATTCAAAAACGTTCTCTCTCTCTCTCTCTTTGCTGCATTCAGTAGTAGATATTAACATTTCAGTTATTGTTTCTGGGCTATGACTTTTTTTCTCATGTTTGCCTCATATTTTGTAATCCAATTCAATCTCATGGAGTTTCTCCATCATGCACAAACCAGAAGATGATTTTATTTGGTATGAGGCAAACATATATTCATAAACACGAATAAACCAGGATTATATAGCATTTTACACATCATTAAATTCCACAGGCATTATGTATATATATCGTGACGAATAATGAACCAGGAAATAAAAGGTTAACTTATCACGCTTCCACATATCCGTCGCCATTTTCGTCCAATCTACACAATGTGCTTGTGCAACATTAATGGCCTCTCGGCTGGAACGGGGACGCTTCGTCAGAGTCGCCGATGCGTGACGCCCGTTGCATCACCGGGAACGCTCACATTTGTTTTCTGCAGTAGATTCGAACTTACCACATACCAGTTTCTTGTTCCAGTGGCACGTGACCCGCCTTATCTCAAAATGCATATAGTAAAAACCTGCGTGTGCCCCCCCCCCCCACCAATTTGGTTGGAAAATCTGAAATCCTGGATCCCAAAGGAGGAAACTTAAAAAGAATATTCATGAAAATACAACTCATTAGTGTTTCCAATTCTATCCCCTAATTTTGTACTATTTTTTTTTGTCTAGTAAAATGTTACTATCATTACCAAAACTACGATGAGGAGGCGCGATACCTATGTTGGTAGAGTACTGGGCCCCGTTTCATAAAACTTGTTATCAATAAAAAGTTGCAATAACTGTTATAAGTTACTGAAATCCTTGCATCTGACTGGCTGAGAGCAAATTTGTCACAGAAATGTGGCAGTTGTTACTGATAACAAGTTTTAAGAAACGGGGCCCTGCTCTCTCATAGTCCGATGACCCGGGTTGGAAACCAAGTCGATGCGCTGGTGTCCTTCGGCAAGGTATTAATCCTCATTACCTGGTTCCTCGGAGAGGACTTAAAGACGTCGGTTCTCTGGTTACATACGAGCATGTATGCTTTCTTAGCAGTCGGGTAAAATAACCATAATGAGTCCAATCGCTTATGCAGTACTTCTACATTTTTCTAGTTCCACTCAATGTGGTTTCATTTTCTCCCCAAACGCCTTCTTTATTCGTTTTCTTTCTTTCTTCTTTCTCTCTCTCTCTCTCTCTGATACCATTCAAACTGAATTAAACATATTCTACTCTCGGCATGATATCAATTCCCAAGCTCAAACATGGCGATGACTTTTGTAAACATCTCCCTTTCGGGGTCTTACGACCCCATGTCTGCGCAGGTAAGCTCCAAAAGGGGGGCTAAAACCACTACCACCACCACAGCACAGGTGCCTCGATGCGACCCTTATACCACGCGCCCAATTATCGGAAGAGCAATGGGTATTGCCTTTTAAGGAGAAGATGATGCGGCAAGTGATGGCTTGCCCAAGCTCAGCTCAGCTCTACTCCACGCCTATAGACCGTTTCCCAGATTTTACCTGTAAATTAACAGGATGATCTCTCCCACTTGTTTACTAGTCTCAGCTGTCAACCTTGCCCAAGCTCACCCGCTCCCCCCCCCCCCCCCCAAAAAAAAAAAGAAAAGGAAAATGACAGAAAAAGAAAAACGCACCGTTCCCAGGTAAGCCTTTCTCTATTTATCTGTATTAAGGAGTAATGGTGCGATTTATCATTACCTAAATATTCGTTAAAATTTTTTTTCGACGTCTCGAAGCCTTTGAGTTGAAGTATCATAAACACAGAATATGTCAAACCACTGTTGGAGTATTGTATACTGAAAATAGCATCTGCGCATCTTTGTATCGACACGAAACTTTCGCATTCATTGAAATCATATAGCAACGCAATTACATCGATCTAATCAGGAATCTTTTGATTCTACTCAGAAAATAAAAATAGATTCATCGATTTTCGTTAGCCAGGAAATTTACGTGAAAAAATAATAATTCAGTAATTTCATGATAATATCAGCATACGTTTCTTTTTAAAATTATTTTTATATATAACAAGATGTTCAAATCACTAAAGCTTGCAGTGAAATGATTGAATATGAGGAGTGTTTCTCGACCCTGTGATAACAATTATCATGATGGTGATGATGACGATAATGATAATAATACTGATAATAGTAATAGAAGGATGACGGCGATAATGGTGCTTATAATGACAGTAATAAGGACGAAAATAACAACAATAATTAATAGAATGGAATGAAAAGTAATTAGGAAATTGAGTAACTTCATAAAAGGATATTTCAAAACATGATGACAACTTTGAGAGAAAGGGTAGCGTCTGACCGGTAGACTAAGAGGGGACTCCTTAAAGAATGGGGGCTCGCTTTGATCAGTGTGGGAACATCGGAGGGGTGCAAGAGATGAGTGGTAGAGGGGGGAGGCCGTGGGATGGGAAGGGTACAAACAAGCTGTGGGAATCTTCTTTTGATAGCTCGCTTCTCGGCCTTTGTTATGATATTGTTGTCATCGGTGTCCCACGACGGAGGATGGATAGATGATGGCAACAACACGCTTGTAAAACTTTTCATCTCTCTCCCTCTTTCTAATGTCCCTTCTCTTTTTCACCTTACCCCTTTTATCCAATGTTTTATCCTCCCTTTCCCAGTAATTTATCTACAATTCCTATTTCTACGTTTTCATTCTAAGTTCTTTACGAACAATGCTCTTCTCCTCTTTCCAACATTTTTTTTTATTTTTTGTAATTTCATCGCTCTTCTCTCTTTATTTCATCTCTCCACCTATATGTTTTTCTTTTTTAGTTTTCATGCCATCTTTTTTTATCCTTTACCCATATCTGTTCCCATCTCTCTTCCTCTTTCTCTCTGCTTCTCCCACGCCCTCCATATTTAGCCCTTTTCAATAAAGTGACCCTCTTAACGGAGTGTTTTGTGATCATTCAGGGTGTACTTCAGGAATTTACAACCGATGCCAATAATAATGCTATAACCACCGCCATCAAAGTCAGGTTAATAGAATGACAGCGTTACGCGCTAAAATGATATACGTTTTGGTAGACTTAAGAGGAGAGGCGTAGGGGGAAAAAACATATTTTCATGCGCCGATTCGACAGCCGAGAGATTATTTGGTTATTGTGGTCAGCATTTATGAAAATGGATTCTTGGTATACCAGTGTAAACATTTTGAATCCCAATTCAGACATGCGTGGGAGCATATTTCTGTAGCTGACTAGTAACCACACAGAATAGCTCAAAACCATAACCATGTATTTGACTTCTCTCAAAGATAAATGCAAAATATAAAAGTTATGACTTTCGATAAAATAGGCCCCAAATTTTTAAAAGAAAAAAAAAGGAAAAAGGCTATAAAAATAAAACAAAACAAAAAAGAACCCACTAGCAAATCATCTAGGCTATTCATCTTCAAAAAAAAAAAAAATGCCCCAAATCAATATTTTAGCAACTCTGTCCCTCAATGAGATCACTTGATAATCTGGCATGGAAATTCACTTTATTTGCGCCGGACTTTATTTCAAAATATTATGATAAATGCTTTTAAAAATTTAAGCTTGTCCACTACACTTCCAGCAAATATTTTTCAGTAAATATATTTTTTAATTTCCTTCTTTTTTTTCTACTTTTGTAACCATTATCATACAATGTCACTTTCAGTGGTATATTCCACCAAATTGATATCCATTCCGAAAGGCATCCGGCCTTTCTAAAATTAATTCAGCATTCGGTTTTTTTCTGCGATCGTTACAGAGTTGCAGACTTCGATATTTCCTCCCTAACTACACAAAATTCACGGATGACGTGGAACCGGTCAAAACAATGGTCATCTATGATGTACAGTTTGTTTTCCTATCGGTTACAAGGGGTGTGAAAAATGGCCACTTTTTCGAAACAAAATCCTCTCTCTAAGCATCCTACCAACCCCCAGACGCAAAGTCCCCAAACGAATCTCAATCGGCAACAGAAACAACTTCTCGTTTTGCGATGGATACCCCGCTTTTCGAGAATAAAGACACGAACATTTGTAATAAATCTCCAGAAAGTGAGAAGTGTAGACTGTAATGTCTGGTGCAAAGCTTTCGGGTGTCTGTAATCTTTAGAGCTGTCCACACTGTGGGCATCTTGCTTCAGCAGGCGGGTATTTTTTTTTTTGATGGGGGGGGGGGGGGATATTTTAAAAATATATCTGTAAAGCCCTATTCAGTACAACATTAACAGTACGATATCAAATTCCATATGTAAGTATGGAAAGCAATGCTGACACAATACAATATATAAACTACAAATCTCAAAGTATATACTGATAACAAAGATAAAAAGTTTTTTTTTTTTTTTTGGGGGGGGGGGGAGTCACAAACACTGTAAGAATGTTCTTGTTAATTACTAATGGACAAAGAACATCAACTTATAAACACCGAGTATATATTAGTGGAAGCGTATATTTTCACAAGACGAATAACATATTTAAATAAAATATATAAATATGACGTGTTCAGTCACGGCATTACAAATTTTAGGACAAGCAGAAATAGATATTCCGTCTATACGTATTATAAAAGCAACTAGTACAGCAAAAATAGGAAAAATCTAGCATGAACTTGGAAGTGTCGAAAGTCTTCAAGAATGTAGAGCTGAAGTGAAAACCACTTTGGTCTGTAATTTATCTGATTCTCTCGGCGCTGCAGACACGAAGATCCCATCTGTTAAAACCATTCAGTGGTTGACGAGCTCAAAGCTTTTCCTCTTTTTTTCTTCTACCCATGCCCCTTTCTTTTATCGAAACCTGGTCCTTTCTTCTGCCTCTTCTTCTCCTCCTCCTCCTC
>CM057158.1:22547520-22578015 GCA_029962745.1 Echinometra lucunter
AGAGAGAGAGAGAGAGAGAGAGAGAGAGAGAGAGAGATGGGAAAAAGACGAGAAGTGAAAAGCCGAAGAAAGTGAGGTATATCAATTGCGTATCTCCAAAATCCTAACCGTGAACTGAACCTAATCATGCCAATGGATAGGCCAATGGATGCACCAAACACCAGTTGCATACAGTAGACCTACATGCATATCGTTTTAGCTGATTTTTTTTGTTTTCACTAACGTCTTCATAAGTTAGAATAAAAACATGCATTTTATGATAACTGTATAAATATGCATGAAGAAAACATCTATCAGACACTGTTGGAATAGTTGTTTAAAAATCATCAAGGTGTTTAACATATGAACCTACCAACTGTTGTTTTAAAAATGGGGTGTAAAACAATTGGGGATTTTTTTTTTCTAAAAACAACAGTTGGTAGGTTCATATGTTAAACAACCGAATGATTTTTAAACAACTGTTCATACAAACACCTGACAAAGAAGAGTGACATAATTATGCCAAATTTTGTTTGTAACAGAAAAGGAAAAGAAAAGAAAAGTAGAAATTAGACAATATATACAAATTGAATACCAGTTGAAAATTTAAGTTGCAGTTACAAGACCATGCAGTTGGAAATACCAATTATGGACATTATAATTACAAATATAGGTATACAAATACATTTTACAGCATTTTAACCGTACTTGTGTCGAGTACATAAAAACTATGCAAACATATCTCGTTGTAAATGGACTAAATAAAACGAAAATTAACTGGTTAAACCGAATTTATTTTTCTCACACAGCTGTAATTTGAGTTATTTCTATCTAAAAACAAATAGTGATATCTTAAACACTGAAAATGCCTGCAGTACGATTGAATCAGGTACGCTCAATGACAGCTGTTTGTAAAAAGTAAAAAAAAATTGAAAAAAAAAATATTTAGTGACAATGACCTTAATACCACAACATTTACCACAAGAACAGGGCCAATTTACATCACGTCAAGCCGACGAAATCTCGATAAATCATGATTTGAAAATTTAACTATGACCTTCATGTATTTTGATGAATACATTTCGAAAAGTACACCTGTGAGTTATCACGTAGTCTACAAAAGGAGAACGATGTGTATTTTAAGAAACATGTTTATTGCATATGCAACAATGTTGTTTCATATTCACAGATTTACAACTTTCATATTTAGCATCTCTCTCTCTCTTTCTCTCTCTCTCTTCATCTCTCACCTCCTCTCTCTCCCCCTATCGCTTCTCCGCATTTTATGAGAGACGCGATAAGATGTTTGGAAATGCCCTTATTTGGAGAGAGAAGAATGAATGGGTTGGGACATAATATTTTTATGATTTGCCGAGGATTGACGGGGAAGTCGATGGAGATATGAAGAGGATGAGAGCTGGAACTTGTTTTTGAGATAACACATGTCTATAAGAAGATGAAATCAAAGTATGCTAGTGGTGGTGGTAGTGGTGGTGGTGGTGGTGGTGGTGGTGAGGGTGGTAAGAACTTCGGGAGCAAAGATGTGCGATGGAGGGTTTTGGTTTAGTTTCATTACCATTTGGTCCAATTACTACGTGGTATAACATCATTTCAGTCTAATATCAGTTTGTCCAAAGTTATACATAAATGGTCCCTTCAACACTTCGTCCAATTAACGTTTCGTCCATCAACCGGTAGAGTCAATAGCCATTTTGTCGTCTTAGTAAGATCATTTCGTCTGGTAGCCTTTTGGCATAATATCAAATGGTCCAATTACCATTTGGTCTGTTATGGACTTGATAAAATGGTTATTTATTCTATTTATTCCATTTCATCTCATTCATTTATGATTATTTTCATTCCAAACATAAAACAAAGCAAGCATTGTTAACATGTTGACATAAGAGAACATAGTTTTTACAATTTTAACAAATAAAATTTCAAATAAATTATTACATAATCTATTTTTTTCCAAACTACCAACACATTACAGACCAAGTGGTGAAATGATCATTGGGAGAAGCGATAATTAGACTAAATGGTCTTTGGACGAATGGACGGACTGATGTTAGACCAGATGACAAGTGGACTAAACTGCAACAGAGACCAAACGGCAATTCACCTTTAGAGTGACGTGTAGAGGAGAAACAGGGAATATGAAGAGGAGAACAGAGGAAATCAGGAATTTGCTCAGATTATGTTTAGAGAGAAGGGAGCATAATTATGACAAATTTCTGACACCACACCCCAAATGAAAAGTTAGCATGCAATTATAGAGAGGGGTGCCTAAATTCAGGAAGGCACTTGGGTTTTAATAGGGGAGCTGGTTGTGCCCCCTTGATTCAAGTTCAAGTTCAAGTTCAAGATTTCATTTCCAACATAACACGAAACATAGAATATCTTCTCCTTTTTGACACACACACACACAAATCGTAAATTAATATACATTATTTTCTCTTTTTTAACATCAATAACAAAACAAAAATGTCTTCTTGACACAATGTATTTAGAAAAGGAAATTCATATTGGTAAAAGAGAAATCCACAAGAAAGCAATGCTTGTAATTACGTGGATTCCTCAAGAAGGGGAAAGGAAAGTAAGGAAAAGAAAACAGAACAAGACATCAAAACGATACAGAGCTAGGTAAAACAGCAGTATGATGACAGTTGCAAGTTCAGTCACAAACACCAAAGAAAGAGAAAGAAAGAGAAAGAGGAAGAGAAAGAGAGAGAGGGAAAAGAGAGAGAGAGAAAGAGAAAAAGAAAAGGAAAAATTAAAACTGCGACGGGTTGGTGATGAAGAGATAAACTGTTGAGAAAAAAGTGTGATGTAAACAACATTGATTATTAAAAATTGATATTGATGCACGCAAGTAGACGTAGATGAGTGTGAAAAATATGAAAGCAAAAATAAAACAATAAAAAATGTTTAAAAGAGGAGGCGACGGCGACATAGAAAGAGGAGGAAGAGGAGGAATTGGGAGGGGGGGGGGGGGGGAACCGAATGAGATATGGCTGCAATACCGAGGTCATTAATCATAAGCGGGGAAGGCTTGCTTGTTTTAACAGACAAGCCACAAAAAAAAAAAAAAATTGTTGTTGAGACAAAGGGGAATGAACTGGGATTTTACCCTTCCCTGAAAACAACAACCGGCTGAACGAGATGTCCATTCAGGAATATCCATTACGAACAAAAAACAGAAACAAATCCTGATGTAGATGATTTCATTCATCTTTGTCTAACGAGACAAAGACTAGTCGGTATGAATATTCATGAATATTCACCAAAGGGTAATCAAATGTCGTTATGATATAAGGGGATAACCAAAAGAGGCTAATGATGCATGCAAGAAGCTGTTACGCACAGTGTTTGGGAATATTAAACCGTATACAGAACTGCAACTCGTCCATTACGCATTGTTCATATTATGCATTGATTTTGTTGATTTTCATTGAGGAAAAACGGAAAGGCATACCAGACCCCCCCCCCCCCCCCATAAGAAAAGTAAACAAAGAAAAGAAGACGAAGAAAGAAGAAGAAAAGGAGAAAATGCAAACTGGTTTAGAGGAATGTATCCTAAAAATTTCTATCAAGCCTTAAAACTTTAAGAACAAAAAAAAATTGATTTTGTTGATTTTCATTGAGGAAAAACGGAAAGGCATACTGGACCACCCCCCCCCCAAAAAAAAAGAAATAAAACAAAGAAAAAAAGACGAAGAAAGAAGAAAAAAAGGAGAATACGCAAACTGGTTTCGAGGAATGCATCCTAAAATGTCTATCAAGCCTTAAAACTTTAAGAACAAAAGAAATTTTACAGGCATACATGTACATCAACAGACAATACAAACCATGATCTAAATGAGTTTAACAAATAATCATCTAAATCTCTGCATACCATTAACTTCTCCCCTCTTGTTATAACTTGTTCTTTATTCTACTATCATACGTGAGATGATTTTCTATTTTCTGACAGGTATTTTAGAGCTAAACATGCTAAAACCATCGATCATACGTGTCATAATTCAGGAAGGGAAAAACAAAAAAGTAGCTTCCTTACACTAACATGGATCAGACAGTCTTCCATTCACATTCCTTAAAGATTAAACCCCCGTCACACCGTAAAACCGATGACACATTGACTCAAGTCAACTTTTTTTCTTGGCAATACGGACAAATGTAATTTTTTCTCTATCGTTCGGTCTGTTATCGATCTGATTCGGGTGTCGTTGGTGCAAATGGGGTAAGATGCAAAGCACCTTTCATTTGGTTTGATTTCATTTTCTTCTGCATTCATATAAGTACAACATTTTTCTATAGTATTACTACAATAAAATGCAAAAGTACTTTTTTTTTACAATGAATCATGAATATGTATAACAATTATTATTTTCAAAACCGAAAATAAAAGATAAACTGTTGCAATGTTATATTGCATCAAACAGAAAATTATTTGCGGAAGGACTGCCAACGTAAGCAATTTGCTTGGGAATATGACAGTCCCAAGCAAATTTACTTCACTACCCTCACTTACACCGCCAAAGTGATTCAATATCTACTCAAACCCGCTCGATTAGTGGCTATTCGGGTATAATGTCATTTTTTTTTTAATTCGGTCTGTTATCGGTCAGCTATCGGTAGCATTAGTGTGACTGGGGTATAGGTGAGATTACCGTACTGGACATCTCACGTAAGCCAGGATTTAATGAGAACATGGATCCATTGTTCCATTAACATGATTAATGAAATACAAACAGTGCTCTTTATTATCATTATCTTTTTTTTTTCAAATATTTTCTCACTAATTTGCATATCATTTCATTTTCGACAGCTGTAAGAGTGATTATCGGTACTCATTGGGTTGTCTTTCCTTATGCTGACTACACTCAACTTTCGATTTGAATGTTATTTTCATTGTATTTATTGTAGGCCCGTATTTCTTTGACTATTTTTCATTGGGGCTAGGAACTGAGCATTCTCAGTCTATCTAAAGGAGAGTAGGGGCGTCAATCCGTCTAATATATTTTTTTTTTTGGGGGGGGGGGAGACACTCTAATAAAATGGGGGCACATCATGGGGCATAGGATTTCATTTTTTTTGGGGGGGGGGGACATACACACATACACAAAAAGGGAGAAAAGGGGTCATCGGTTTAAAATGGTGTTGGCATACCCTATTGTGTACCCCACCCTTGATTTTTTTTTTTTTTAGGGGGAATGTGTCTCTCTGCCCCCCCCCCCCCCGACTGACACCCATGGGAGGAGAGGTCACTATTTTTTTTTTATACTAACACTGGGTAATACCTTCCTACTGCTACTGAAACATCTACCAAACCCTCTTCCAAGTTTTTTTCCTAAATACACCAGCCAGAAGACAGCTTGATTTTCCATCTGATTGACCAAGCTGAAGGTCAAACATAAATGAACATGGCAAACATGTTTAGCAGAGTTAAAAGTGACCAGCTGGCGAAGAAAATAAAACGACCACCGACCAAAAATAATTTCTTAAGCATAAACAAGGTATGCATCGGACCAGCCGGCTGAGATATTAAACGACCACCGACCAAAATGATTATTATTTCTTAAACATGCAATACAGGCATGTGTCTGTCTGTGGTCAATGGCGTGCATTATTTTGAAGGGAAAATTTGAGTTTTGAAATTTCATCAAACCAGAAAGAGAATGAAGAAAAAGGTACGAGTACAGGACCAACGTCTGAAGTCAAGTATTTTCGATATTTTTCAAGTATCCAATTCCACAGGTATCAGCTACAGAGGGATATGTGGAACACAAGTATTCATCTAGTTTGTATACATGGGCCATATCGGCATGTTTTCGGATGTGAGTATTCCAAGACTAAAATCAAGTCAAATGGAAACTTAACAGAACAAAATAATCACACTGGAATGCAATGTACACGACTCCAAACAAGTGAAAAATTACTACACTTTACTGACCAAGACTGTGGTAAATCGAAACAACAAGACCGTGTTAACTTGAAAAGCACCCCACTTCCAGAAATCAAAAAGGAAGAATGTGAAACTAACTACTTCGAAAACCGCAGTCGACCAGAAACATAGCAAATATTCACATGCAAATCACTATTGAAATCGCAATTGCATATTTTCATCACGAATCTTTCTATTATTATCTCTTCTTAAAAAAAAAATTCAATAGTGCACAAATCTAAAAAGTACGGTCAGCTACAGAAACCGGGGAATGAGGGAAGAAGGGCTGTAAAATCAATTGCCTAATCAGTTTAGAGAAGCGTGCGAGGCACGTCCCTATAAGGCCTTGATGGTATTCACAGATTCGCCCTGTTTTGATCAATACATGAAGACGTGCGTGATTGGGAGAGGATTGTAGATGGCAGCTTGGGGTATATGGTCCAGGGTGGGGACAGTCCGATGCAGTACACATGCGCGACCCCCCCCCCCCCCCCCCCCGCCCCCATATGTACGCGTGGATAGGGCATATTTTTTTCAATTCATTTTAATTCAATTCAATTTCGGTTTATTATGTAAAATATACAAAGCAGTAGTTTAAGGACTAATAGTGCAGTGTTTGCAAAATAGGCTTTAAAAACAGAAATAATCATATCATAATCATAATATATAATTAAATTTCTTATTAAAATCAGGGTTGAGGCACATGAAACGCGTGACGGGTTTGGGGCGTTAGGGCCATTAAGGCCAAAACAGGCCCCCAAATAAGAATAAAGTATTTTACGTTTAATCATAATCATGTTCAAGAGGTATGTAGGCGTTAAGGTTAAGTCAGGATAAAGTATTTTACGTTTAATCAAAATTATGCTCCGGAGATATGTAGATGTTTAGGCTTAGGCCAGGAGTAATTTGTTTTTCCAAAGAGCATGAAAAAAAAAAAAAACCCGCGAAAATGTATGATATTGATCAGTCAATAAAAAGGAAAACCCGTGGTCCCGCCTATGTACAGCAAGATATTTGATTGCCCCCCCCCCCTCCTCGGGCTTTGGGTTGAATTCTTGGAGTGGACATCCAGTCTTTGTATGCCCAGTATCGTGGAATCCACTCCAAAAACAGTGGTTTGAATGACTATTTTATAGAGAATTGCGTGAATTTTCCACTCAAAAAATAAATAAATAAATAAATGAATAAGAATGAAATGATTCCTAATATGACCCCAAAAGAGTGAATTTACACACCTCTGATTGAAAGTTAACAAAAATCACTAATAGTCAGGTTATAAATATTTTATAATATGTAAATTAACCTGTAAATAGAATAGGCCATGAAAAATAGGATACCGTGTATTTGTACTTGTATTTATCTGAAAACTTCATTACTTTGTTACATGATAACCAAACCACCAACGCCTATTCCCCCCCCCCCCACCCACACCCCCACCTCACCCTCCCCAAACCGTCGGATGCACCCCTGTTATCGTATGATGTTCTATTTGGAAGATAAAGTGATGTGATGGACTTGAAGTTGACATTGGCCCCGACTGCCTGGCCTTCTTGGGTGAGCCTTTTACCCTTTGACATTTTCTTAATATCTTATGCTCTTCTGTCTGTACCTTGTAACATCGGAAATGTTTGATGTCCACTTCTTGTATATGAAAAAATAAGAGATCACTTCTAGACGTTTAGATGATTTAAAATGATTTATCTCGGTAAGTGAGATTAACAACATAGCATCAATATGACTGTGCACTCTATAGCATGCCAAGTTTCGTCATTTTATCATTCTCATATTAATATATAATTCGATAACCTTTTCAAAGACGAACAATTACTTGGTAGCAATAAAAGAATGCTAGCATCAAACAGACGTTCAAGAGAAAAAAAATGAAAAAATAACATGTCTGAAGGGTATTGCATGAGAAACATGCTTAAACTCATGCTATAATTTTCATTTCGCTGAGCTGGTATATGATCAGAAAAAGCAAAATTTAAAATCATGTCCACAGGAGCTATTCATTTCGAAAGATTTCACTAAATTTTCCATTATGTTTTCGATTAAAAAACAACAACAACACATAACATAGGTTAATTCATGCAACTACCTACGATGAAAAAAAGACAGGTGATGGGTACATTAATGAGCCCTTTCACTAAGCATCCGTTTACATATCACAGTATGTTTCAGCCACACTTTGTGGAATCAGCTGTCTCGGGAAAAATAAATAGAGATCGTAAGAAAGGAAGAAGGTAGTCTGAGACTGTGCCTACACAATCGGATCACGGATACTGGAACAATCTTCATGAAGTGTGCAAATAACTTTTCGTTTCATTTTATTTTCTTCTGCCGTGTTACGTGGGCAAGCATGATTTATCAGAACTGATTTCTGATTTGAGCATTAGGTAATTCAGTGGATCTTAGCATCAGGTAGTACAAGATTTAGTAAGTTATTAAATCAGAGATGGATAGAAATAGGGAATCGTTGATTTAGAGTAATATTTTACCCGAAATGAGTTACAAGTGGATACAACTTTCACTGAGAACATGCTCAGAAGGACCTAAACGTGTTAAAGGAAACCAAAGCCCTCAAGTCAAGTTGTTTTAAAATCAAACTATAAAACAGAATGAAACAGATCAGCGAAAATTTGAACGAAATCAGAATTTGACACCATACCATAGCTATTGGTTAATTTGTGGACAACTCTCAATATGCTTTGTACACAGAAATTTCACATATTCACACAGAATTTCACATATTCTTTATTTGCTTTAAGAACACGTTTTCTTTGTCCTTATCCCAAATATGTTGTGGAGCAAACACTCCTACATTATATATCTTATGTTTAGCTCAAAAAATGTGCAAATATTAAGAAAAAATGAGAATGTTTGATTTTGTATGTATGAAATATATTGAGAGTTGTCCACAAAATGATATCATCAAATACTATGGTAGTGTCAAAAAAATGTCTAAGAGAAATTTTCATCTTCATCTTCTCCCGTGTGCGTTTTCGTTCGAATTTTTGCTGATCTGTTTATTCACTCCTAGCTTAGATTTGAAAACTACTTGACTTGAGGGTTTGATTTCCTCTAAATGAGAAGGGAACAATTTCTTCGAATTAATTCAGGGACAACTCCAAATTAAAATCTTAATCTAATAAATTTGGAAATCAGTATTATTTATTATGATGTATTAATCGAATTTTGGAGTTGTCCCCAGTTACGATCGACCTAGATTAATTTCTAATCTAAGAAATTTAGAGTGAAGAAAATGGATGTGAAGGCAGAAAAACGGCATATACAGCCCAGCAGATAGAAAGAGGGAATATAGGAAAGTGATGAAAGTGATAGTAAGACGCCGAGCAGACAAAGAGAAACAAGGGGACGACAGACACAATGGAAAGAGAGAGAGACGCACACACAAGCGCTAAATGTCCCTGGTACAAACGCACAGCAAGGCTAAGGAAAAGGAAGTTCGTAATAATTACATCAGCCGGTTAAACATCATTTTTATCCATGCTTCTGCTAGAGCCATTATATCAACATGCTCTACAGGACGCTCGGGATTCCTCTGGGGTTAAGACATTACTCAGTTTCCTTGTTTGTATCAATCATTAAACCATTATGAATATGCTACTAAAACAATAAACAGAAGGCTGGAATTGTAAAAAGAAACAATAAGGCTTTGCGTGAACTATGACTTAAAACGTTTAAAAAATGCTTTAGCAGATGACTGAAGCCCCGCTCTCCCCAAACTTTCTATCTCCCTGCATATCTATCTCTTTCTCTCATTTTATATCTCTCCTATGAAATATTCACATATAATTTTACGACTTACATTCGAGACCTGTTGATGCTCGTGCTCCAGACTGAGTAAAATTCTACAACTTCCTGAGCATGCGCTGTTAGTTTGTCTGTTTTTGAGGGGATAAGCGTTGGCTCTGAAAGTGCGTCGGTACACTACGGAATCAAAGGACACGCATTAGATTCAAATGATGCAGGAAAAGAAGCAGTTTCATTCATGTTAGTTTTGGTAATACAGGCATAAAATTCTCCGTCCATCTCCTTCCAAGTAAAGTTTTCTTTCTGAAGAGTTTTTAAAATTCCTTTTTGGTCAAGCTTTATATATAGTAGTTGGTGTTTTCGGCATTTAACAACTAACCTACACGGGAAAGAAATGATAGAATGGAAGATAGTCAACGGATGAAAAAGCGAAATAGTAATTCATGCTAACAGAATAATTATGCCATCATTTCCATTCATTTGATCGTAATTTTTCATACAAACATAATTATTTTGAATTTTGTTTTAAATATAGCCACGTCCATCATACTTCTATGATATCGTTGAGGGCTTGCCTGAAACTTTGAACTCAAATATCGATATATTTCCTCGTTTTTATATTAAAACCATTTGCATCAAACTTTACCTTGTGAAAGGACACGTTACTAAAAGCTATGCATAGGGAAAATAAATCCGCTACTGTTAAAACATGAAATCACTCTTAAACACACATACCCTCGAGCTAGATATATGAAGAGTAAACGAGAAATTAGACACGGAATTGAAATGAACAGACAAGGGGGCAGGAGAAAGAAAGAAAAAATGAAATTAATGTACATGGCACAGGTGCGATCTAATACCTAAGCGCAAACCAAGCCAAGCGACTCCCAAAGGGGGGTAAACATAGCCCCGATAAGCACACCCCATGGTCTCGAAAACGTCCCACGGTGCACCCTCCTCGGGTTGCATTTTGCAAACCAACCCCAATTTCTTGTGACAGCTCCCATTACCTCTAAACGAACAGCGCACACGAAATCATATCCCAGCGTCCGATATGGATATGAGAAGAAAAAAAATGAGGGCAAGATAACAGGGTCCAAGAGCGACGGAAACATGATGGAGTTGGCTGTTATTCTATGCGCCTGGTATGAAAGCACGCTATTATGACAAGTAAGAAATAGTGGGAAAATTTACATTCACAACTTATTGCTCAGGATTTCCGTTTCATTCCAGGCTGGGAAGCCCCCCTAGAACATAGCCCCTCCCCCTCTTTCTGTTGTTCTAATGTTTCAGTATCATAATTCACTTGCCACCTTGATCACAGGATCGTGGCGTTGATACATGAAAAAGCAAATAAAGAGATTTGTTCTCATCCAGGGAAGGCATCCAATGATTCCATGTCTTGTCTGATGGGGTATTAAACCGTACAAAGACGGACGCTGCCCAGAAGAAAGGGATGATTGTTAAGCAAAAGCGTTGGTGGATTCCATACTACATTACCATCTTCTCTACCAACCAACCACCATCTTCCTACCTTTGTCATTACCGTCTGGTGTCATCTAGGGGTCAACATATTTGCGAGAGATGAGACCTGTTATTCTTTCTTTAAAAGATCATAAGTGTTGTATCATTTAATTCATTTCCGAGGGTAAGCTAGGTTTTTACACATGTTACATAGGCCTAGCACGATATAAAGGCCTGATGATTCCAATACTTTCTGATCATTGGTTTGCAAAAATGGTCATTTACACATTATTGTTTTGTTTTCTATTTAACTTCTCACCTCTTTATTTTCTCTTTATTTCGAAAAATCGCGATCTTTGACTGATATTTTAATTTTTTTTTTCATAACTTAGTATAAACCCCAAATGGGTAAAAGTAGTTTGCCGCAAACGAGACATCCGGTCAGATGGGACACTTTCAACATTGAACACACTGAATAGCTGCAACTTGACATTTACGAAATTAGGACACTGTAAATGTTCCTTCATGAATAAGCATGTCATGAAAGGATAAGCATAAAAGAAACTACCATTATTAACCTTCATAATACCCTAACAGAGAATCGTCTGAAGAACACATTTCTAATTGAATGCTCTTTATCTAAAAACTTTTTTTTTCCAATTCATATGAAGAAAAGAAAAAAATAGACTAACCCATGGGAAATACGACTATAGTCCAGGATTGGGACAAAAGTCAAAGTCTGTTGAAAATGAATTGACGACCCGCAGAAAATAGTTACCGACTAATCGCTTTCCTTTTATTCATTAGTAGATTTCTGACTTGAACATTATATGATACGCGGTGTTTATGCGCTTCATTGCTTTTACAGTTTGAAATATCAAATTAAAGGTGTGAGAGTTGGTTATAGTTCGTTAACTTTTAATGCGTCTGCAAGACTCGTTAATTTCATATGAAAAAGATACTCCACATAATGTTATCTCATAATGTATGTTTTGCATCTACACAAGGTAATCATTATCTATTCACTATTAAGAAAATCAGGTTCTATGTGTTCTGCCGAACAAAGGTATCTTGCCTCACATGGTATCATTAAAGCCCCCGTCTAAACAAACAGATCTATAGACGTACGCGAAGACAAAACGGCGAGACGTTATCACGTCGCATGTTGTTCAAACAAAAGAAATAAATTACTGGAAAGAACAGATGAATAGAAAGCAATAGAGACACGAGAACAAAGAGATATGGATTCATCTTGGGATGAGATCAAGAAACATGGACGAGACTGGAGATCCAAGTGTATTTACGGGTTTTGACGAAAAGGCTTGCAAGAGACTAGTTTGTTAGAAAAGCACGTGGTCGAAAGTTCCATCCTACACGGGGCAGCATTGCATATAGGTATCGCGCAGACGATGTAGTAGAGATGCAATATCTTATATCATACTCAGAAATCTGCCCATTCCACTAAGAACGTATTTGATATCAGTGATAATTTACTATTATTTGGTCAACACCGGTAACGATATGAAATGTTTAAATTCGAATTCCATGCAAGTCTTTATGTCTATGCATAAACCAGAGACAAGGTATTCCAAAACACATTCTCAATTACTACACTCTGAACTTTTAGTAGTAACTATTAAAGATATCACGTGGAGATCTACAGTTTCGTTTTAGCATTAAGCTGGACTAAATATAAGATTGTGTCATGCAACTTTCCAAAATTGGGCTAGTGTTTCAAACTTGAGCGTCATAAAATGTGATATTCATAGGAAATACCCACTTTCATTTTGCTGAGATTTTTTTTTCATGTTCCATGATGGCACGAAAGCTTTTGGGGTTTAATATTTCAACGGCAAGCCTTGGTTACAAAAACCGCGTATTTCCTGATTTAATTAGACCCTGGGAAGTGCAACCTTAGATGTTTATGAATGAAGAACAACAACGCACTCTCATGCCCCTCCCCCTATTTAACCATCTGCTTACATGGGTGACCTTTTCTCAAGAATCAGCATCAGGTCTCTGCTCACTCCCTGGAAATGTTACAATTCCCTGATTGGGCATAATTTCTCATTAGTTCATCCTTTCCCCCTAACTTTTTTAAAAGTTTTTTTTATGTATATATTTTTCATATTCAAGGGTTGATCATGTGAAAAAGAAGTCTTGTGATGTTATAGGCATATGATCCAATACCCTCCATCCATTTAAAAACTTTACTACCACCTGTTAGTCAAAACGTGATGTTGAAAGGGAAAATTATTCTGCCTTCGTGCCATTCTGTTTGGCCATAACTGAATTTACGCTGGTGATGTAAAACCAAGTCATGTTTCCAAATGGCATCATGAGAGAAAAAATCTCATCTTTCGGCACCTTAGAGAGAATACGGTGTATCATTTGAGGCCCTGTGTACAAGCTGTGGATCTTCTGTTGAAGCGAAGCAGACGACACACATGTACATGCAACCACTTACCGCACTATCACGCAGTAGCTCGACTGTCTGCCAACGACGCGATGAGATGACGGGAGCCACGGCCTGGCAACGACGCAAGGCGTTTTGTCTACCTGAGCGATCAAGACATTTCGCTGTTAATATGACTCCACACATCTAGTTCCCAGGCAACATGAATGCAGTGAGACACAAGCCACCGGTATTATTCCACAGTAAGAAGAAATCACTGAAATATCCAACAAAATGCCACATTTTCGGAGTGCCGAAACTCGTACTCCGTTGAAGCTTCGACTGCCAACTGCCACTGCCGCGTCGAGCTCTCGCCTTTTATACATGACCAATCTTTCTGCCAGTGACAATAACGTACTGTATTATTACATAATTAATTAATCAATTAAGCATTAAATCATAAACAAATAATCAAGAGTCATTAATATAATATTTAAAAGAAATTACAAATTTTCAAACGGGGAAAAAATCTGGTTTTTTTTTTTACAATTCTTTTCTTATTTTTTAAAAATGAATAAATGCGAACGAGCCTGAAAAAGTCCCGTTTGTGTGTTTGCAACTCTTTACTCTCCTTAGGGATTCTGCTTCTTTTACAATAGACAGGAAGGTAGGGTTGGTATGACAAGGGGAATAGCTCCATGACACCTCACATAACCTGGGACAATTTTGGTAAAGAAAAAGGGATATTTTCAGTGTTAAATCCAGAATTTCTGGTGCAAATAGATGCTCCACAAATGTATGAAGCTTGAACTAACGACCCCGTGCTCTAACATGCACTCGCGCCTTCAGTAGCTGAGCGGGAAGCATGTGTAGGGGTACCCTGACGCTTCTGATTTCCCAGCGCTCGTCGTCACCCTGTGCATCAGCATTTTGTCCCATCGAAGAGCAATTTTCCCTAAGAAATCATTGAAAAATCATCCAGAATTTTCTCTTAACTATGGTTTTCCTGAAACAAGAGCTTAAACAGAAAATAAAACAATGTGAGTTCCATGTAGGGGTAACCCTGTAGTAGGTATCCCAAATCAATCGGACACGATGTGGTTTTGACGAAATCTGTGAGTTCTCCTTCAATTTCAGCCGAAGAAAATGCCAAAGACAGGAGAAAATAGCTTCATTTTTTCATCACCTTTTGCCCAGCATATCTGCCAATACATAAGCGCCATCTAGAGCTCAAAAACAAGACAATCGTCACCCTTATGAGGCGTAAGCTACTTCCATAGTGTCTCGGCACCCTTGCCGACACAGTACGTACGCCGTGTCTTTGAGCTTGATTTTCTCATATTTTGGCGCATTTTCTTGGATTTTTTTTGGACTTTTCCATAATTTCTGCAATTTTTCTTGCATTTGAAATGAAAAATTGTCATTGTACGATGAAGAGGAACGAAAATGACGGTGGTCAAAGTCATGCTTTCGTATGACAACCAGGGGATGACGACAGATTGTCGAGCCGTATCCAGGGTCGGCTCTATTCAAATGTCCCGCCCTAGGTACCAGATTCAACGTTTGTAGAATGGCAGATGTGCTATTTTGTGAAAATTCAGGGATCGTCTTATGAATTTTGCAACCGGCGATGACAACATTCCAGTCTAAAAGGTGAGAAAAGCTCAGCAAACCTGTATAGATCCATGTTATAAGGTCATGTGTACTTCTACGGTTGTGTGTGTTCGGTTATAGGCTTATGGATCAGAAATAGTAAAAGCTTTGAACTTTTTATTGATTTGGGGATTGAAAATGAATAATTTTTTCCTAATTTTCATTCAAAATTTCGAAAATAAAAAAGCGAGAAAATGGGGATTTGTGGATTTATGCATCGATTAGACAGCGCGTCCAGTGCTCGTCCTAATTGTTCGAGGCCGTGTGTAAGGACGGATGCGTGCAAGGCGTACTGTCCGAGTAAGTGATTTGAACCGTCATTGGATTTTAATACTGTCCCTTTGAGCTGAAGTGAGTAATGATTGATGTGTGGCTGCTAGCAACTAGGAGGAGTGTTTACGCGTATCCAACCAGACGCAAAAGTATAACTGAGTCGCGCTGGTGGTACAGGCAGCAGACCGTGCTGTGTCGTCGGACGAGTCGCGTTGAAAATAGAGGAGCTATTCGCTGGGCTATAACCATGGATATGCAGCATTGTGCCTCGAGTGACGCCGTCTGCTACCGCGATGCTTACCGTGGTTCCCTCGATGCCACCTCGCTCGTCCCATGCTCCGATTACGATGCCTTTGATCGAATAGGGGCAGGGAATTGGTATACCAACGCCCCTGGCATTTACGCTACCGATCACGGGTCCGTGGCACCTCGCCCGTACCCTTGCTCATCGTTCCCGGGCCCGCTGGCGTCGTCTCCTACCACTTGTTCGCCACCGTTTGTTCCTTCTTCGCCGACTGTTTCAACTCCGACATCTTTCCAGCAGCGCTCACCAGGTCACTCGACATCGTCATCAATGTTTGACTCATATACGGACAATTCGATGTCATGCGAAAGACGGAATGTACGCGAAGACCTCTCGCCTTCATCAGAAACAAGCAGTAACAGAGCTTACACGAGTTCGTCGAATGAATCAACGCCGGAAAAAATAGGTAAGAAAATTTCGTCACCTTATTTCTCACATTTTATTTCTCAACACATTTCCATGTGCAACATTCATGCTTAAAACTTATTCTCGCGTAAACTCAACACCCCAAACCAACCACTTATAGCTACTGAATTCAAACACTGAAAAATAATTGATTTTTTCATTAAACAGAAATATTTTTAAATTGCGTCATCCAATTAATACAATATTTTCATTCATCAAGCAATTAAAGCAGCTGCACTATCATAACGTAATGGATATCATTAATATCCCTTTTTTGGCATTATTAAATTGAGGGAAGAAAGAAGTTTTATTGACGGGGCATGAAAATGATTTCTTTCATCAGACTGTCATATTATCATGATGGTCAGTGATTACGGCCCTATCGGTGCCACGAATCCGCTAATGAGCCGTCGTCCTAGATTCGCTCTCGGCGCGTGCCAAACGAATTGACCGGCGAACGCGATGATGCACGTCGTCATTGACCGAGGCCTCTGCGGGATGACCGCAGGTATCATCGAGCGGAGCCTTAATCCATCGCTCGCGAGCCGCATTAGGACTCTCGAGCTTAGACAAACTCTCGCTCACGCACACATAACCCGAATAATAGTCCCTCAGGGCGAAGGTGGTCTACCTTGGAAAGCTATTCCATCCATTTAATTGCAAATGTATTGAAACAATTTTCCCTGTTCTTCTACGCTCCCTCTCTCTTTCTCTCTCTCTTTCTCTCTTTCTCTCTCTGTCTCTCCCGGAGTGCATGGACGTCGACAGATATACAGCAGGATGGAGAGAAGGAGAGGAACAGAGAAAGAAAGAAAGAATGAGAGAGATTGGAGGGAGGGGAAGAGGTTCTTTCAATAGGTTCTGTTGATTCTCATTACTCGTCTCATATTTTTCTTCCCCGTACGTTAATCGTCTTGGCTGAGTGAAATATTTCGGAACTAAAGTACCTCCATCTGTAATCACTCATGCCATTTTCTCTGATTTTCTTTCCGCTCCGCTCAAACCATATGTCTCCCCACCGGTGCGCTTTATTCAGTGACATTTTATTGCTGTAAAATGTGCAAAACAAAATGCCCATAAAAAATCTTGTTAACTTTTTATGTAGTGATTAAACCTCAACCATTCTTGTTACCGATGTTAAGAATACAAATCATCGTACCGCACATTGTCTGTCGACATCATGACCTTAAGAATGAATTTAGTTTGAAGGATCTCGTTTCTTTAAAACGGTTTATTATACCCTTATTTGTTTTCTTCTTTTTATAATTTGAACTGCATTTTCTATTTAAGTGCCAAATCCCTACATAAATCTTGATACAAGAAATGTAAATGGGTGGAAACTTTCTTTTTTTTTCGTCGGTCATCGATGAACACCTAAGTGTTAAACGTTTATAAAAGAATGCGGACAATACATATTTTCATATTTAAATTCAAATCGGCGAAGAATCTTCGTGGCATACTTGAATAGTCATTTTTCATTTCTTTTTTTTTTTCAAAAACATGATTTATTCGCTACGGAATACAAGCAGGCAGTCGAAAAGTTCTGCTCGTGCCCCGCCCCGACGGGCACCCTTAGAACGATAGCCGAGGACGCGTCGAGGAGACCCTAACCAAACTTAGATTGACCAATCAGAATCGCGCATACATCTTGACGTCGAAATTCGACCCTTGACCTAATTAACCCCACATCGTCGACGTGGCATATCCTCACCAATCAAAATGGTCCAGAAATATCGATTCCTATTCATTCCATTTGTTTTTAAAACAAACTCTCCATTTTCTTTTCTTTTTTTCGTGGGTTTTCCCCACCTTACGGTCTAGGAGCAGAACCGTTGTTTTTCCTTCTCGCAAAAAAAAAGAAAGAAAGAAAGAAAATCAAAGCGGCTATTCTGACGAAATTAATGAACGCATACATGTTTTCTTCATTCTTCTTTATTATCATCATTATTTGTTTTGTTTTCTTCTACATCTTTTGACAGACGGCCTCACAAAAGACCTAAACGGCGACGGATGCCGGGCCAAACGAAAACCTTACTCCAAACTTCAGCTTATTCATCTTGAAGACGAATTTAAGCGGAGTATGTACCCGTGCCGTGAGCGCCGTGCTTGGCTCTCGCAAGTTCTCGAGCTCACCGAACGGCAGGTCAAGATCTGGTTTCAAAATCGACGCACTAAACTTCGACGCACGGTGGAACGCGAGCAGAGAGAGAATGAACAAATGCAACGGGACATGGCGGACTTAGCAATGAGATTCTACGTACCCCAGTAATCCGAACTGGATTGATTTGTGACTCTTTTCACTTGTATGTCGTGTAAAAAAAAACTCGGAGAGATGATAGAAAGGAAGAGGGAGGAAAGGAATGGGAAAAGTGCAAGAAACTGAAGGCATCGCGACTGGTCTCCAAGTCACGCAACTGGCGTGCGCAGTGCAGCGTGAATCGACATGATTCGCGTGCCTTGTTCATTCTGGTTTACGGTGGTGGTGGTGTACTGGAAGCCAAAACCTGTCTCATCTCGTCACTGATCTTGACATGACCCCGACCTTTGACCTTCACCATCACCCATCCCATAAGTCAGCCTCGAGCCATTGCCTGCCTAGCCTGCCTCCTACACGAACGTCGAACATAAGCGGGCCATCGTGCGTCGCGTGGCTATGGTGTGCCTCCAGGGTTGCCTGGCAAGCCAGTCATCGACTCGACGAGAGCCAACCAAAGACTTCGCTTGGCTGTGACGTGGGAAGTCACTAGCTTTTTCTTTGCTGGTGAGAGGTGAAGTTTGTGCGGGGGCAACGATCAAACCTGAAACGGCATACCAGAATCGTTCTCTTACTGTCTCCCCTATACTCGGGCCTTGACTCCTTCATTTACATTCAATACCTATATCGCCTCTTTTTCTTTCTCTTGTTATGATTATGCCACCCTCCCTCTTTTCCTCTCTCAATCACACCCACTCTCTCTTTCCCCCATTCTCTCCGTCTTGCTCTCTCTCTCTATCACCATAACCCTCACCCCTCTCCATCTCTCTTTCTCTTTCTCTTTCTCTCTCCCCTCTCTCTCTCTCTCTCTCTCTCTCTCTCTCTCTCTCTCTCTCTCTCTCTCTCTCTCTCTCTCTCTCTCTCTTTCCACCTCCCACCCTGTCTACCGCTGTGCTCCATCCTTGGCAATCTGGTAGTAAACCCCCAGAGGAGACAAGGCCACGTGCCAGCCGCACGCCTCACACGCTTTCCCATAGCTACCCACGGTCCTAGTCAAAACTCAATAAACAGATCCCTCTCTTCCAAAAACAGATGGAAATGCTATCGCATCAAAAATTCTCAAGAATTTTCCGAAGTCTCTGGTTATAGAAAAACCGTGAAAGGGGCGAAAGGGAAAGCTTTTCCGCAGATCTCCTACTCCACAACGGGTTAACCGACCTGTTTGAGCTTATCCTTGTCCGGGGCAGAAACATTTCCCCCTCGATAGCGTTTCCCTATAAGCAGCTGTGAAGTATTTACATAACCGGGCATATTACAAAACAGAGAGTAGCTGATATATACATATATATAACTCCAATTAAAATGTGTGCAGCTTGTATCATGAGTTGTCTTTGCATTATTGGTAAACTCATTTATTTGTTGAGTCTTGAAGTCATAAAGGTTAAAGATTGAAGCTGTTACTCGTTATGTAGATGAGGACCACTCAAACAAATAAACCTATATCTGTGTAGATCTCGAAATGACAAAAGAATGCATTACTTCCGCTTAACTTTATATCGAGCAGAAGTATGCAGAGAAATAATCAATGACATTGCCTTATTTGTATAGAAAAGTGTATATTTTTGTACTGTCTTTTTGTATGAAATCTGTGGTATGGATTGAGAGAGAAAAGAAGTGCTCTTATAAGTATATTTTGTCAGGTGTTTGGAGAACATTCCTATTCGTCTTCGAGATATTACCGTAATAGTAATGATGATAAGAATATTTTAGACGTTACTACCTTGATTGTAATTGGAATCGCCTTGATTACGGTAATTGGAATTGTTGTGAGATTCTTCAAATTACGAGGCCAGAAGGCTTTGATTACGGTTTTAAACTCTGCATGATAATTTGTTGCGATTCGAAAAGCTGAAAACTATTCGTGTATATATAAATGCCTGCTTGAAAATTCTACGAAATTCATTGGTAGATAACAGTCATGTTTAAAGTCATTTGAATCATGTCCATAAACATCCTTTTTTTTTTTTTTTTTTTGGTGTGTACAAACCTTTGTACAATTTAAATATTCAAGGATTCTCTTTCATACCAAGACTTTGATATTTGTAACGTCCTATGTATTCATTGTGCTGGTGTGATGTAAATATTCTCGGCAGAGACAAGAATGATTCGTGACAATATTTTTTTTTTCATTTGAAAATGCACATATTTCTCGTTGAAACAGTCAGACAAGATTTCGAAGTCGGTTGTTATAATTTATTGCATTTACTGTGTGCATCGACATAAAAGCTGAACGGCCTCACCATGTATTCTGGAACTTTTTGCCTATTCAAATGAGCTGTCTGTCTTGTAAATAAAATCAAGTATACGTATTGTACAGCTACTTGGAAGACTTACAGAAAGAATGTGAGATAGTTATCTACCAAATCATTCCTTTGAAAACCCCTTTCCCCCACAAATAGGCCGTAATTCTTTCATCATAGCAATAGAAAATAATTTGTAAGTTAAATTTTTGATGCGCAAACTTGACGGGCATTAAAGAATACAATAGTAGTTCTTTCGGAAATGTACTCACTTTTCAGACAACAGTTATCATTGCAATGTTTGTTTATCATAGGGAATTTATTCTTAATTTTGATATCGAAGTTACACTCCAAATTTGTTCAAATCTGCTTGTACCGGTTGCGGAAGTATGCGTTGTCAATTGTTCGCGTAAGTTTGCCGAACTTTTGTATAATACAATGAAAATGTTGGACTTCGCCATTTTTTTTTCTCGACATTTGCATCCTTCGCAAATCGTACGCATGCCCGTGAAAGTTTAGCTTTAAAGGGATGCAGCATGTGTTGGCTTTTTTTCTTCTTCTTCTTCTCCTTCAAGACTTGAATTCTTCATGGATGCTTCAGACTCACATAAGAATATGCCTTATCTGAGGCATACTGTGGTCTAGGGGGCGTTTCATCAAGTATCTTTGTCAGTGCTTTTTTTACTGACAAATTTGCTGTCAATCAATCAGATGCAAGGATTTCAGAAGTTTGTAACAGTAGTCATTAAAAAAATCACTGACAAGACACTTGATGAAACGCTCCCCAGGTCTTGTATTTATCCTCGATGTTTCATTCCTCAATTTCTTCCACCTTTGATATTCAAAAAACCTTGAGATGATGTACATAATTTCTTTCTACTCATTCCATAAATTGTAAATATTAGCAGGAAAAAAATAGAAAGCAAAATAAAAATGAATATATATTTTACTTTTAAAATATTGCTTTTCGCAGATCTGACTGGTTCAGTAATGTGCTTTGCAGAATTGAGATGACATTTACTTGTGAGATCGGTTTTTATGATTGGCGGCAGTCATCAGAAGTCCATTAGACTTGACTGTGACGATAGTGATGATGTTGGTGGTGGTGGTGATGATGATAGTGATGATGATGATGATGATGATGATGATAATGATAAAGATGATGATGATGATGTTGGTGATAGTGATAGTGGAGATGAAGATGTAGAAGATGATGTTGGTGGTAAGAGGGATGATGATGGTGATCACAATGATGATCAAGATGACGGTGATGATGATTATGATTATGATTATGAATGTGATGATGATTATGTCGATGATAGTGATGGTGGTGGTGGTGATGATGATGACGATGATGATCATGATGATCATGATGATGATGATCATGAAGATGATGATGATGATGATGATAGCGGTGATGATGATGATGATGATGATGATGATGATGACGACGATTAGGCCGATGATGACCATCTAATAATTGCGGCGATGGAGATGATGGATGATGATAATGATGATGATGATGATGGTGATGATTATGTCTATGATGATGATTAGGCGGATGATAATGATTGTAGTGGTGCGGATGATGATGCAATCAGATAGGGAAATGGAAGTGTAAGAAAGTCATCTTTCAAAAAGCTACTACCTTTGCCTAAATTGTTTAAAAATCATGGGTATATGTGTGAGTGTCTTTGAGTGTGTGCGGGGGGGGGGGGGGTGACGACAGATATTTTAATGTTGACTTCGAACTTGAATAAGAAGAGAAGTTTGAGAGGTGGTTCAACTGCAAATAATTGTTACAAAGCATCATCGCCTACTGAAACATATTCCTTGAAATGTCTTCACGATCATTCAGGCCTTGTCAGATAAATCACTTTCTCCTTTTCAAAATTTTCATAAATCTTACATATTTGCCCGTCTGTGGTCCCATTTGGGTCATTGTGACCCCGGTGACCCCCAAACATGCCAAAGGAACGAAACTCTGCTGTCGATAAGCTGATTAAGGAACATTTCTCTCCTTCTTTCTAATCGCCAAGGGGGTTAACTCAAGGTGAAGATGATCTTAATGGCTGCATCTGGGTACGTCAGTTCAAGTTTAAAGATAAGCGAGAGTTCAGGGGCCCGTTTCATAAGACTTGTTATCATAACAAGTTGCAATAACTGTTATAAGCTACTGAAATCCATGCATCTGATTTTGTCATAGCAAATTTGTCTTAGAAATGTGGCAGTTGTTATTCATAACAAGTTTTATGAAACGGGGCCCTGGATATGTTTCAGAAAGTTGTGCGTTAAGTCAAACATGACTTTAAGAACGACTTAACTATGAACAGCCAAGCAGAGCGCCCAAAGTTTTTTTTCTCTTGTATGGACATAGTGTGACAGTATGTGCCATAATCTGAATTAAATTGTTGGCAAAAACTGTACATGTATTTCACATTAAAAATACTTTGTTAATGATAATTTAATCTACACATACATTCCAATTTGAGCGATTGAATATGATTGAGGATCCCATTTGGCTTTCCATATTCAAGTCATTCTTAGCGTCATGCAGTATTCAACCCTTAGGTCTTGGAAGAACAATGTAAAAAAAAACTGTTTCAAAGCATTTGGAAAAAGGTTGATTGAGTAAGAAATATACCTTGAGGTTTTAAAAATCATTAAAATGGTAAGAAATCGACTCACTCTCGCTGATAAGCACATGCACAACGCAGAAAAATGGGCAATGGGACTACACACAAATGTTCGGGACAAACATGGGGGGGGGGTCATCCCACGAGCTCGACATCCATGAGTCATACGGCCCACGAGCTAGACATTGAAAAAAATGGTCCACGAGTCATACAGACCAGAGTCATACGACCCACGAGCTAAACACTAAGTGAACAAGACCCACGAGCTCGACACAAAGCAAATTAGGCCCACGAGCTCGACACTAGGCAAATAAGGCCCACGAGCTCCACACTACGTCAATTAGGCCCATGTATAGTATCGAGCTCGTGGGGGTTATTTGCCTAGTGTCGAGCTCGTCGGCCTTGTGCACTTAGCGTCTAACTCGTGGGCCGTATGACTCGTGAAATTTATGACTCATGAGCCGTAGGACTTTTGGGTGTCGAGCTTGTGAGCCGTATGACTAATGAGGTGAATGACTCATGGGCCGTAGGACTCCTGGGTGTCGAGCTCGTGGGCCATATGACTCCTGGGTGTCGAGCTTGTGAGCCGTATGACTAGTAAGGTGTATAACTCGTGGGCTGTATGACTTCTGGGTGTCGAATTCGTGGGGCCGTATGACTCCTGGGTGTCGAGCTTGTGAGCTGTATGGCTAGTGAGGTGTATGACTCGTGGGCCGTATGACTAGTGAGGTGTATGACTCGTGGGCCGTAGGACTCCTGGGTGTCGAGCTCGTGGGCCGTATGACTCCCAGATGTCGAGCTCGTTGGGTGTCGAGCTTGTGAGCCGTATGACTAGTGAGGTGTATGACTCGTGGGCCGTAGGACTCCTGTGTGTCCAGCTCGTGGGCCGTATGACTCCTGGGTGTCGAGCTCATGGGCCGTATGACTCCTGGGTGTTGAGCTCTTGGGCTGTCCCGCATTAGGCATGTTTCTTGTCATATTTCGATGAATGATTCTGAAGATGTCGAGTCAGTGGACATGTCGTAGTCGAGTGTTTTAAGGCACTTGATTGGAGACGCGAGAATCGGGGATTCGATCCCCGGCACGGCACTTATGCCCTTGAGCAAGACATTTTATCTACATTGTTCTTTTGCGATATAGGCATATTGAAACCAACGTGTGCATGTGTGTGCGTTTCTAAAGAGAGAAAGAGAGAAAGAGATAAAGAGAAAGAGAGAGAGAAAAGAAAAGAATGATCCTTTTCAAAGGATTCAAAGGATTTGTATTACGATGTTCTTCCAAACCAACATCAAACGTCAAATGTGGGTAAGACAACTCTTCCAAGCATGTAAACTGGAAATTATCGAATGAAACTGCGATTTAGCTATTGCTCTTGGTCATCGTAAACAGATCTATTCAGCAATCAGCAAAGAGAGAAAAAAGTCAAAAGTCAAAATTCAGTAAGTTTTTATTCATTCTCGTGCAAAGTACGAAGAATAACGGTGCGAGTTTATCAAGTACATACAATTATTGGGGAAAAAACCCAAATGAATAAACATTCAAATACAAATCATGTACAAATAAAAAACATATAAAACCGGAAAATATATATATCAAAATAAACATATATATCAAATCACATTTTAAAAATGCATTAAAACAATGGCCGAGTACAATTATTACTACTTAATCTGTCAGGCAACTCGATTTAAATATAGTTGTTACATGTTGCTTTAGGGTTTTTTTAAGCGAATCTCTTTTCACCCTGTGTGTTCTTTGGATAACATATTTATAATAGTAATACATATATGAACACTATCAAAGTTGTTTTCTCGATATGGTTTGAAAAGGTACATGCTCTAATATCTGAACATACAGTTGCTGCTCTAACGAATGTCATGCGGGGAGGTGGGGGGGGGGGGGGGGGTGGTCCAGACCTTACATTACTTGGACCATCTGCTGCCAGATTTAGATCAAGGTCAATATGACAGTATTTGAAGAAACAAGGGTGAAGTTAAGGGGGAAAGTGTATATGCTACAGGAAAGGAAAGCGTGAAGGACGGAGAATATAGAATCGAAAGGAAAGCCTGTAAGTAGAGTGAAAGTATAATTCCAATTTGATGAATGCTGAATCACAATAGTCCTATATCGGAGTAAGTTGGCCGAAAGAAAAAATAGGAATTGGGAAAGGAACATGTATGTACAGCGAACAAAACGGAAATTGTAAAATCCCCTGGTAGATAAACATAATTGCTCACAATGCTTAGGAGTAGGGCGCGAGCCACAGGCACTTAATCAAATACCTGGGACTTAAGCTCGGACACAAAGGAGGGGGTAGGGTCTATATCTGGGTCTCCGCGCGTTTGGTTTATGAAAAAAAAATGTAGATGGTTTCCTGTTAAAAACAAATATTTCATTCATCCATTACACTCTCAATGTCTCTGCCCGCGAACGACAATACCTTCTCAAATTTACACCTTTTCACCCCATTCTGTCCGTCTAGCCATGAATTTGTTTGTATACGGGGGAGAGAAAAGTCAATAGTTTACTACACTACCATGAATGAAGCGTTGATCGACACCCCCCCCCCCCCTTGCATAGGACATGTAGGACACGTGGGCCACATAGCGTAGAAATAGCATATGCTGCACAGAAAGACGATTTTAGGTGAAATAGCTCAATATTGGTATTTGAATGCGTGGTTTTTAAAAACCATCAAAATGGAAAATCTTCTTACATTGTACTCAAAGGGAGGGGAGGGGGATCGGAGAAGGGGACGTACCTTAATTCATAGACTCTGATGTTTTGATTTTGATTTAATTTTCTTCTGCATTCATATTAGCATTTTGGTAACAAAATATACAAAAAGGTACTTTTTTTGAAAATAAATCATAAATACACAAGTATTTAACAATCATTTTTCAAAAAATAAGAAATGATGAATTGTCAAATTATTGTGATTAATTAAACATAAAATCATTTGCGGAAGAAGGATTGCCATTATAAGCAATATGCTTGACAATATATTGCAATCCCATATAAATATCATTAAATAGACAAACATGTTAAATCAGCAGAATGGATAAGAATAACTGAAATCCTAACTTAAAAGGATAGTGACAATGATGTTGATGATGATGATGATGTTGAAATGATGATAATGATAATGATGATGATGTGGATGGTATTAGTAATGATTCAAATGGTAGAAAGGATGACGTTGTGAAAAGTCTGAAGAGTTGACACATGGCAGAAATCATATATATTAATTCTCTTAATCATCGCGGGGGGGGGGGGGGGGGGGGGCTCGCCGTGCATTGTCTATGGGCCGAGCTTTTCCCTCATAGGCTTTTTCCGCGCACCCTCTTCGCCCCCGTTCTCGGTCGGGACGCAAGGTCCGTAGCTGTGCCCTCTGTCGTGGTCCCTCCCCCAATCCTTGCATAGGAGGCACCTATCAAGAGATTAACAACTTCAATAGGATGAGTATCAACTTGCATTGCGACCTACACGCAGACGATCCGCGCAACCCATCCTACTACTGTTAACGACGCTCTGATTTCTTTGTTTACATCATCGATCACGCATGAAAGCCAGCGCACGATTTAGCATGGGGCCTAAATAACTAATAACTCCGATCAAGGTGAGTATGATTGTAGTTACGATTAAATCTCGGGAATTTGAACACACTATAAAAAGGACTGTAAACGGCTTTTTGAATACGGTATGGGAGGCCGTGGGGAAGAGTGGGTAGGCCGATGTATTATTGAGGTCTGTATTATTATATACATTGATAAGCCTCCAACTCCTACAGAGTGTTGTGGCTCGCGCGTGTAGGACATTGTGGAAGAAAGAAAGAAAGAAAGAAAGAAAGAAAGAAAGAAAGAAAGAAAAGAAAAGAAATAAGAAGTACCCTTATAGTAAAGAGAAGGACTGAGCAGACAAGATAATCTAAGGCGCATGCACTAAAGGTGAAAAGAAAACGGAAAGAAAAAAAATATCATTATTAAAGACAAAAAAGTAGCGCCGGGTACAGCTAGTTTTACCTTGAATATAGTAACATGATTTTAATTTGGGCTTTAAATGAGTAGAGGGAACTACTGGATTTAATTAATTCCGGGAGAGGATTACAAAGGTCTGGACCATGGTGTCTTATGGATCTTTGGTCAATAAGTAACTTTGGGTTGACTAAATGAAGATTGAGGGGATTGCGAGTAGGATAGGAATGAACACTTTTATTTAAAGTGTAAAAGTTTTAAAATGAAAGAGGAAGCATGTCATCTAGATACTTGGATATAAACAGTAAACTCTGTAGTGAATTAATGTCACATACTGTTAGAGTTTTCAATTGGTAAAATATTGGTCTGGTGTGGGATAAATATTGTGAACCGGTACAAATGCGAAGAGCTTTCTTTTGCAATAAGTAAATAGAGTTGATTGTTTTTGTTGTTGCTGGTGGCCCCTACTAAATTGCGATAGGTTATATACGGTAATATCAATGAATTATAAAGCATAATGAGCGTTTTACAAGGGATATATCCCTTTATTGGTATACCACGCTCGATAGACAATGCTCGATCCCTGGGATACGTAGAATGTACGAGAAATCACTGTTAACACCCAATTATAGTGCATCATTACCATGATTTTCATTGATACTATGTCTTGATAAAGTTGTACAGAAAAATTAGCAATGAATGAAGCGTAGATCAACCCCCCCCCCCCTCCCCTCCCCTTGCGTAGGATATGTAGCAAAAAATAGCATGTCCGACGGGGGTGGGGAGGGAGGGGAAGTTTATTCAATCTCTCATTTTACAACTTACAAGCCTCCCCCTAAAAAAAAAAGAAAAAAAAAATCCAGGAAAATAAGATCAATATATGAATGCGCCACAGTGGGTAATGGCCATAAAAGGCGTTATTACCTGCCAGCTAATACATGTCAATATAACCCAGGACTCGGCCTACTTTTGTGAAAACATCAACAAACTTGTGAAAAAATGACAATTTTTAAATTGAATCAGGGCGACGCTGCCAAACACTGTTGGAGAACAATTGTCTTTTTATGTAGCGAGTTCATGCTCATACTGTGACTATAGACTGTTTGTCGATTGGTTAGGGAGGACGAAGAAAAATGACGATGATAAGCAGGAGAACGAAAAAAAGGAAAAGTAGAAAATTTGCGGGAAATGAGCATTGATAATAGGTGATCGAGGAAAGAGGAAGGATCAAAGGAAAGAAGAGATGAAAACTAGAATGTCATACCGCGATATTCCGGCACATGCAGAGATGAAATCGATCCACTGATAAAACACTCGGAGCTTTAGGAGCTTTATGTCATGTATAGCACTTGATAACTTTATTAAACTTGTGTAAAAATTACAATACGTATTGGTGCTCGAATGAATAGCGTCATTCAAAATTAAGAAATTACACAGAAAATAGAAAAATAAGGAAATGAAATGATACCAGAGAGTGATAGGATGGGAAATGGATAGATGATACTCTGTCAGATTATTTGGGGTGTAGGGGATGGACCGTCCCGTGCCCCTTTCAGAGTCGATGTGGCATGCCTTATGTTCACTGAAGATAAAATTTGCTTATCCCCTCTCCAATTTTCAACCCGAAGTTATGCTGAATATACGGTATAACCTCTGTTTAGTCTTGTCTGTACTCTCATTTTTTTTCTCGGAACTTTGCCCCTTTTATGACCCCCCCCCCCCATACAACCCCTCAATGTACATCACACATCGAGGACATGACTGGAAGTAACGCTATCAGAGTTAGATTACGACTGTTTACATCTGGACATCCCGTATCATATATCCATATTTGTCTCTTGTAGTCTTTTGTATCTTTTATGGATTCGGGACAGGGGATCTATTTGGCCCAATAACCTTGGATGCAGTGAGAGAGAGAGAGAGAGAGAGAGAGAGAGAGAGAGAGAGAGAGAGAGAGAGAGAGAGAGAATAAGAAAACAGTACATACTGTATCCATTTTGTGTCGATAAATGTCGTTTGATGATGAAAAAATTTTAAAAGAAAATTAGGCATTATTATCCTTAAATAATCAATGCAGTTCAAGTTCAAATCAGTGTTTTTCCATGCACATGGGCAAAGTCTTAACTTCTCGATATGCTTTCTGTCAATTTGTATTATTTCAGAAACATGACTTGATATGCCATGAAAAATTCAGTCATTAAAAGAAAAGTACCGGTACTGCCAATTTGAAGAAAAAACATGATCAAATAAGGCTATAAATAATTTTTTGTCCTGAATGGGTTAACAGGGCTATCAGATGCATTTAAACTTCACAAATTTTCCCACAGATAACAGAGTAGAGGTTGTTTACATCTGTACCTTTCACCTTCTTTGAAAAAAGTACAGAGATGCGATTGATTACGAAGTGCGCCTTACCCCAAACCACTGACCAGAATTCAAATTTTTCTCAATTAGGGCAATGATTGGTGCTTGAGGGGTGCTCTTTTTCGCAATCATCGTCCCCATATGGTTTTGTGACTCTTTGCTTGTCTCTGCATCTTGGAGTTTAGTATATATCCCATGCAACCCAGCCACGCTTGGGAAGTAAACAGATCCAGTCTTGCTACGTTATCAGCGACAAACAAAAGTACAGTTGACCATGGTGACAGGACACGTAAGCAGCATATTATTCATTTTTGACCTCGTTTTTTTTTTTTAATCATTCTTATTTTGTTCTGCTCCTTCTCCTTCTTCTTTTCTTTGTAGTCTTTTTTGTCGACTACTTCTTCTTCTTCTTCTTCTTCTTCTTCTTCTTCTTCTTCTTCTTCTTCTTCTTCTTCTTCTTCTTCTTCTTCTTCTTCCTTTTCTTCTTCTTCCTCCTTTTATTCTTCTTTTGTTATTAGATTGTCTCGAGCAAAAGCTTAAATTGGAAGTTAATGACTTCCTAATGTGTAATCGTCTCAAACGCTCATGACGTCATTTTTTGGTTTCAAAATTCCTTTGTACACACTGCTCACTAAAATTTTGAATTTCTTCCGCCTTATTTATTACATTCTATCGTTTATGTAATGAAATGTTTAATACTTACTTTCAAATGTATTACTTATTGTTTTGACTACTGGTATGGCATACAAACACTTGTTATATCATGTGCATCAATGCCTATCTTTTTATTTGTATTATTTATTAAATGTAATTGTAAATAAAGTTTTACTTTGAAA
>CM057158.1:22578515-22598515 GCA_029962745.1 Echinometra lucunter
TCTTCTTGTTCTTCTCATTCGATTTATTTTTCCCTCTCCTTCTTTCTCTCCCTGGTCAACCTAAATTTTAGGCGCGTATCAACATGAAGAAGAATTCGAGTAAAAAAAATATATTCATTTTTATGCCACTAATCGACCACCTACTTTGATTTTAAGCAACCAACAACCAAAAGAATCTAAAGCAAACAAAAGTGAATATAAAAAAAACTGACAAAATTTTCACTTTGTATACTTTGGTTAGTTTGGATAATCTTCAAATTTGTATTGAGGAAGCAGAGGAAAGTTTCTGTTTATCATTCTAATGTAAGAGATAATGATGCGAACACTTTAATAAGTAACTCCTATAGTTAAAAGTATAGACATACTTACAGTTCAAGATTTTAAATCATTTTGTTTAGTTTTAGATGGAAGCGATGACCAACTAAAATTGTCATCTGACTGACAAATTACAGAAAACTAGCGTGCTGGTGCATGCGTGCATTCGTGAGTACGTAATTTTTCTGTGTATGTTGCGGCGGAAACTTTCATTTGGTGGTCCACATATTTGTGGTTGGTTTGAAGCATTGCTTTTGCATGTTACCCCATTTCAATTAAGCCTTCTTTTGCATTATATCCCACCTCTGAGGAAAACATGTTGTGTGTGAAGAGGAGAGTCGTTGTTGTACGTCTACCAATGCGGTGACGATAATGATGTAACAGCCTGAAAAACACATGCCATGTTCTGTGTAAGATTGTCGGATACCTGTCCACAGCTCCGTTAGGCTAAGTCCATGAAGTCTGTCACAATTATCAATTTTATTGCTTCTGCTTCCTCCTCCTCTTCTTCTTGTTCTTGTTCTTGTTTTTGTTCTTGTTCTTGTTGTTGTTGTTGTTGTTCTTCTTCTTCTCTCCCTCTCACTCGCTCTCTCTCTCTCTGCAACTTTACATTTTCACATCTTTAACATGTTTTCACCCTTTTAAGCATATGATTTGAGGAAAATATTTCTCAGTGGATAGTAGCAAGAAAACTATGCCACATATTTAAACAATGGCATAGTCAAGTCATTCATCATCGTTTCATGATACCTATACGAATATCGATTAGAATGCAGATAACATGGATAAGCAGAATGCAAATCCACAAATAATCAAACAGCTTTATTTATCATCGTGAATACACTACCAAACTAATTCAATTTCATACGAAATGTGGGGAATTCCAAGGTAACAGAATACAAATCAGAGATTTTCAGCTCACATTTTTAGAGTTTATGTGCTTATTTTGTACTCTGCCTCTTTTGCAGAGTATTTTCATACTCTGCAAATGTGCCAATTCTTTCACTTGAACTCTTACATTCTAACAATTTTCAATTTACATCCATGATATTTTGGTATGTAAATCGGTAATGAAATTACCATAAAATGGTGTCACTTTCAACTAACAAAAAAGTCATGTAAAATCTAAAATGCATTTTACCACTACTGACTAAGATGGTGGAATTTACTCTTTAAAAAAAAAAACTAGCTTCTTTCAATGTAAAGCTTTGGCTATTCAGGATTATCAAAGTGGATGTTTTTACTATAAATCTGAAGTAAGCTGATTGTGCTTTCCATGTGGAATTGCCCATGTGCCTTAAACACGATTCATAGTTTTGTTTGTATCCAAAGTGAATCTTCGTCGCACTAACATCCTGAAATTTCACCTGCTTATTCGATCAGGATGTAATGAATTAAGTAGAAAAAAGTTAGTAAAGGGCACATTTTAAGAACATGAATTAATTTCCAAAAATCATAGGGCAAGTTCATAGATCAATATGAAAACATCTTTTATAGAAGGAGGAAATAAACTAAGGTTTTTTTTATTTTGATAGCGGAAGCAGCCGGACGGGATGTTGATAATGTGTTCGTTAGATATGGTTTTTTTTCTTTTCTTTTAGGGATACTGAATTTATTTTTCTCATCTTCTAGGTTAATCAATACTCATCCCTCGAATTCTGAGAAATAATGAATTACAAATCCATGACCGTGATATTTCAAGTTTATATCATTTTGATGCAAATATTATGAGCAAAGTCAGCTGATTGCTCCTGAAGAAGACGCTCAGAATTTAAAACAAACATCGATCCGACTGACTGTAAATGCACTATTGCTATTATGTTTACAATATTTTGTCCTTGTACATAACTGAAGAGTTTCATTCCAATAGGCGCTATATCTTGATTTATTGTTTCGAGTAAATCAAGGTCCCCCCCCCCCTAAAAAAAATCTTCGTGTTCTTTTTTTAAAAACTTTTACTTCACATGTAGACGACTGTTAGGTCTTTGACATCGCCCTTTTGCCCTCGAAAGTTAGAATCATTAATGCAAAGAATGTGCATATCCGCAGCAAGAAAGGGGGGGGGGGGCAGTGTGTGTATTGGGTGAATGACCTACCAGTACGCTCTGATGTCGAGCCAGATTCCGATTTAAAAGTAAACTATGATGCAGTAAATCATTCTGTAAATAACACTTGAAACATTCTAATGTCTACCTTTTTTGGAAATATCATCAAACCAAGTTTAAAGATTCAAATTCGTATTGAAACAACCATTCTGATTCTCCTGTTTATATGCGACAATTTTGAGCTAAAGACTCTTTTTTTTTTCTTTAAGACACTTAAGTCTTAAAAAAAAAAGTTAAAAATCATACATGATGTACTAACGAGGATTATTATACAGCCAAACCTAAATTGCTATTGGCTTTCATTGAGTAACTGCGCATGGAAGGTCGGGGAATTTTTCACCAACTCAAGATCTATTACGAGAAGAGAAAGAGGTGTATTGTTGATAAAGTAAGCAAAAAATTAAGTTTAGATTCGGTGACATTGATGAATTTCCATTATTCGTTATCGATCGCTACATATGAAGCTACCGGATGTTCCAACAGGAAGTGACCTTTACCCCCAAGTCCCAGGGCAGTGGGTTAAGTATAGTATGTCGGCGCAGACCCTTGTCGGTCATGAAGCGTGACAGAGTGCCTGACATATGAGATTAGTTGGGGCAGGTCCCTGGTTGGAGACTCCAGACAGTAGGTTCTGGATTGTAGCTGCTCCTTAACCTAAGCAAGATAGATTAAGCTCGAAGCAAAGCTAGACTAAGCTCAAAGCTTATGGAATCGGGTTTAAAAAATCGATACATAGTCTGTGCCCGCAGACTAGCGAAAGTGTAAGATGAGCAAAGATAATGATACGCTGTGTTGGTAAGATTCTCTCGTATTGCTTTCCTCCCGTAGATTTCCAGTTATTCATTTCGGGGTTTTCCCTATCACGGCTATCATTCGGAAGAGAAACAACTGGGCCACGTTCGACCGTTTGACCGTTTCCGACATGCTTCTGTCAATAAAATCAAAAACCATTTTCATTTTCCAAATTAAGCGTGAAGAGACGTATAGGTCTTCTCTTTCAAGTTTCCTTCCCCTTCTCCTTCTTCTCCTTTTTCTCTTTTTGTCTCACTATCCTTATCTCCCCCTCACTCTTCTTCCACTTTTATCCATCTTCCCTTCTTCTTTTTATCAACCTCTCTCTCTCTCTCTCACACACACAAATACACCCACACACACACACACACACACACCTCTGTCCTCATTTGTCCATCCCTCCCTCTCTCTTCTTTTCCCTTTATCCATCTCTCCCCCTCTCTCTTCTTCCTCCTTTGTCCTCTCCCCTCTCATTTCATTTCATTTTATCCACTTATCCTTATACGCCACTAACAAATAGAGAATGTGAAACGTATGAAAATTACTATTAATTCAGTCTCCATTATTCCTTTATTTAGAAGCACTTGTGCTTCGTCCCGCTTCCTTTTTTCGGGATGAAAAATATCTTGTTTGTAGGCCCTTTGTCTTCATTTATCACCGAATTATTATTTTTTTTTTGCAAAAAATCTTCGACACAATCTAAAGGAATTCCAATCTTGCATGCATTTATATTCCATTGTTCTAAAACAGCTCACATCTGTCTTTAATCTTATAGCAGACATAAAGTCAACCGCTTCCTCGACATTCGCACCTTCTGTTTGGTAGAGAACAATGGCATTGCAATCAATCTGAACAAAAAGTAAATTGTGAGCAAAATGAGTTCTTTCTCTAGATGTTTCGATAGATAAATGTCATCACATTTGTATGCTTAGTTCTCCCCAGTGATCTTTTACTTTTAACATGACATTCCATCAAGACTTTATCTCGCTTTCCTCAGTATGGTACACGATGGTACACGATGGTACATAAAAGTTTTTAAAATCTCAATTTACTTACTATGGCTATCCTCAAATTGGCAATGTTGCTTCAAAATGGCGGGTTTAGGAGAAAAATTTCCCATATGCTTTGTACACAAAATTACATATTTCCCCGATGATCTCTCAAGGTGCAGCTTGTCTCCTCAAGATGCATCATGGGAAAATGTATTTGACACTACGTATGTTGAGTTCCAAAAGAGACAAGCAACATCTTTAGACTTTTCAAACTTTCATAACTTTCTCATTTCGTAACCGATTTTGATGGAATTTTTCTTTTTAAAATTGCTTCTTCCTATCCCCTGTTGTCATAAGAATAAAAGAACAATGTAGATGCCTTGCTCAAGGGCATAAGTGCCGTGCCGGGGATCGAACCCTCGACTTACGCGTCTCCAGTCAAGCGCCTTAAACCACTCGACTACGGCACCTCACTATGGAGAAACTATCGAAATATCGAAAACCACAAACGTTCATTTTTTTTTGCAGAAGGAACAGTTTGAATGCGTAATGATTTTTAGTAGATTAAAGGAGGCGAGTTGGCTCAGTCGGTACTGCGGTAAAGCGTCTGCCTGTCGAACCAAAGATGGTGGGTTCGAGTCTATCCCGGGCGGATGACTGAAGCCTGTGTTGTGTGATAACGAGCCCCACCCACGTTTCATCATGGAGCTCCATGGTTTCATAGACGCAGGGTATGTTTCAGTGGAAAACAGTCGTTCCTCGGATAGGATTAAATGGGTTACAGTTCGTTATTCCGAAGCTCGTTATTCCGAAGGTTTGTTTATTCCGAAGGTTCGTTAGCCCGAAAACGAAAAAAGGTTCGTTATTCCGAAGGTCAGTTAATCCGACAATGAAATAAGGTTCGTTATTCCGAAGGTTCGTTAGTCCGAAAATGAAATAAGGTTCGTTGGTTCGTTAGTTATTTTCGGACTAACGAACCTTATTTCATTTTCGGACTATCTAACCTTCGGAATAACGAACCCTTTTTCCTTTTTCGGATTAACGAACCTTCGGAATAATGCCACAAATGTTCGAATTAACGAACCCTTTTTCATTTTCGGACAACGAACATCTGGGTATACGCAATTTGCGTGTTTCGGAATAACGAACCTTCGGAAAAACGAACATCACCCCTTAATGGAGGCCCCGTGTAGAGGAGAGTCACCACATTTGCACGTTATGAACCCACTGCACAATTCGAAGAAGAGTGGGGGGGGGGGGGACCGTGGAGAAGTGGTATCACCTGCATAATCATCCCAAATAGGGAGGAGAGACCCGGGGGGCTGGCCGGGGGTCTCAGTGATTAAGTTCGCTTTTCCCCTTTCCAGTCCCAGGTGACGACAATTATTTGATAATGATAAATGAATGCAGGTTCCTTAGAAGTGAATAAGGAAGAGGGGGAAAAAAGAATATTTGAAAGAGGAAAAGGAGAAGGTTTCGGCCATGGAGAACATGCGATAGATTCCGAGAATCTCTTTATCCGGACCATTTTCCTCATTTAAAGACTTATCAGTGCTTTGCATCTTCGCACGAGAGTTGGTGGTTTTGGATTACACCTGCACTCTTCATCATCTTACGTTATAGTGTATAGTGTAAACAATGAAAAGAAAATAATTTTTCAATAAGCGGACATGAAAACTCAACATTTAGGTTCTTTTGTTTTTTAGGCAGTATCTAGAATCAATTTGTTCGTGGGTTTGTTTAAGTTTATTGAAATACAAATGATTTCGATAATAATCAAATATTACAAAAAAATTGTTTAAGAGCGTTTTCAGACATTGTGCAATTTACATGTAAATGTGGAAATTAACTTTTTATAGTGAGCAAAATTTGTGGAAAGCAGGAAACCGCCATCATGCGCGAGTTGCTTGATATCGATGGTGGCCTCGACATTAGTAATAATAATAACGAGCTTGCGACTTGGGACAACTCATATCCTACGGAAGGTCTTGAACTAGAAAGAGAAGTGAACAATGAGAAGAGGACCTGTTTGATAGAAAAGAGAACAGATAACCCTAGATTTCTAGAAGAAGTTCGGTTGCTGTTTAAAATACCAACAGAACATCAAGTTGTGGAAAAACGAAATAACAATAATAATAATAATAATAATAATAATAATAATGATAATAATAATAATAATAATAATGATAATAATAATAATAATAATAATAATAATGATAATAATAATAATAATAATGATAATAATAATAATGATAATGATGATACTAATGATAATGATAATACTAATAATAATAATGATAATGATAATAATGATAATAATAATGATAATACTAATAATAATAATGATAATAATAATGATAATGATGATACTAATGATAATGATAATAATAATAATGATAATAATAATAATGATAATAATGATAATAATGATAATAATAATGATAATGATGATAATAATGATAATGATAATAATAATGATAATAATGATAATAATAATGATAATGATGATAATAATAATGATAATAATGATAACAATAATAATAATAATGATAATGATGATAATAATGATAATAATGATAATGATAATGATAATAATAATAATAATAATAATAATAATAATAATAATAATAATAATAACGATAATAACAATGGATATCTATAGTTAGTGGAATCTAATAGAACAAGATTGCTCTTTTTCTCCTTTTCCTGATATGATTCCACCAAAGGCGCAGTAGCCTTTGCTTGCACACATTTCGTGATGTGCTTATATGACTTTAAATATGATATAATATTGTTATAGCCCCTGTCTTAGGCTAACAATTCCTATTAAACACGAAGGAGAAACGATCATACAGGTTGGAATGCAAAATTTCCTAGGTTTGGATATGTCGGGACTCTGCTTCAGTTAGTGTCTCTATGGTCCAAATGCGTGAATCCGTTTTGAGGAGGTGGGGTGGGGGGTGATCGACTTTTTTGCCGAAATTTCTTGCTTGGACTCACATTTTAGTATACACACACATACCCTCACTCACCTGCGCAGACCACCACACACATGTAATTTTTTTCATTTTGCGAGCGAGCGAAGCGAGCGAGCGAAAAATAACCATTTAAAAAAAAAAAATTTTCTTGTTTTTAAGAGCATTTCAAATAAGAATTCCACTATATGCTTAATGACATCTTAATAGAGAATTTCACCCACTAATTAATTACAATATCATTTTTCCTTAAAATGAGGGGAGGGGGCGATATTTGTACACGCCTCCCCCCCCCCCCCCGCCCTCTCGAAAACGTTGGGGGATATATCCCCATCCCCCCCCCCGGGATTTACGCCGATGCTATTGGTCATACGGACATACAGAGTGCCAGCGACCAGGGCAAGCCAGCACTTTTCATCTGTTTATAAGGCTTTGCTCTTCTTTGCTTTATCATTATTTTAATGATTTTGTCATTGTAACAGTATGGTCACTATCGTAGATTGGTGTTATTCGGGAAAGAAAGGAATTAAACGACTTGTAAAAATTCTCTGTATCAATCGAAAGATCGGCCTGTTCTTGAAAAATACCCGCAGATCACCTCATTAGGAAAAGCTTGAACATTGAAATCCCCCTCTCTGATATTCTCAACGTCAACCACTCGATAGCAGTTCGGTTAATGGTCACGGGTACAGCAGCCTCAGAGGTTACGGGAGCGTTGTCGTTCCGGTACCCGTCACAACGTGACGTGCGCTGGCACAATCCTCGCCCGAAGATATTTTCGCTCTTAAGTGGCGAATTTGTCTCTCTGTTGACATTATGTTCCCCCGTCCCTAGCATGCCTAGTTTCCGTCAACTTCATGTTTTGCGTTTAAAGTTGTGGACGAGTTAAGGAGGTCATGTATGAAATGTAACAGTTGAGCTCGAGAAATAACAAGGCTATGTCAATGTTATTTCAGTAATGAAACCGATGACGTAGATTTCACCGTAAGTAATTTTTAAGGAAAGAAATAAAAAAGAAAGCAAGAGAGAAATGAAATAGGAAGAGAGAGAGAGAGAGAGAGAGAGAGAGATGGAAAAAAGAGAGAACTGAGAGAGATACAGCGAGGGAGACCTAAGGCGCTCATTGATGCCCAAGCTGTTTTCTTCCTTCGAGACGTACAGCTTCTGGTGCTTTGATGAGAGGGTGTGATTGAGTTCTAGCCCTTTCGTCCCAACTTCTGCTCGGCTAGTATTGAACCAGAACAAAAAGTAGAGTATATATTTCTATAAACACATTGCTATGGGGACATTCTTTTGTTCTATGACATCAAAATGTCTTCATAACCCTAACCCTGTGTCCCATACCAATAGATTTTTTCAAACTATATATATATATATATATATATATATATATATATATATATATATAATGTAATTTGTTTGAATAAGAGTATTTATTCGGACTGCTTGTTTAGCAACTGATAGATTAATCAGTCAATGCATCAGTCAGTCATCCAACCATACAGCCAGTCAGTCAGTCAATCAATCAACAGGTCAATAAGGTAATCATTTAATCAACAGCCAATCAATCAATTGATTAATCAAATTATTGATAAATAAAATCAATCATTCAACCATTCAGTCATTCATTCAACAATTCAGTCACGCAATCCACAAGGCAATCAATAAGGTAATCATTTAATCACTAGCCAATCAAGCATTGGTTAATCAAAGTATTGACAAATAAACCGCCCAAACAATCGATCAGTCAGTCAACCTGTCAGGCAGTCGGGCAACTCTGTGGCAAAGAGCAATTTCTTTGAATGGGAGTACTCATTTAGATTGTCCCTCTTCTTTCAATTTGGCGCAAGTCATTTCTCAGACTCTGAACAAAAACAGTCAGTGTTCGGCCAAGCATGAATTAAAATTTGTTTTTTGTTAATGGCACTGGATAGATAAGACTACTGGTCATCTACCAACATGAAAAACTCTTCAAAATATTTTTGAATATAATTTCTATAATTTTTGCAAAAGTGTAACTTTTTCATTGATACATACTGTATAAATACACCGTCCAAGAGAGGGCCTTATCAAAAAATTACTGACTTATCTCCCTTGGGTGGTCTGTATAGGCAGGTGGTCGGTAAATCAGGTTTGGCTGTGTATGGACATGTATAATGGTTTTGGGTTGGGGAATAAAGCAGTGTTTAGGAGCAAGGATGTGGGTATCTTATATGACCTCATCCTACTTCAGCTGGTGTCGCAGTGGAATTTATTCGTCATGGGATGTGCAGTGAAACACAAGCAATTTTATCCGCCGTGTCCCTACTGTCCATCTACATCACTACCAGGGGCCCGTTTCATCAAACTTGTTATCGGTTATCGGTCAACTGCCACATTTCTATGACAAATTTGCTCTCAGTCAATCAGATGCAAGGATTTCAGTAGCTTATAACCCTTGTGGCAACTTGTTACTGAGAACAAGTTTTATGAAACGGGGCCCAGGACTGCCTTGATTTAAAGGTGGAATGTCGATTTAGAATTAGTCGCTCATGCTTGAGTGATCAAGGAGATATCTTGGTTCTGGTGAAGACGCTTCTGCTGAGAGCCAAGAGGAACGTTCAAGTTCAAGTGCAAGTTCGATTTATTCTTTCTCTCAATCATAAAATTAAAAAATGACAATAGTATTTACAGTGTAAAATGTACATATATATATATACATAACTTAAAGGATTGAAGAAAAGGAAACTACAAAAAAAGTTGAAAACTTGTAAGGTGTAGCTCCCTATAATATACACATAACAGATAAAGTAAGGTAAAGTAAAGTAGTAGAAAACATAGATACACGTCATTCAATTCACCAACATGCAAACCACCAGCAAACACCAGCAAACATACAGGGGAGGGGGGTAATGGTAATGTCTGTCAAATATATAAAGGTATAAAGGTCAATCTGCATAGGAAACGATATACAATTTTTTAAACTTAGACTTAAAGGAGCTGATTGTAGAAGAACTTCTGATGTTGTCTGAAAGATCATTCCACAAGCGTGGACCGTAATGTCTGACAGAATTAAGCAGTGATTGATTTTGAACTTTGGAATAATGAAATTTATTACTTGAGCGAGTGTTGTTAACGCGTTGCCTACAGGACGTTGGTGGTCCATGTACAAAGACTATAGGAATTGGAGAATTCAGTAGTCAACCGGTTAGCCCATTCGTGACAGAGGTCCACATTTTGTGGTTTGGCCTAATATCTTTTGATGCAAAGCCCTAACAATCATACCAAATACATGAGCAGAAAGAGCAAAAAATTCTACACAAACTGTGCCCATTTTGGTTGCGTCAATATTCGTTGTTTGATGCTGAAATTTTTTTAAAGGAAAATAAGCATTAAAATCCTTAAATTGGCAATGTGATAGAAAGTCTAAAATCACCGTTTTCCCCTGCAAATTGGTAACTTTTTGACTTATCATCATGATTTCTGTCAATTTGTATTCATTCCTGATACATGACGTTTTATAAATAAAATGTAGCAATAAAATAAAAATTTTGGTGTTGCCAATTTGAAGAATAAAAGCTGATCAAATTAGGCTTTAAATAATTCCTTTCACGAATGGGTTAACACATTGCCAGCGTTCCTCTGGTTTTTACCAAACGGGGCTGAGAAGGGAAAGGAGCAGAGAGGGGGGAAAAAAGCCAAGTAAAAAAAGGATAATAAAAAGGGGAAAGACAAGAATAATATGAAGGACATGAGTGTTGATGTGAAAACCAGTAACAAATAAAGAGCAAATGAAAACAAAATCTACTAAAGCACAGAAGATGATGAAATTCTAGTGAGGAAGGGAGAAAGAAGTGATTATGATGGAGGATGTAAAGCAGCAGATGATAAGTAAACATTTCATCATATTTTTACTGCCATATTTCATCCTGTATTGACCGCATCTTATCTAGCAGGGTACCATATTGATGAAAATCCTTCCTTGTTTAGGGAGTGCTTGATCATGTTGATTGCACTAAAGTGAGATATGAGTCTAGTGGTTTATCATGTTGTCTGTTTTGTCTGCCTGTATATTGTAACCTTGGTTTCAAATCTGAGTAGCACGTTTCAAAACGTTACCGAGACTTAAATAGTCGTATCAGACTCAATTTCAACCCCCAATACAACAATGAAATACAAATGTATAATCTTCGTCCGTGATGTCATTATTGAAAAGCATTTCACGAGCGTTGTGACTTAGAAAAAATAAAGGAATTCTATAGAGGGAAGACAAAAAAAAAAAAAAAAAAAAAATCAAATTTCAGCTTTGAACAAATCGTTTCATTCTGTCACCCTGAAGGCTTAAGAAAAAAAAAATCGGAATTCTGAACTAGCCGGGTCATATCTCGACGCAGGCAACACATTGGCGACGAGGTGGCACGCCAGGGGCGATTACGAGGCGCGGACAGGTCCCTTCGTCACCCCACCCACCCTGGGGGTAGGAAGCATGTCTAAGACCCTAGGTGGATGCAGATCGCTCCTGTTACCTCTGACGCTGCTGTACCCGTGACCATTAACCAAACTGGTAGCGACTATGACGTTGAGAATATCAACGTGAAAAAATAACAATTTCAAAAGCAGATGATTCGATTGACTGCCATTCTCTTTCTTCCTTGTTGATCAATGCTTTTCTTTTTCTTTCTTTCTGAAAATATTCATAGTAATAGGAATTTACTTGATTTTTCTTATCAGGTGAACTAATTTCATCTGAAAAACACAAAATAGAAAACAGAATTTTGCTTTGGTTTCGAATTTGACTGATGAAATTTACTATAAATATTTATGGGTATAACATTTTTGTCAAAACGCGTATCATGTAGAGTATGCTGGCACATGAACTTGCTGGTAGGCCTATCTGAATAATTTTCCTCAACCAATTACTCAAATATTTGATTATCCTGGGCCCCGTTGCATAAAACTTACCATTAATGGTATCTCTGCCATCAGTTGTAACTACCACGGTAACATTGCTCAACAGCCAATCAAATTGAAGGTTTCGATAGAAGTCTTTTGATAGCAAGGTTACCATCCATGGTAAGTTTTATGCAACGGGGTCCTGGTATTTATTCACAAAATCGTACTATTTCACCGATATCATTAGCATCACCATAATATTCATCATCATTATCATCATCATCATCATCAAATCTGAATCAACAATCACACCACCATCACCACAATTTCTCTATAACACAACTGTAAATATCTCCACCATCGTCGTCATAGTCGTCATCGTTTTATAATCATCACGGTTGAACGAATGTGATCACATCTTTTCGTATAACCACTGATAAGAGCAACTACATCGTCAATAAAGGAAATAAAATCTGCGGTCTCATAACAGAAATTAAAAAAGATTAAAATAAGTGTATTCAAAACAAATTCTTATGTTGTTGCTTTCCTCTCTCATATTTATACCATGTATATGGTATTATATATCAAGTATGTGAAGTTAATTCTTATAACAATTTTTTTAATTGTTATACAATTTATCGTACTGTATTTGAAGATATTTCAAAGGTAATGAATTGAATTTGAAATGTCACACTAATGCAGCTGAATATGAATTTGTGGGTTTGACAAAGATATAGAAATCAGTAGATTAATCACCAATTATCAAATTTTATTCAGTACTTTTTATGAAAGCAGCAGCCGATGGATTTAATTACGTACTTGCAATCTCAGTAAGCAAAACATGAAAGCATTACGCTATAAAGTCAAACATAAAGCAGTACATAATTTCATCATGGTATCAATTAAAAAACATAAATGAACATAAAAGCATTATGTAAAGTCAAAAAGCTATGTATATCTTTGCTTCTCGATTCCAATTTTGGAAACAAAATGATGAAAAAGTATGAAAATTAAGAAATCAAATTTGTTTGAGAAGTATTATAAAGCATACATATAATCTGCACGATATTCGCCATCCAATACATTACAACAATCGTAATTACAAGCGATGTAATGGGCACATACAACTACAAGATATCCATGGGCATTCGGACACTTTTCAAATGGGGATGGGGGAGCTACGCCTCTTGTCTGAATATCAACTTTTCAATTTAGAAATGATTTTGCAAGCGAGCAAAGCAAACAAGAAAAAAAGTGCATTAGGTAAAATTACTATTTCGTCAACAAAATACAAGATTTCTAATTTTCTGTTTCAAAAGAAAAGTAATCAAGGTACCTTGCTACCTTAGAATTAGTCCATCATCTCGCTGCCCGAATGCCAAAAATTCGGGCACCTTGCTGGTGGAATATATGTACGAGGTGATGAATGTAGAACACCAGGAATTAAAGGCAGTTAAGTAACTTTTAAGAACCTGAGCTGCATGACTTTGAACCACAGGGTCCGGAGTTCAAATCCCACCGCAGCACTCGCGTCCTTTGGCAAGACGTTTACCTACATTTGTCACTCTCCACCCAGGTGTAGTAAATGGGTACCCGGTAGGAAGAAATTCCTTGAATGCTCGAGCGCCTGATCAGGGTAGCCGTGCTAAAGCCGGGTAATGATATGCAGCGCTTAGAAACATTTGTATTAAGCGCTATATAAATGTTGCATATTATTATTATTATTATTATTATTATGAACCTAAATGCTATCACTGCATGTAATATCATATAAAACTGAAGCACCAAAGAATGCATTTAAAAAAAAAAATCATAATGTGCTTCACAAAAAGTTGTTATGCATGAATGACCGGAAATTCCAGACCGTTTCAGCCCTATGGACTGCAGCGTTAGGCAAAAGCATACCCCAGGAACGATTTTGTTAATGGCGGTATTCAGTCACATGTATCTTGATAATGACATCACATATTTCAAAACTTTATATTCCTGGATGATTATTTATCCTTCTGAACATCTTTATACAACACAGACATAAAAATTCAACAATTTATTAAATCAAGCCTCCACAGTCCGGTCCAGTCTTACGCCCATGACGACCCTTGCCAAGCTTTAAGTTTAACAGCTTTCTCCGTTAATACATAGTCAGTATTTCAACCTGAAACTTTACTAATGACAAACATTACAGCAAGCATTTGCTTGATATACCATACATGTGACATTCATTATAGGCAATACAAATTACACAACTCTATCACATTTTATAACACTTTTTCAACTTTGTTACAGAGTTTTTAAAAAAATCATTTCATTTTGCAATTACCCATGTACTTTTGTGTATAAGGCATTTTAGTGTTCGCTATTTATTCTGTTTACTATTTCAAGTGCAAAACTAATTTTTTACTTCTGTCATTTGATTTATCATTGCTTAGCTCTGTCACATACATTTTACATTAGCCATCAAATAGAAATATTCATTTCAAATCTTTTCGCTATTTTTCCTATTTTCGCTGTTTCCTTTTTATTCCGAATGCAAAAGGCACATGGTACGTGCTAGCTTTCAGGGAAGTTCATAACATTAACTAAAAGAAAAAACAGAAGCACATCACACGCGTAAATAAGAAATATGATAGCATCTTATTTTTTTTAAATACCACAATACACATGATACAAGATCGGGAGAAGCTGAAATCTATAGTAAAATACTAGAAATGAAAAAAAAGGTGATACTTACATTTTGGATTTTCAGACTGCGAAACTATTCGACCTGAGAAATCTTTGAGCTTCCAGTGTTTAATACCTGCCTCACATAAGGGGGTATGTTTGTTTCTAATGATTGTTTTACATTCATATTTTCTTTTTTTCATTTATCATGCACATCAGTTTCATTCATGATTATGATACACTTTGCTTTTCTTTGTCTGGATAGTCATCAAAAACAACACATCTCTGTTTTTACTGCCACCTTGTCTACATAACTGGTATTTCAGACACCTCTAGCAAGCAATTAATAGCTCCCGATTTGAAGCGGTTTGAAAAAATATATATACTTATTACTTCTCTGTGAAAAAAACTCCAATGTTATATATATGCCTTCTATATCCAAGTAGTTCATTGTGACACTGAATCTTCATTTCCGAAAAGTGCAACTTTCAAACAGTAACACTCCTAGTGTTTCTTGTCTGCCTATTTTTAGAAACAAGTAATCGCTTCCTTCTTGAAATTCTCAAAGAATGTAACTTTCAATTATGACATCGTTCAATAAGAGGGTATAAAAACAAGATATCACTAAAGGCAATGAAAAAACAAGATATCACTGGAGGCAATGATCATCAATGAATTCCATTTTACTTTCTCAGGAGATTTCGCAATTCTTCTTTGTGAAGGAGAGCTAATCCAGCAAGGACGATACCGGTTGCACAAGCACCGAGACAGCGTAACAGACCACTGATAGAGGGCGCTATTCTCTCCAGGAAACTCATCTCAAATTTGGTATAAGGCCAGTCCTAGTTGTATGAAGAAGAAAGACAGAAGAAATTTCATTAGATAATTAATGATTTATATATTAATTAGATTTTTATTATTATTATTATTATTATTATTATTATTATTATTATTGTTATTATTATTATTATTATTACTATTATTATCATTATTATTATTATTATTATTTTTTTTTTTTTTATAGAACTGGTCTGGATAAACTTGATTAAAATCACAAAGGAACGAATGGTCTGGGCTCACAAGCCCATCATCAAGAATGTATTTCCATATTTTCCTGTGAAGAAATGAACACGATATATTGAGCAAGGTTGGTTTAAAAAGGAAGGAATCAAATATCATAAACAAAAAAATATCTTAAAGAAAATTTTCAGGAAGAGAGAAATAAATATTCAAGGAGATACTCCCTGAAATAAAGCCACCTTTCCTGATCAGGAACCGAAGGACATGCAAGCAAGAAAATTTCACCGCCTAGTTGAGTCCAGTCCACCAGAGTGACTGACCCATCAGTGATCAATTTGATCTTGGATGGAAATAAACCAAGAGATTGAGAATAGACCCCCCCCCCCCATCTCTTACGCGCTCTCTCTCTCTCTCTCTGTCTCATTCTTGGCCTGTCCAGGGGCCTCGATCTCTTTCAGGCTAATTACATAAACCATGGGGCTTTCCCCAAATCCTAGGACAGATCTTCCCGTCCACCATGTCCGCGACCAACAGGTCACCAAAGGGCTACACAGAAAAAAACGGCATGGTTTATATTTTGGAAGTTAAGAATGTAGCTGTCAGTCAATTAAATTTACATTTTATAACGTAATGGACAGTTTTCGTACAATAATTCTGAAATCCTTTGATAACTGTAAGTATACAACATTCCTCGTCTGGGCATTTTGAGTATCTAAAATTCACTGGGGGAGGGGGGGGGGTCTCGTTACTAATCTTACTTAAGGCATATTTTGAAAGTGCATTCCAAAAATTACAAGATGTTTCTGGAAGAACAATGAAATGTATGTAGGACATTAACATTTTTTAAAACATATTCCAAATTATTGACAATTTGTACAGCCTAAATAACTAGGAAGGACAGTGACAGAAATACACATTATATTTATTTACCAAACACTGCTGTTGGAAGGTGATAGTGCAAATAATTGGTATGAGCAGAGAATGGGGATTTTTCTTTTAAATATTCTTCTCACAGTATATTAGAAAAAGATACGAATGCAACTGAAGCAATCATGATTACAGAAGTTACAGGGAAGTTGAATTGCATTTTATTTGCCGCAAATGTCGACATTTGGAGGAGAAATAGCATCCCGCACAGGTCAGCAGAGATTTGAGACAATCTCAAATCATATACAAAACGTCCCGACTCCTCGATCCGTAAATGGGTATGACTCGTCACAAAATAATGGTGGAATATACCCCTCTTCCTTTTCTTAGAATCGAAACATCGCCACCCTAAATCCCCCTCTGTTCCCCCCTACCACACCTACTTACGCTTCCCCCCTCACCCATGTCCAGAGCTGCCCTTAAGACCCTAGAAAATGATCTTGTTTGGAAAAGCAAATCCAACGGGTTTAAACTTTTTTTTGTCGTGAAAGTGAAAATGACGAATTCAAATTAGCCAACCAAGACCGCAGAAGAATTTGAACATCGTGAAACCAAGAGATCATTCAGAGCCCTTAATATCTTAATTCTTACAAGGCTTTCACAGGGTTGGTGAACTGTCCAAATGACAGTTATCCGTAGAATTATTATCACTAGACACACCGTGAATATTTGGAGAAATGATTAAGGAAAGCGATGAAGGATGCCTTCCCAAACGTGTGTACAATTTGACAGTATGGAAATGAGAAAGAGAGAGGGGGAGAGAGAGAGAGAGGGAGAGGGAAAGAGAGAGAGAGAGAGAGAGAGAGAGAGAGAGAGGTATACAAGAGCTTCCCTGATTCTAACTGTATTTTCCGCCTCATTTTTTAATTTCTTTTCTGTGCTTTCCTCACCCATGTGATTTGAACACATGGAATTTTGGGTTTCCAGAACTATAAAAACCAGGGCCCGGTAAACAAAGCTTAGCAAGTGATCGTAAGATTGATTTTTACGATTGACTGCATTGGTCACTATGTGCAATCAATCGTAAAAAATCAGCCGTACGATCAATCGCAATGCTTTGTGTTACGAGGCCCAGATTAGATGCAAAATATATTTTAAATTCCAAAAACAAACAAATAAACAAACAAAAATACCCAAAACAGGCAACCTCAATGAGCTTAGTAGAAGGTTTGAGCGCCATGGAGTTATAGATCATTACAAAAAGCCCGACGTTTTCAACATTATTGATAAACCAATTCCAAATGAATCACGTACTGGATGCTTTTAAAGAATTCAAAGCGCGACTTAAAGAATCGAGTGTTTTCAGCGTCGTACAAAAATCTCTTCCATACATGCAAGCCATTAGCGAACCAAATTGCTCCAAAAACAGGATAAAAGGAACAAAAGATAACATAAAGAGGGGAAAAACATAAGAAAGTTGGAAGAAGGATTGGATGGGCAGGTGCAAGGCTTAGATGTAGCCCCACTCCTGTTAATTTAGCTTGAGTTCTGGAAGATTCTCCAAACGGGCACTGTTTACATCATTCTCTCCATTAGTGTATTTTACGAGAGATTCCCAAGCTCGGGCAGGGTAAGGTTTCGACGAAACTGTGAGGTATTGTAAAGGGGTGATGTTCGTTATTCGGAAGGTTCGTTATTCCGAAGGTTCGTTATTCCGAAACACGCAAATTGCGTATACCTGGATGTTCGTTAGTCCGAAAATAACTAACGAACTAACGAACCATATTTAATTTTCGGACCAACGAACCTTCGGAATAACGAACCTTTTTTTTTCATTTTCGGACTAACGAACCTTCGGAATAACGAACTGTAACCATTGTAAAGAGGTCTTGGCTGTGGCGTAGCTGTAAGGAGCAAGAGACACATGCCTCCCCCTCCCCCACCGAAAGTTGAAAAGGAGAAATGTGGTTAAGTTTTAGAAAAAAAAAGAAGGATAAAATGTGTGTGTGGGGGGGGGGGGGGGGGGGAGACAGGAAATTATTTGATGCGCCCTCTGTTAACACCCTCTCACTATTAGATGGCCTTTTTCATAGTAAATTCGCATTTCATCTGCAGAGTAATACCAATGCCCCCTCCCCCATCATGGTGCCTGTCCGAGTCCCTCTATGACGTGACCAATGTGAAACCACTGGGTTTCTTACGGTTCTTACAGTTATGCGTCCATCAATAAATAATTTAGTTCTCTTCCTCGATTTTCTTCCCTGGCTCTTTATAAAGGGGGAGAGGGGATCTTATCTTGTATTATATACTCCATTTTTCCGTTCTATCATATTGTATTTCTTGAAAAGCAAGTTTCCTGTTTTTTCTTGTGGTTTAAGATAGTCTTGGACCAAAAGGCGTTCCATGAACACTCTTCACGTGAAGAGAAATTTCAAACTACAATGCAAGAAATCGGGACTATCCGTGATAATTCGGACAGTTTATATTAATCGTAAATCGGATATCTACGAACGACAAAGTGTAAATTAATTGCAGAAGTAAGCAGGAAGAAAAGACGAATGTATCTATGCAAAAGACTTCAATATTGAAACCATTCTATTAGGCCATAGTGATGGGCTGAAACTGAAGAAAAAGAGTGAGGATTCACTAATAATTAATCAATGAATATGAAAAAAAACATTTTAATGTTTTGAATAGTTCATCAAACTGTTCAAACCTCTAAATGTACATTATATTATAGCATGCGCTTTGGTTTCAAGTTCAAGTTTTATTTCCAAAATAATAGGAAACATAAAATATGTTTTCTTTACTTTTTGACAATAATCAATATACATTATTTTCTCTTTTTGGCATCAATGTAAAACAAAATGAATGTCTCGACACAATATATTTAGAAAAGAAAATTAATGTTGGGTGAATGTTCGGTGAATTGAACTTGGACATGGATCCAGCAAAAGAGGGCGGCCTCTCAACTAGCCATACTGAAAAGTGAAACGTGGTGCATTGTGTTTGGAGCATAGGCATATTCGCAGTCACAGTCTCCAAACACATATAAATGTCACTGTGTCACGAACTCCGCATCCATAAAAGTGAAAATGATAGAGGGGGAGACGTTGCCATAGTAACGACTGGCTTGGCTTTCACTCGCATGCCGATGATTTACGAGGCTTTGTGTTGCATGTCATCCCGTATTAAGTATATAAACTTAATGAGGGTATTTGTTACACATCTCAAAATCCACAATCAACAAGTAGTGAACGCTGGACATTATACGTTAACAATTTTTAAAAGTCAGTGAAGTCACCAGTAATAAGATAAGGCATATCGATAACAGACGATAATTACATCGGCAGAACAAAGCAAGTTTGACAGGAAGGTCATTCAATATCTTTGTAATTAGA
>CM057158.1:22603515-22623829 GCA_029962745.1 Echinometra lucunter
GGCTAAAAAATATGAAACGAATAGTATGCTGGTGGTGAACTTCAGATGACAATAAACTCTGAATGACAGATTTTGTACAATTTATCAGCCTTCAACATTTAATGCTTACTCAAGTACCAGCATTTGGGAATTTGCAGGTATTTCAGTAATTTTGAATACATTTTTTGTATCGCTGAACGATCATATAACATGTTTACTACAGTGGTCACTAGCACAAGAGTAATGGTTATAAGCCCACATAAATGCCTTGAAAATAAATACATGTCTGAAAAAACAAATATGTTTAACTTTGTTTTTTCTTTGAGTTATTGCATTTTGGAAGGGTGTTCTTAACTTTTGCATATGATGACAGAGGACATAAACCGAGTTTATAGGACCTAACCCGATTAACATGATAAAGGGAATACTCGATTCCAGAGGGCTAAATGCAATCGACCGAAAGATTCGCTATAGCGCCCTCTTTGACCCGCTGTATGAAAGAGGGCTCCGAAAATAAAAGTGATTCGGTCGGGTTGGCAGTGCATGAAAGTAAGGCAATAAACTTCATCGTTTTTTCCCAATGAAAATCAGAATGTCGTATATTTGTTGGTCGTATAGACAGGAATAAGTACAGAGAATTGATAATTGCCGAGACAAACAACCAAAGAAAGAATGATCGTAGGCGTACGATTCGGCCATACGAGCAGGGAACTTACACTGTGGACACTGTGTCTTTATAGGCTACTTTCGCAACTGACGTACGCGTCGTAGCAAGCATATAAATTGCATGAGTTCACATTATTTTATGTTTTGGAAAAAAGACCCGAAATGAAATAGAAGAAATGCAAATAGTAGATTTGCATTTAATGTGCTGTTTTCTCATTTTCCATATATTTCATAATAAAATTGAACACAAGTTATGTTTACAATATTATTATTATTTGAGGGATCCACACTCTACAAGCATTGCTTTTTAGTGGATCCCTCCTTTTCCATATGAGTTGATACTGTATATATATATAATATTCTTGTAGATTTACTTTGTTTTATATTTCAAATTATGTAAACGTATCCTGTATTGTAAAAAAAATATGAATAGTTATGTATGTTTGAATTTTTTCAAAATTTGTTGTTATTTGTTTTTGGAAATGAAAAAATAAACTCTTGAACTCTTGAACACTGTTCCTGGGAGGATATAAAACGAATTTAAAAGTGGAAGGGTGTGGAAGGGATCCGGGCCCCCAATTCATAAATCTTGTTATCAATAAGAGGTTGCAATAACTGTTATAAGCTACTAAAATTCTTGCATCTGATTGGCTGAGAGCAAATTTGTCATAGAAAAGTGACAGTTGTTACTGATAACAAGTTTTATGAAACGGGGCCCTGATCACCTTCTTTGTCCGTTCAGACCAATTTCCTTCTCTAATGTTCCCTTGTTTCCCTTCACTAATTTTCCGCCATGCCCTTCCCATCACAACGCACCGACTTATACTATTTCATAGTCTCGATACTTACTCTCAAAGCTTCGTCAGTCCCAAATACTTTGGCATAGCACCTGGCCACTAGCATTTTCCTGTAGGGTGTAACATATAGAAATTGAACGGGCAGAGGGGTCCTTAAGCTTATAATTAAAACAGCTAAATGTTTGAATAGTCTGTATGAATATTGAACGAATGAGTTGATGATGTCATACCCTCACTATTCTCCATAATTTATAATCTATACAATTTCAGAAAATTTTCTCTTTTTTTCCCCCGCTCAACCATACAAACACATTAGACTTACTACCATTTTGTAAGTATGTAAAGAATATTTAGGAAATATTTACCGGTACATTACTGTAGGAAAAATATGAATTGTTTGTCATTTTTGTATACATAATGACTTGTGTGGAAAAGTGTGAGGATATTGACATCATCAACTCACGCAATGAATATTCATATCTACTGTTGAAGACCTTTTTTGCAAAATAAATAAATAAATAAACAAAATGCAGCAGAACTTCACAAATTCATGACTTTCCTATTTCGTTCATGCGACATTCATCAAATTTTCCCTGTTTTGTTTGGAAATTTTGACTCTTTATTGAAATGAACTTCATCTCGTTGTGGAATTGCCCTCTAAAATCTTATTTGCACTGTTGATATCGTCTTGGTATTTTGCAAGAGTTGTAAACAGGTCCTTCAAACTCAAGTGCCGAGCGGGGTCTAGTTAGAGTTTTCGAGTCCATAATCAAATCGATACCATCTCGAAGACATGGCTTTAGTCACAGCTTCTTGGGAAAAATAATTCTTTCCTTTTTTAATGTCTCTAATCTTATACATAAAGATTAAACAACCAGGTATTTTGTGATTCCATCAAAGAATAATGTATGATGGCCTTTGTATTAAGATGTAATATTTACCTCTCTTCCATGCTGACTGATGTATATTTCCTGGCGAAATTTCCGTTGACAAATCTAAAGAGTTCAGAATTTGACAATATCAGTATATGTAATAAATTTCATCAAAGCGCAAAAAAGCGCATGTTTACATCATTTAAATGCGAAAGCGCATATAAAGACATCACATTATCAAAGTTAAACATGTTAAATGGTATTTAAAGAAAATCAATGAAGTGTCTGCAATTAGTCAAAGGGACGAAATTCACAAAATTTAAACGAAAGGACAACTATATCAAGGAATAACAATTTCGTTAGGGATATCTTTTAATAGCTCATTACTTATGTCGTCATATCCTGGACTTTTCTTACTTTTAAGGTCTTTTTACTATTTTTATGATTTCATTAGCATCAGTTGGTATAAGGAATAACGAATTCGGGTTTTTGTTCTTTAAAAAAGCACTCATGGGTTATTGGGTTTTATCGATGTGTTGTATTGCGTTAGCGAGATTTGGACCAATACTTGAGAAGTACTTATTGAAATTAGTCGCTATGCAGTATTATCATCCATAACTGCATTGTTAATCTTCACATGATTTATGGTATTGAGATCTTTTTTTTTTTCTTATTAAAAACATCATTAATTTCTTTCCTTGTTTCTTTTACATTATTTGAACTAGATTCAAATTTGGAACAGTAAAATTTCTTCTTTCTTAGATCGCAAAAGATTTTTTAAAAGTGTTTTTATATTTGACGTATTTTTCACAAGCAGTGCATCAGTCTGATTTGCAAGATACTTGTAATAGAGGTTATTTTTCCTGTATTGATGCATCTTAGAAGTGATTTACTAACCCTGGGGTTTCGTTGTGTTTGCTGGTTGGTTTACATTGTACAAGAGGGATACATTCATTAAGAGAATTGAGAAGAATACTCATGAAATTACCATAGGATCTGTTAACATCGTTAGTAACTAATACTTCATCCCAACTGAGTACACTGATTTTTTTAAAGTCTCTTAATCTTTTGGGGGTGATTTTCCTCACCATTTTTTCAGGGGGAGAGTACGAATTGTTATCAAGGAAAGATAAAATCCTAGCAAATATTACAAAATGTTCAGAAATATTAGACAGAATGACGCCAGAATCAGTTTCCCTCTCAACATTTGAAAAAAAAATATTATCAATTAAAGTTCCTGAATGAGGAAAAAATCTCATGGGTCTAGTGATCAGTGGAATACATGAAAATGATAACAAAGTGTCCAGGAAATCTTGAGAGAGAAATTATAATTATTCTCTGTATTCTAAGAGGTCAATATCAAAGTCGCACATCAAAATAGTCGGTTTGACATTCCTATTTAGCTAAGAGTGTGACTTAGAATAATCCTTTCCGTTGAAGTTTTTTAGCTGATTCATGACCCTACGTGGTCTATGAACATTTTCAGCTTGGTTGCCCAAACAGCAACTTTGAGCAATTGGCATGATTTGCATAAATCTGTATGCCTACAGGTTATACAGCGCAAAGACAACTTAAGTTGAATTCACGAGATGGACAACGCTATTAAAGTTCCGTACCACCACCACCGCACATACACAAATAGTACGTAGTTCAGTTTACACATTCTGTGTAAGTTGTCTTGAGTGGCATATCCTGTATCCATATAGATTTATGCAAATTATGCAAATTGCTCAAAGTTGCTGTTTGGGCAACCAAGCTGAAAATGTTCACAAAACACATAGGAACCTAAATCAATGGAAAAACTTCAACAGAAAGAACTTTTCTAGGTAAATGTAAATTGTCAAACCGACTATGGAGGGCCTGGGCCAACCTGGCTCAACGTCGCATACAAACTTTGATCAACAGTATGCTGAAGAGTTGTCGCGAGGTGATCGAAGCAAACGGTGGACCTATCAATAATTGAACACTTCATCTACTATGATGCTTATTAAAAGTAAAACATAGAGTGACTCTACTCAATAACAGTGCTTGAAAGTTCAGAAACATGCGTAATTCTCTTGTTATTCGCGTAGAAGCTGACACACATCACAAAAGTGCAACTTTTTTTCTACACCTTTTGTCATACAATGCATGATTTCACACCAAAATACCATCCACTGGCAAACACATATATGCGTAAGAAAATTCGATATTAAATACCTTTTGAATTAATTTTCAACTTTGGAATAATTTGTAAGAGGCTTCATTCTCAATTTACAAATAAAAAAGATTGTGAATTAGAAATACACGGTTCATATTTTCCAACGGTATGCATTCTTCTTTACACATAGAGAAGTTGCAAGCTTTGGAAACTAGAAATCACTCCTAGTTTCACACTATCATGATGCACATGATGTTTTGCTTCGAAAGGCAATGTTTATGTAAGGAGTACATGTATACAGCATGCTTGCGAAATCAGGTATTTTCAGATCTGAAATTTCGGGGGAAATCTTAAAAGGAAGAGAATCCTTTCAAGTGTGACAAATAAATACTGAAACAACATTACGAATGGTCCTAAAAGTGTTTACACTGGTAGTAAATTAAATTAGATTGTAAAAAAAAAAAAAAAAAAAAAAAAAAAAAAAACGGTGAGGAGTCGGTAGGTAGCTAAATTCCAAGAACTTAAGCGGTAGTCTATCGCCTAAACTAGAGTAGGCAAGTAATATGAGTTCAGCATGACAGCTGAAATTGGTGGTTTGGGGTTTAAAGTCGAAGTTTAGTTTTCTGTATTTTATGAAAATTTTATTTTAAAAAGAGAGTTTGAGAGGAGAATATCAAGTTCATTACACTTCATTTCGGTTTATTGAATAAAAAAGACCTTGTAAAAATAGTTGGAAGACTGATAAGTTTACAAATAAGGTTACACAAAAGTAATGAGTACATGCGAATTGATAAGAAACTAATTAAGGAACAAAAACTGAAAAAAAAAAAAAGAATACAAATGGTTTGATAAGATATTGCACCTGTAATTTACATCTACATTTAAATTCACACTTCAAAATAAAAATTAATGTGTATTGAAATAACCATTGCCAACTGAGGATGTTTATAAAAAAGGAAAATAAAGAAATCATGAAATAGGTTTACAATTTGACATAAAAAAATGAACTGTATATAAACAACATTTGTGTCTAATACTGCTTTCACACCAAGGTACGGTCGCTGCGACCGGTCGCTGCGAGCGGTCGCTGCGACCGATGAAATCATAATGTGAAAGCATTTCATCGGTCGCTGCGACCGATCGTTTTGGTCAAAAACGATCGGTCGCTGAGTACGGTCGGTGAGGTACTTCAGCGACCGATCGCGACCGATGCAAGCTAGATGTGAAAGCACATCGTACTCAGCGACCGATCGAAATGCAATGACCCCCCATACATGCCTACGCACTATCTCTACTTCCGCTTCCGGCTAGGTCAGCTATACAGCGACCGATCGCTCTGGGCCTGACCAAATTTTGACGGAGGTGTGAAAGCACGTCCGATCGGTCGCTGGGTACGGTCGCTGCGACCGGTCGCAGCGACCGTACCTTGATGTGAAAGCAGTATAAGATTACGAATCAATTTAGTTTCATATATATGCATGCAATGTACTTTAAAAATGGCAGATTCTGAGAAAATGCAGGAAATGCATGATATAAAAAGAAAAATGCAGGAAATGCATGGTCAAAAGAAAAAAAAAAGTAGTACATAAGTACTACGAGTGACATAACATTATTCAACAAGACTTAAAAACATTCCTAGATAAACCAGAAATTTACAATAGGTTTAAGTATGAGAGAGAGAGAGAGAGAGAGAGAGAGAGGATGATGATGAAAAGTAGGAGAGTGTAAAAAGGAGATGATGAAGGACAAGAGGGGAGAAAGAGGCGGAATAAGGGAGAGGAGAGAGAAGAGAGAGAAGGGGAAAAAAAGATAAAAGGTAAAGAGAGGAAGGTAGAGGACGAGAGAGAGAAGGGTTATTATCTATTAGAAAGGTATGCAAGGTTTCACCCAATTCCGATCAGTCCTTCACAGGGGCGCGGCTACAAGGGGGGGGGGAGGCAGGGGGATGGTCGCCCCTCTAATTTTTCAAGTGACCAAAAAAAAAAAAAAAAAGGATAAAAAAGAAGGGAAAGGAGGAGAAAAAGAAAGAAAGAACAGTATAGGAAAAGAGAAGTTCGGGTCGTGTAACTATACAATACCCCTATTTTTTCATTTGAAACGTAAATAAACTCACCTATGGGTCATCTTGCCCCCCTATTAAAATACCCTGGCGATGTACCTGGTCTTTCACAGTGCTTTAATCTGTTTTTGCTCCACAGACAGTGGCAAATGGATCAGCGCGCTTCAATGCATACATGGTAACTCTTCTTTGAGAGCCCCTTGTCTCTATTTTTGTATGTTATTGGCCCATTTGACAGGCTGATCTTTTATTCTGGGTCAAAATGATCATCCTGATGATCTGGGGAAAAAAACAAATCAACTGTGAGAGGAGAGGATTATCTATTCGAAAGGTATTTCAGAATTAAACTAACTCCCATTACCCTGAGCAGTCCTTTATAGTGATTTATATGAAGGATTTTGATTCAACTCACTGATCTAAAAGATTCTTTTCATGCAAATTCAACCTGCTTTTGTTCCACGCACAGACAGTAGAAAATAGATCCGGGCACTTGAATGCATGGTCACTCTTCTTGAGAGCCCTTTCCCTTTCGTCTTATTTTGTAGTCATTGGCCCATCTGAAACGCTGATCTTTTATTCTCAATTTCAAAGGGTTTGCCTGGTCCATTATAGAAGTTGAAATCTAAAATCAACTTATTGGTAATTTGTGGTGGAGTCGCTTGCGAGGTCCCAAGAAAAATCTTCATTGTTTGGGTTGGAACCTAGCATTTTAGAGTAGTTACTGTATAGACTTTTTGTATGGTGGCCCTGAAGTATGCTCGACAACAGGTCATGTGCGACGTGAATTTCGAGGACAACTTTGCGTCACAGTCGCGAAATTCGCGTCCTGGGTCATGAATTTCGCATCCCGAGTCATGAATTTCGCGTCACGGGTCATGAATTTCGTATCTCGGGTCGTGAATTTCGCGTCACGGATCACGAATTTCGCGGCTGGGACGCAAACTTTGTGTCACGGGTCATGAATTTCGCGACTGGGATGCAAAGTTGGCCCCGAAATTCACGTCGCACATGACCTGTTGTCGAGCGTACTTCAAGTGCCACCATATTTTTGACAGTCTGATCTAAGCATTCACATCCCTTATCCCATTTTTGTTTCAGTGGTGTTTAAGCACAGTCAACCAATATATAATCATCTTTAAACATATGTTTATAGGCCTTTTTTAATGGGAACCCCATAATTTTTTCGACTCCGACTCAAATTTGACTCCGCAGAAGAAAAGAGTGTAGAAAAGTCTCGATTGTAAAGGTGCGAGTGACAGATATGGATTCTCCCTCAGGAGTTCTGCTTATACCTTATGAAAAAAAAAAAAACTAATAAAAAGGGGTGGCGGAGCATGCATTTGGGATCTTTACAGAAGTCCCTGGATTCTAGAACATAATAGTCTTTTACTCTTTTTAGTCTCATATCATGAGACTGCTGCATGGTATTTTCTTTCTTTTCTTTTCTTTTTTCTTTTTTTTTCGGGGGGGGGGGAGGCTTCTTTCAAAATTCCTTCTTTCTCTGTCATTTCTATGCTTAGAGGCCATGACTACAGTATGTATCAATAAAAATGTTACACTTTTGAAGAAAAATATTATAAAAATTATATTCCAAAATATTTCGAAGAGTTTTTCATGTTGATAGATGCCCAGTAGTCTTATCAATCACGTGCCATTAACAAAACAAATTTCAATTCATGCTTGGCCGAACACTGACTGTTTTTGTGCTGTCTGAAAAATGACTAAATAAGTACTCCTATTCAAAGAAATTGCTCTTTGCCACAGAGTTGCCAAACTGCCTGTCAGGTTGACTTGACTGACTGATCGATTGTTTCAGCATTTTATTTGTCAATGATTTGATCAATCAATGACTGATTTGCTGTTGATTAAATGATTACCTTATTGATTGCTGGTGGATTTAGTGACTGAATGGTTGAATGGTCGATTCCTTGAGCATTTTATTTATCAATAATTTGATCAATCAATTCATTGATTGGCTGTTGATTAAATACGTTATTGACTTGTTGATTGATTGACTGACTGACCGACTGGCTGAATGGTTGGATGACTGACTGATACATTGACTGACTGACCAACCTATTAAAAGAGAGACTATTAAACAAGCAGTCCGAATAAGTACTCCTATTCAAACAAATTAATCTTTTGCATAAAATTATGATAAAGTTGTGATAGTCTAGGAAACTTTTAGTGATTTCACTGCTTTATGCATGGGTGAGAAGTAATGTGCAAAATTACATCGAGATCTTTCAAGAACACGATCCACAACTCACAGACACCATGGACACATGCCAGTCATTCAGTCAAGAATAAAAGTACCAAATTAATAACACTTCAGATCGTTCAATCAATCAATAAAAAAGTCAATCAACAATCAGCCCATTAATACATCAACCGATAGATCAGTTAGTCAATGCATCATGTAGTCAGTCATTCAACAATTCAGCCAACCAGTCAGTCAGTCAATCAACCAGTCAATCAATGAGGTAATCATTTAATCAACGGCTAATCAATAATTGATTGATCAAATCATTGACAAATAAAATGCCCAAACAATCGATCAGTCAGTGAACCTGTCAGGCAGTCGGGCAACTCTGTGGCAAAGAGCAATTTCTTTGGATGGGAGTACTCGTTTAGACTGCTGGTTTAATTGTCCCTCTTCTTTCTATTTGGCGCAAGTAATTTTTCACACTCTGAACAAAAACAATCAGTGTTCGGCCAAGCGTGAGTTAAAATTTGTTTTGTGAGTGGCACTTGATAGATGAGCCCACTGGGCATCTATCAGCATGAAAAAGTCTTCGAAATATTTTGAAATAATAATTCTTATAACTTTTTTCGTTTTTATTGATACACCCTGTATAGGGGCCTCTCTCAGGGGAAGGGAAGAAAAGAGCATGCATTTTGGATCTTTACTTCCTACAGGAGGTCCCTGGGGAGCGTTTCATGAAGAGTTTTGTCAGTGAAAATCACCGACAAATGTTATAATCTACTGAAAATCCTTGCATCTGATTGGCTAAAGGCAAATTAGTCGGTGAAAATCACCGACAAAACTCTTCATGAAATGCTCCCCTGGATTCTATCAGATGAATGGAATCCGTCCAAAGCAACTTGCATTCAATACGTTTTTAGTTAATGCTTCACTGAGGATGATTTTCTTGGTGAACAATTATGCAATTCTTCGATTTTGTTTGTCCCTACACCCTCGAAGATGCATAAATAGAGGGGTTTTTCAGCTGTTTGTTGTTAGAGCTTCTCTTTGCGCTTACCACGACCACGTCAACGCCCAAGAGTCACCACTTTGGCGAAGAACATTTTAGAGGTAAGGATGATTCCTCTGGCTCAATTGCACCAAACCGACAGCCTATTAAAGGCACATTGCACATATAATTGGCGCTGAACAAGCTGCTGCCACGCCGATTTTGTAGCTCCAGATTACACTGGAAATTCACACTTTATTTATGGACCCTTCGTATTTTTGACAACTCTATTCAAGTTAGATATACATCTAGTACACTAGTGAGTATGACATTTTGTGATTTGTTGATGAGGATGTGCAATAATCTTGAATTTGGAATATGCTTTCTTCTGATGTGCTCAACTATTTGGACTATCGCCACCCTGCCACCGTCCGACGGGCTGCTGCGCGTAGAGCTAACAAGGCTCCCGTTTACCCCGCCGTCGACCGCCGTTTCTACTCAGCGGTCAAATTTCACGGATCGATGCATCTTCAACCTCAAAGTGAATCGCATTGTGTTCCTGAATAGAGAACGCTGTGTCACAATGGATCCGTCACGCTGTTCGTATTCTAGAGAACAACTCTTTCAAATTTGTTGGGAGAACTAGCTATAGGATAGCTATCGTGATTTTATTCTGATATTACACGATAGCTATAGATTGCTGCCATAGGCCCATGTGTAGACCGATGTCAGCATGAAAATATTATGCCTCCAAATCACACTTTCTCATGCCCGGTTAACCCTGCAAACTACCTTCCAAGTTCGCCAGTGGACCAGTCTATCAAACTGTGATATCAGAACCTGAAATTTTTTTTAAAACTCAAAATATCGACTTTTGATTGATACGGGATCCTACATTCTTGTTGATTTCGCCGCTTGATTAATTTCCATTTCAATAGCGCGACCTCCGACATCGTGGGTTCACCTACACCCGCTGGTCTCGGCCACAGGCGCTAGGCGAAGCAGCGTTGCACTCCCGCACGCACTCTGCGTTCGCCGACACATGCGAGAGTGCAACGCTGCTTCGCCTAGCGCCTGTGGCCGAGACCAGCGGGTGTAGGTGAACTCACGATGTCGGAGGTCGCGCTATTGAAATGGAAATTAATCAAGCGGCGAAATCAACAAGAAGGTAGGATCCCGTATCAATCAAAAGTCGATATTTTGAGTTTTAAAAAAAAATTTCAGGTTCTAATATCACAGTTTGATAGACTGGTCCACTGGCGAACTTGGAAGGTAGTTTGCAGGGTTAACCGGGCATGAGAAAGTGTGATTTGGAGGCATAATATTTATCTTCAAGTTGACATCGGTCTACACAGGGGCCTATGGCAGCAATCTATAGCTATCGTGTAATATCAGAATAAAATCACGATAGCTATCCTATAGCTAGGGAGAACACACAGAGAGACCTTTCCCCACACATGTACCAAATGATACGCGAATGTAGCATCATGAAACGGAAACGAGGTCGAAGGGGTGGAACACATATACGGAGACGGATTCAAATAATACATAGACAGCACATTTATATAGGGAAATCGACAGGGCATCGCCCGAGCATCGCTGGGGCTTTACAACCCACTTGACTTCTCGAAAAAAAAAAATCGTTGGGCGATGCCTAAATTCCAGCGGCGCTCGGGCAGGCTGCAAATCGGTCGGTCACCGCTCTGATTTGTGACCATAGCCTGAATTATGGCCGGACAGACGCCGCCGAAAGACAAACAGGCGCCGCCCGGACGACGGTTTATTTTAAACTTACTGACCGGTGACCGACTGATCTTCCAGCGGCGACCGCTCGGCAGCATTTTGATCTAGCGGCTTCGATTTTTGTCCTAGATCGCTCGATTAGGCCGGTGCCTGGACGGTGACCGCCCGGGCATCGAGCGTATTTTGGGCGGCGAGCAAAAAGAAAACAGCAGTGCCCGGGCGAAATTGGCTAAAAACTCGCCGCCCAGCCGCCGAGCAGGCTGATTTTTGGCTTTGTGACCAATAGCCTAACGTTTTCACATATTTTCTTTCGTGCATTTCGATTTAATCACGTTGATCGTTCTCGAAAATCTTTGTTTTAAAATGTGTCTTGTTTTTGTTTCTGTTTATACTGGCTGTCAATGTCTCGAGATATCCTTTTCGGTTTTCATCATTCTCCAATTTTAATGAATACTACACTACTTTATACAGGTATACATTTTGATAATGCGCTTCCAACCTTGTTTATAAATCATCATTGTTTCATACCACTTTATTTGTTTTCATGGATTAACAAAATGTAGTCTTTTTGAAATTAATATACTGAGATTGCTGCATGGCATTTTTCGTCTTCTTTCAAAATTCCTCCTGCATGCTTTTTATGACAATGTTTGAGGTGAGCTGAAAAAGTAAATATAACTTCGTGTTCAGCATTCAAACATTAATTCAGCTCTCCGGGTATAAGAAGCTTACCCAAACATCGAACTGAATGGTTTATTTCCATATTGGAATATTGGAAAACTCATCGTAATGGTGTCGTTCAAGGTTCACCGGCATTGGCGTAAATCCCGGGGGATTTTTTTCGGGGGGAGGGGGTGGCTTGTACAAAATATACCCTAACTTTTTAAAGAAGAAATAATATTTTAAAAGAAAAGGGGAAAATAAAAGAAAATAAAAAGAGGAATTAAAATAAAAACCCGGAAGCGCTTACTAGCTTCGCTCGCTCGCATTTTCAGTATTTCACTGTCATAGAAATGACAGTGATAGGAGGAATTTCGAAAGAAGACGAAAAATGCCATGTAGCAATCTCATAATATCAATTTTTAAAAGGCTACATTTTGTTAAAATTCTATTCATCTCTGTTAGAATTCAGGGACCTCCTGCAGAGTGACAAATATGGATTCTCTCTCAGGAGTTCTGCTTATACCTTTTGAAAGAAAAAATATGATAAGACCGGGGGATGAATAAGTTTCAATACGTCCGAACCCTTTTTTCGCTCGGTCGCTATGCTCTCTTGCATTTTGCAGTGTTCTTGCATAACTTGTGTACTATCTGAAGTCAAGCGCATGCAGCCTTTAGTCTTAACATGAAGGCTGAGATTGCCCTTATGTTCATATGTGTGCCAGAAGGCAAATATTTTAATAAGTTAAAAGTCCTAACCCCCTCCTCCCCTTTCCCCAGCATCCTCATAGATTGGCAAATATTTTCTCATATCTGGGCAGTGCCGGAACATGAAATCTCTGTAAATTTACACCACCAAAATTGTAAACAAAAATAAATAAATAAAAAATGAAAATTGCGCGCTCACTTCGCTCGGGCTGACAAACTTGTAAAAATGCAGAACTTATCGGACAAAAGGCATCGGCCCTATCGCTAAATTGTGCCTGTCCGCCATTCATAACCCTCCCATTCCTAACCTCTCACACCTTCCTACCATGCATGCTACCAGCGGTGAACAAATAATTCTGTTTCAGTATGATGAGAGATGATGGCAAAAAATTATAACAGTGATCAAATAAGCAAAGCTTCTTTGTTTATTGTTTTACAAACAAATTTTAAACCCTGTGCTTTTGAAATATAAAGAAATGTGTATAAAAGGGGAAGAAATGTGTTTGGGGTAGGGGTGTATGCTGGTATTAAGCATTTGAGGTTGGCCTCCAAGAGTGTTCCCCCCCCCACCCCTTCCCCTAGTCCTAAGCTGGGACCCTTCGGCGCGCCTGGTGACAGTTTTATAACAGTATTATCTCGTCTTTAATCAAAGAATTATTTGGCTGGGAGCTGTATAAGGGAGTCCATTACGGTTGTACCATTTGGATAATAGACTTAACGCATAAACACCCCCCAAAGAGAGAGAGAGAGAAGAGAGAGAGGAGAGAGAGGAGAGAGAGAGAGGGAGAGGAGGGAGAGAAGGGCGAAGAGAGCAGAGCGCGGAGAGGAGAGAGCCGAGGAGAGAGAGCAGAAAGCAAAGGGAGAACAGAGCTGTTTATATATATTCAAGGGAAATGCCCGGCGCAGTTTTGAACCATTTCTCTTCCCGTCATGGCTCACTGGCTAACTTCTTATATTGGGTTCGTTTTCAATCAGATCGGCTCGGAGACGGCAAAGATGTGCTCAAGTGAACCACCAGCGTAAATCCGTTTCGATGAGTGGGGGGGGGGGGGGGGGGGGGGGGGTGATCGAATATTCGAGATTTCTTGCTCACAGGACACCTCCGAGTATAAACACCCCTCCCCCGCCCATTAACAATCATTAGTTTGGTTGAAATATGAACTGACCACTGTTCGTTTTAAAAACAAATGTACGTAAAAACATATGGGGATTTTTTTGACCGACAGTAATTGGTCGCTTCATACAGTCTACTGATTTTAACCACTTTGTTTTAGAGTATACTTATATGTTAATTTGCGAGAGAGCGAAGCAAGTGAGCTAAAATAACCCGGTGAAGTTCTGTTTGTTTGCTGTCCAAAAGAGAGCAAGGGAAAACACATTTCTTTGCCATGTATCATTACCATGTAGAACAGTGATGAAAATACACAGACCTGCAACATGAAATACAGTGTGTCCAAGAAAAACGAACCCGAGATGTATCGATGTTTATTCATATCTTAATCACAGTTATGATTAACAACTAATACATATATTTGTAAAGCTTAGACCCTCTTCTTTCAGTAGATACCACTCATATGATACATACTTCACGCATGAGTGAATTAGAACAATATGAAGAAGGGCTACCAAAAAGTGCTTTGCACAACCATACCTCAAATTCATAGAGATATATAAGATAATATTTCTGTTACTGTGATATGAAAATAATACTTTTGAATAGTTCATTTTCTGTTCTTTAATATGACTCTTCAGAGGATGAAAATGAGTTGGGGATGACTTAAGCTCTGTTCGTGTAAATTGATGCTTGCATTCCTTGATTTATTACATGAATCCGTTTGCATTCGCTGCCTGTCCTAGCAGTGAACAAAGAAGACAAAATACTTCATGCATGGTTGATCATCATGAAAACTGAGTTATGAGTACAAAACCTTACAAAAATGATAATAATAAAGTATGTTTTCATTACATAATTGAACTTGCAGATAACAACAGATTGATCAACGAGTGTTTTCTAGTAACAAAATAGGGACGTTCTGAGCTCGACAGTCTTCAGCAAGTTGCTGATGTTGCTGTCTGTCTAGCAGTGTCATGTCTGGTTCAATTTATGAATAGCTTTAATGGAAAGAAATTAATTCTTTAAAGCGTTGACAGCAATGCAGTGGTGTTTGACGAAATGAATATGAATACATATATGTATGTACAAAAATATTTATGAGTAGGTTAATTATCCCCCCCCCCCCCCCCCCCCCCCCCCGTATGAGGACCTGTCTACGCTAATGAAAAAAATATACAAAATACATTATGATTTCATAATGTACACCACCCTGCAGAATTCGAGGAAAGTCGGACACCTCACTGAAAAAAAAAATAAAATCAATATATTCTGGCCATCTGCTGCTGGTATATTAGGGTGATTGCTATCGAAAAACATCTTGTTTCTATATATATTTACTGAGCCAGTAAAACTGGAATTTTACTGAGAACATTGTATTGGTACACCCTTTTCTTGATTTTAGTAGCATGCAATAATTATCGGCATCTTCCGAGTCGGAGAAAAGCATAAACATTGATAGATATAGAAGATGCAAACCTATCCCTTTTCTTAAGAATAGTTATAACTGGCTATGGTTAAGATACTAAAAATGCGAGCGAAGTGAAGCGAGCAAGCGCTTCCAGGTTCTTTCTTTTGTTTTTATTCCTCTTTTTCCTTTTTTATTTTCCTTTCTCTTTTACAATATTATTTCTTCTTTGAAAAGTGGGGGTACATTTGTACACGCCACCCCCCCCCCCCTCTTGAAAAAAAAAAATTACGATGAGTTTTCGTTTTCGGCTGTCATGTCATGTCATGTGCGTATTTTTCTGATATGGAAATAAACCATTCAATTCGATGTTTTGGGTAAGCTTGTTATACCGAGCTGAATTAATGTGTGAATGCTGAATATGAAGTTAGATTTACTTTATCAGCTCACGTCAAGCATTGTGTTGATTTGAAAATTGAAATAACAATGATCTATGGACCCCCACGGAAGAACAGTTCCATTTAGTTAATGGCTCTGAAATGGACTATCCATCCGTTAAATCATTCTGTTATTGTTGTATGTCATTGATTTTGCTATATGTGTTATTTTTTTTATATGATTTTTCAGAAATAAAACAAACAATAGGCGCCGGAAGCCGGGGGGGGGGGGCAGAGGGGGCAGTTTGTCTCACAATCATTCAAGAATAGAGTCAAAATCGATTTTCGCCCCCCCCCCCCATGGGCACCCTCGCAAGAAAAAAAAGAAGAACATTCCGAAAAACAAGATTGTACTCAACCATCAGTGCTCCAAAATGCAACTTTCAGCATTCAAAAAAATAGAATTGTCTTACTCGGTCGCTCTACGCTCCCTCGATATTAATTAGATGCAATATTTCTCAGAATTGAGAAATTCTGTCTATCATTTATGGAAAAAGGGGCAGATGCTTGCTTCATTTGGGGTATTATTTTTGCACCCCCATTACCATACTGTATGTAATAACAGGAGGTATAGCGTAGTGGTCTCGTACCCGGGAGTACCCGGGTTCGAAACCAAGTGGATGTGCTAAATCGCCCTTGGTAAGGTCTTAATCCTCATTACCAAGTCCTTCGGAGGGGACTTAAAGCCGTCGATCCCCTGGTTGCTTGCTAACAAGCATACACAATGCTTTCTTGCAGTCAGGTAAACTAACCAACCATTCAACGAATCACTTTTCTAGTCGTGTAAAAGTCTAAAGAGCAGGTTAGTTCTAACATTTTTTTCACATTGTCTCTTACATGCATTTACATAATCCCTTTGTCATGTTTGTACGCATGATAGGAGCCGTGTATCCCCTGTATACTACTGGCAAAAAAGGGGCAGATTTTTCTCCTTATCAAGGGGGGGGGGGGCTTCTATTAACCCATAACACAATATGAATAGCTTTCTAGTGTTGATAAATGCAAGTTTCAGTAGTGTGCACTACGAAATATACTGAATTTTCTTATAAAGTTACAAAGTTGCAAATATCTATTTTGTCACCTTAGGGGGGGCTTCCCCGCAAGACATAAGAATTCATTTTGATGTAAAATGATGTATAATGGGCTTTCCTTTGCTCTGATATACATGGCCTCCACATTCCATTTCTTTCGCTTGGTCGGTCGCTACTCTTTCTCGTAGAGTAAAGGGGGAAAAGCGCGGTGTGACGGGGCAAGTGCTTCTCTCTGTAAAAGAGGGGGCATTTCAATAAAATGCTGTGGGTCACAGATCAGTAATTATTTTCCCATATAGGGCTATGTGTTAAAATGAGACCGAAGAAAAAAAATCAATGCTTGGAATGAGACATTGCATACTTTTGGTACTAGTAACTGAATCATTTCTCTGGACCTCCTGAAAATATAAAAGGCACATTTTTCTGCTCGATTTCGTTCAAAATGGGTCTGCGATGCAAATCTAATGGAATTTCATCGTTTGTCGCCCGCAGTGTCAGGTTTTTGTACTAATGATGAGAGATAATGGGAAACAATTTATTACAATTTATAATGTGATCAAATAAGCAAAATATCTTTTTTTTTTTACATTTTTTTTTTATTGAGAAGTTCGCAACCTTGCACTTTGAAAAACAATAAATATGTATAAGTTGGAGAGAAATGTGCTTGTTTTGGGAGGGGATAGGGCTGTATAGACCAATTTCACAATGAAAGAGGGCAGCAGACTGTTCGACACAGTTCGACATACTGCTGTGGGGGGGGCGCTCCAACTTTTATAGTACACAAATCAATAGCGCGTTATGTACATTCGTTCGATTTTTTGTCTATTTTGACCAGTATATGCAGATTCATTTTGATATTTGCAATGAGAAATTATCAGGGAAGTTCAGGTCGCAGCTGTGCGGTACTCAAATGTCACAAGAATTAGAGAAAGTTTAAAAATTGGAAGCTAACTGAGTGGGTGAAATTCACTCGCTTTTGACTCATGAAGCCTGTTTGTGTGAGAAGCCGTACTTCCTACACAGGTTTCCGTAAGCAATGTGAGGAATTCGTCGCCAGTGGGTAAAAACATCAACAGAAAGGACTTTGAAGTCAAGAAACATTATCATTATGTACTTTGGCGTAAAATTTAATGAGTGAAAACATGACTTTGTAAACAGGGTAAGATTTAGGGCTCCCGTTTACTACGGCTTCTATGCTGCAATCGAACTTTTACTGACAAAACTAAGTTGAAAAACCATCGAAAGAACAAAAATACATCATACCTTCATCCGTCAGATATGACCATTGTCTTGCCTCATCTACCCATGCATCCATGCTTTATTTTATTGATCTAGAATAAAGTAAATGGAACAATATCGGGGCATATCTCATATCTTACATTCATGTTGTACACAGAGCCAATTGCGGTCAGCGCACTTGCCCACCGCAGCAATGGCGTCGCCGATAGAGGGGCCAATACATAACCGGAGATGAATTGGTCTATACTGGTAGTATGAAAACGTCGGCCCCCTAGAGTGTTGCCCCTCTTCCCCCGAGCTTGGGCTCTCCCTGCGCGCCTGACAAATGATAACAAAATATTTTAAATGTTGTTTTACTTGGTGCATATTTAAGACCTCGTCTTCACCTCCCCCCAGCTGGTACAGAGGATTACGGCATGAAGATCTTGTTAGCAGCCGTGATCAATCGGAGGGGTTTGTGGTGGCCTGCTCAGCGGAAAGCTGTTCGGCTGGCTACAAGTACGATTCCAAGTACAAGCGCTGTTGGAAGTATTTGGACCGGTCACGGAACTTCTACGATGCGAATTCTTTATTGCGAAGCTGATGGTGGGAAACCTACCGTCAATCCACTCAATCTCTGAATCTCAATATGTGAGCATGTACTATACGGTAGCTAAGGTGAGTACAAGATATACAAGACAAGGGTCCCGTTTCATGAAAATTATCATCAATACATCTGCCAGAGTTTTATGATAAATTTACTCCGCTCAGCCAATCATATGGCAAGATATTTCAGTAGCTTATAACAATAATTGTACTTGCTATTTAAGTTTTATGAAACGGGACCCGGAGCCCGGAACAAGAGGAGGAGCTATATATAGGCACTTTCACACCCTACCCGATCAGGAAAAATACTGGTATTTTCTGATCCAGTATTCTACACCCGATCAGAAAATACCAGGTATTTTGCCTCTAGGTGCTTTCACACCTACCTGATCAAGAAAAAATACCTTTAAACTACAGGAACTTTTTCATGCCCCAAAATACCCAATAATTATGTCGTGCCTTTCACACCTCCCTGAAACAGCACCCTCATCATATAAGCATGTGCATAAGGCCCATAGAAGTTCTCGTAATTTGCTTTCAGATTACAAATATCACGAAATATCCCTGCGACCTTGGGGAAAATACATGGAACTGGAGAAAGTACCTACTAAACTTCAGGTTTTTCTTTGGAGATATTACTAGAACTTTCGTTTCACACTGGCAAAATACCTGGTATTTTCTGATCGGGGTTAGAATACTGGATCAGAAAATACCAGGTATTGTTCCTGATCGGGTAGGTGTGAAAGCACCTATGTGAAACGAAAATTCTAGTAATATCCCCAAAGAAAAATACCTGAAGTTTAGTACTTTCTCCAGTTCCAGGTATTTTCCCCAAGGTCGCAGGGATATTTCCTGATATTTTAATGTGAAAGCAAATTACGAGAACTTCTATGGGCCTTATGCACATGCTTATAAGTACTAGAACTTTCCTGTGAGGGTCTGTTTCAGGGAGGTGTGAAAGCACGAAATAATTATTGGGTATTTGGGGGGCATGAACAAGTTCTGTAGTTTACAGGTATTTTTCTTGATCGGGTAGGTGTGAAGCACCTTATGACTGGTACTGATCACGTAACGCTCTCTCGCACTTACTTTATATCTAAAGCTTATCGCACATTATACGATCTGCTTGTGATCCCATTTCAAATGAACGTGTAAAATTCTTAATGATCAAATTCCTAATAGTCGCACAGAGCCTAAAATTGAAATTCCGTGCTATTGCGAGTTTCCTTGCAGGAATAAAAGCAAATTCAATTCTGACGTCTGAGCAGCCATGCGATTGTCTACGATTTGAAGCCGATTGGACTTTACGTGTGACCAAAAGGCTTGTTGAGTAAAACTATGATTTCGATTTTAGTATTCCTATCATTATTCTGAACTTTATGTATACATACTTTTTACATTTTAAACTTTCATATTAAAAGGAAAATTGCCATTTGTCCGAAAATTGTATAGTGTGCGGTGGGATTTAGGCATGGCATGTCAGTGTGTGTACATGCACGGGCGTAGATCCCGGGGGTGGGATATACCCCCATTTCTTGAGAGGGGGATGGTGTGTTCAAATATACCCCCACCTATATATAAATATAAAATTAGTAAAAGAGAGGGGAAGAGAAAGGTGGAAAAGAGGAATGAAATAAAGAAATTCCTAAAATTTCCAACTGACCTAAAATCATGAAAATGGATGA
>CM057158.1:22624329-22636649 GCA_029962745.1 Echinometra lucunter
CTGGGCATCTATCAGCATGAAAAAGTCTTCGAAATATTTTGAAATAATAATTCTTATAACTTTTTTCGTTTTTATTGATACACCCTGTATAGGGGCCTCTCTCAGGGGAAGGGAAGAAAAGAGCATGCATTTTGGATCTTTACTTCCTACAGGAGGTCCCTGGGGAGCGTTTCATGAAGAGTTTTGTCAGTGAAAATCACCGACAAATGTTATAATCTACTGAAAATCCTTGCATCTGATTGGCTAAAGGCAAATTAGTCGGTGAATGAAAATACCGACAAACTCTTCATGAAATGCTCCCCTGGATTCTATCAGATGAATGGAATCCGTCCAAAGCAACTTGCATTCAATACGTTTTAGTTAATGCTTCACTGAGGATGATTTCTTGGTGAACAATTATGCATTCTTCGATTTTGTTTGTCCCTACACCACCGAAGATGCATAAATAGAGGGGTTTCAGCTGTTTGTTGTTAGAGCTTCTCTTTGCGCTTACCACGACCACGTCAACGCCCAAGAGTCACCACTTGGCGAAGAACATTTTAGAGGTAAGGATGATTCTCTGGCTCAATGGCACCAAACCGACAGCCTATTAAAGGCACATTGCACATATAATTGGCGCTGAACAAGCTGCTGCCACGCCGATTTTGTAGCTCAAGATTACACTGGAAATTCACACTTATTTATGGACCCTTCGTATTTTTGACAACTCTATTCAAGTTAGATAGAATACATCTAGTACACTAGTGAGTATGACATTTTGTTGATTTGTTGATGAGGATGGGCAATAATCTTGAATTTGGAATATGCTTCTTCTGATGTGCTCAACTATTTGGACTATCGCCACCTGCCACCGTCCGACGGGGCTGCTGCGCGTAGAGCTAACAAGGCTCCCGTTTACCCCGCCGTCGACCGCCGTTTCTACTCAGCGGTCAAATTTCACGGATCGATGCATCTTCAACCTCAAAGTGAATCGCATTGTGTTCCTGAATAGAGAACGCTGTGTCACAATGGATCCGTCACGCTGTTCGTATTCTAGAGAACAACTCTTTCAAATTTGTTGGGAGAACTAGCTATAGGATAGCTATCGTGATTTATTCTGATATTACACGATAGCTATAGATTGCGCCATAGGCCCATGTGTAGACCGATGTCAGCATGAAAATATTATGCCTCCAAATCACACTTTCTCATGCCCGGTTAACCCTGCAAACTACCTTCCAAGTTCGCCAGTGGACCAGTCTATCAAACTGTGATATCAGAACCTGAAATTTTTTTTAAAACTCAAATATCGACTTTTGATTGATACGGGATCCTACATTCTTGTTGATTTCGCCGCTTGATTAATTTCCATTTCAATAGCGCGACTCCGACATCGTGGGTTCACCTACACCGCTGGTCTCGGCCACAGGCGCTAGGCGAAGCAGCGTTGCACTCCCGCACCGCACTCTGCGTTCGCCGACACATGCGAGAGTTGCAACGCTGCTTCGCCTAGCGCCTGTGGCCGAGACCAGCGGGGTAGGTGAAACTCACGATGTCGGAGGTCGCGCTATTGAAATGGAAATTATCAAGCGGCGAAATCAACAAGAAGGTAGGATCCGTATCAATCAAAAGTCGATATTTTGAGTTTTAAAAAAACATTTCAGGTTCTAATATCACAGTTTGATAGACTGGTCCACTGGCGAACTGGAAGGTAGTTTGCAGGGTTAACCGGGCATGAGAAGTGTGATTTGAGGCATAATATTTATCTTCAAGTTGACATCGGTCTACACAGGGGCCTATGGCAGCAATCTATAGCTATCGTGTAATATCAGAATAAATCACGATAGCTCTCCTATAGCTAGGGAGAACACACAGAGAGACCCTTTCCCCACACATGTACCAAATGATACGCGAATGTAGCATCATGAAACGGAAACGAGGTCGAAGGGGTGGAACACATATACGGAGACGGATTCAAATAATACATAGACAGCACATTTATATAGGGAAATCGACAGGGCATCGCCCGAGCATCGCTGGGGCTTTACAACCCACTTGACCTTCTCGAAAAAAAAAAATCGTTGGGCGATTGCCTAAATTCAGCGGCGCTCGGGCAGGCTGCAAATCGGTCGGTCACCGCTCTGATTTGTGGACCATAGCCTGAATTATGGCCGGACAGACGCCGCCGGAAAGACAAAACAGGCGCCGCCAGGACGACGTTATTTTAAACCTTACTGACCGGTGACCGACTGATCTTCCAGCGGCGACCGCTCGGGCAGCATTTTGATCTAGCGGCTTCGATTTTTGTCCTAGATCGCTCGATTAGGCCGGTGCTGGACGGTGACCGCCCGGGCATCGAGCGTATTTTGGGCGGCGAGCCAAAAAGAAAACAGCAGTGCCCGGGCGAAATTGGCTAAAAACTCGCCGCCCCAGCCGCCGAGCAGGCTGATTTTTTGGCTTTGTGACCAATAGCCTAACGTTTTCACATATTTCTTTCGTGCATTTCGATTTAATCCGTTGATCGTTCTCGAAAATCTTTGTTTTAAAATGGGTCTTGTTTTTGTTTTTGTTTATACTGGCTGTCAATGTCTCGAGATATCCTTTCGGTTTTCATCATTCTCCAATTTTAATGAATACTACACTACTTTATACAGGTATACATTTTGATAATGCGCTTCCAACCTTGTTTATAAATCATCATTGTTTCATACCACTTTATTTGTTTTCATGGATTAACAAATGTAGTCTTTTGAAATTAATATACTGAGATTGCTGCATGGCATTTTTTTCTTCTTTCTTTCGTCTTCTTTCAAAATTCCTCCTGCATGCTTTTTATGACCAATGTTTGAGGTGAGCTGAAAAAGTAAATATAAACTTCGTGTTCAGCATTCAAACATTACTTCAGCTCTCCGGGTATAAGAAGCTTACCCAAACATCGAACTGAATGGTTTATTTCCATATTGGAATATTGGAAAACTCATCGTAATGGTGTCGTTCAAGGTTCACCGGCATTGGCGTAAATCCCGGGGATTTTTTTCGGGGGGAGGGGGTGGCTTGTACAAAATATACCCTAACTTTTTAAAGAAGAAATAATATTTTAAAAGAAAAAGGGGAAAATAAAACAGAAAATAAAAAGAGGAATTAAAATAAAACCCGGGGAAGCGCTTCTAGCTTCGCTCGCCTCGCATTTTCAGTATTTCACTGTCATAGAAATGACAGATGATAGGAGGAATTTCGAAAAGAAGACGAAAAATGCCATGTAGCAATCTCATAATATCAATTTTAAAAGGCTACATTTTGTTAAATTCTATTCATCCTGTTAGAATTCAGGGACCTCCTGCAGAGTGACAAATATGGATTCTCTCTCAGGAGTTCTGCTTATACCTTTTGAAAGAAAAAATATGATAAGACCGGGGGATGAATAAGTTTCAATACGTCCGAACCCTTTTTTCGCTCGGTCGCTATGCTCTCTTGCATTTTGCAGTGTTCTTGCATAACTTGTGTACTATCTGAAGTCAAGCGCATGCAGCCTTTAGTCTTAACATGAAGGCTGAGATTGCCCTTATGTTCATATGTGTGCCAGAAGGCAAATATTTTAATAAGTTAAAAGTCCTAACCCCCCTCCTCCCCTTTCCCCAGCATCCTCATAGATTGGCAAATATTTTCTCATATCTGGGCAGTGCCGGAACATGAAATCTCTGTAAATTTACACCACCAAAATTGTAAACAAAAATAAATAAATAAAAAATGAAAATTGCGCGCTCACTTCGCTCGGGCTGACAAACTTGTAAAAATGCAGAACTTATCGGACAAAAGGCATCGGCCCTATCGCTAAATTGTGCCTGTCCGCCATTCATAACCCTCCCATTCCTAACCTCTCACACCTTCCTACCATGCATGCTACCAGCGGTGAACAAATAATTCTGTTTCAGTATGATGAGAGATGATGGCAAAAAATTATAACAGTGATCAAATAAAGCAAAGCTTCTTTGTTTATTGTTTTACAAACAAATTTTAAACCCTGTGCTTTTGAAATATAAAGAAATGTGTATAAAAGGGGAAGAAATGTGTTTGGGGTAGGGGTGTATGCTGGTATTAAGCATTTGAGGTTGGCCTCCAAGAGTGTTCCCCCCCCCCACCCCCTTCCCCTAGTCCTAAGCTGGGACCCTTCGGCGCGCCTGGTGACAGTTTTATAACAGTATTATCTCGTCTTTAATCAAAGAATTACTTGGCTGGGAGCTGTATAAGGGAGTCCATTACGGTTGTACCATTTGGATAATAGACTTAACGCATAAACACCCCCCAAGAGAGAGAGAGAGAGAGAGAGAGGAGAGAGGAGGAGAGAGAGAGAGAGGGAGAGGAGAGGGAGGAGAGAAAGAGAGAGAGAGCGAGAGAGAGAGAGAAGAGAAAGAAAGAAGAGAACAGAGCTGTTTATATTTTCAAGGAAATTCCGGCGCAGTTTTGAACCATTTCTATCCCGTCATGGCTCACTGGCTAACTTTTTATATTGGGTTCGTTTTTCATCAGATCGGCTCGGAGACGGCAAAGATGTGCTCAAGTGAACACCAGCGTAAATCCGTTTCGATGAGTGGGGGGGGGGGGGGGGGTGATCGAATATTCGAGATTTCTTGCTCACAGACACACTCGAGTATAAACACCCCTCCCCCGCCCATAACAATCATTAGTTTGGTTGAAATATGAACTGACCAACTGTTCGTTTTAAAAACAAATGTACGTAAAAACATATGGGGATTTTTTTGACCGACAGTAATTGGTCGCTTCATACAGTCTACTGATTTTAACCACTTTGTTTTAGAGTATACTTATATGTTAATTTGCGAGAGAGCGAAGCAAGTGAGTTAAAATAACCCGGTGAAGTCCTGTTTGTTTGCTGTCCAAAAGAGAGCAAGGAAAACACATTTCTTTGCATGTATCATTACCATGTAGAACAGTGATGAAAATACACAGACCTGCAACATGAAATACAGTGTGTCCCAGAAAAACGAACCCGAGATGTATCGATGTTTATTCATATCTTAATCACAGTTATGATTAACAACTAATACATATATTTGTAAAGCTTAGACCCTCTTCTTTCATTAGATAACACTCATATGATACATACTTCACGCATTAGTGAATTAGAACAATATGAAGAAGGGCTACCAAAAAGTGCTTTGCACAACCATACCTCAAATTCATAGAGATATATAAGATAACATTTCTGTTACTGTGATATGAAAACATTACTTTTGAATAGTTCATTTTCTGTTCTTTAATATGACTCTTCAGTGGATGAAAATGAGTTGGGGATGACTAAGCTCTGTTCGTGTAAAGTGATGCTTGCATTTCCTTGATTTATTACATGAATCCGTTTGCATTCGCTGCCTGTCCTAGCAGTGAACAAAGAAGACAAAATACTTCATGCATGGTTGATCATCATGAAAATTGAGTTATGAGTACAAAACCTTACAAAAATGATAATAATAAAGTTTGTTTTCATTACATAATTGCAGATAACAACAGATTGATCAACGAGTGTTTCTAGTAACAAAATAGGGACGTTCTGAGCTCGACAGTCTTCAGCAAGTTGCTGATGTTGCTGTCTGTCTAGCAGTGTCTTGTCTGGTTCAATTTATGAATAGCTTTAATGGAAAGAAATTAATTCTTTAAGCGTTGACAGCAATGCAGTGGTGTTTGACGAAATGAATATGAATACATATATGTATGTACAAAAATATTTATGAGTAGGTTAATTATCCCCCCCCCCCACCCCCCCCCCCCCCCCCCCCCCCCGTATGAGGACCTGTCTACGCTAATGAAAAAAATATACAAAATACATTATGATTTCATAATGTACACCACCCTGCAGAATTCGAGGAAAGTCGGACACCTCACTGAAAAAAAAAATAAAATCAATATATTCTGGCATCTGCTGCTGGTATATTAGGGTGATTGCTAATCGAAAAACATCTTGTTTCTCTATATATTTACTGAGCCAGTAAAACTGGATTTTACTGAGAACATTGTATTGGTACACCCTTTTCTTGATTTTAGTAGCATGCAATAATTATCGGCATCTTCCGAGTCGGAGAAAAGCATAAACATTGAATAGATATAGAAGATGCAAACCTATCCCTTTTCTTAAGAATAGTTATAACTGGCTATGGTTAAGATACTAAAAATGCGAGCGAGTGAAGCGAGCAAGCGCTTCCGGGCTCTTTTTTTGTTTTTATTCCTCTTTTTCCTTTTTTATTTTCCTTTCTCTTTTACAATATTATTTCTTCTTTGAAAAGTGGGGGTACATTTGTACACGCCACCCCCCCCCCCCTCTTGAAAAAAAAAAATTACGATGAGTTTTTCGTTTTCGGCTGTCATGTCATGTCATGTGCGTATTTTTCTGATATGGAAATAAACCATTCAATTCGATGTTTTGGGTAAGCTTGTTATACCGAGCTGAATTAATGTGTGAATGCTGAATATGAAGTTAGATTTACTTTATCAGCTCACGTCAAGCATTGTGTTGATTTGAAAATTGAAATAACAATGATCATTGGACCCCACGGAAGAACAGTTCCATTTAGTTAATGGCTCTGAAATGGACTATCCATCCGTTAAATCATTCTGTTATTGTTGTATGTCATTGATTTTGCTATATGTGTTATTTTTTTTATATGATTTTTCAGAAATAAACAAACAATAGGCGCCGGAAGCCGGGGGGGGGGGCAGAGGGGGCAGTTGTCTCACAATCATTCAAGAATAGAGTCAAAATCGATTTTCGCCCCCCCCCCCCATGGGCACCCTCGCAAGAAAAAAAAGAAGAACATTCCGAAAAACAAGATTGTACTCAACCATCAGTGCTCCAAAATGCAAACTTTCAGCATTCAAAAAATAGAATTGTCTTACTCGGTCGCTACGCTCCCTCGCATATTAATTAGATGCAATATTTCTCAGAATTGAGAAATTCTGTCTATCATTTATGGAAAAAGGGGCAGATGCTTGCTTCATTTGGGGTATTATTTTTGCACCCCCATTACCATACTGTATGTAATAACAGGAGGTATAGCGTAGTGGTCTCGTACCCGGGAGTACCCGGGTTCGAAACCAAGTGGATGTGCTAAATCGCCCTTGGTAAGGTCTTAATCCTCATTACCAAGTCCTTCGGAGGGGACTTAAAGCCGTCGATCCCCTGGTTGCTTGCTAACAAGCATACACAATGCTTTCTTAGCAGTCAGGTAAACTAACCAACCATTCAACGAATCACCTTTCTAGTCGTGTAAAAGTCTAAAGAGCAGGTTAGTTCTAACATTTTTTTCACATTGTCTCTACATGCATTTACATAATCCCTTTGTCATGTTTGTACGCATGAATAGGAGCCGTGTATCCCCTGTATACTACTGGCAAAAAAGGGGCAGATTTTCTCCTTATCAAGGGGGGGGGGGGCTTCTATTAACCCATAACACAATATGAATAGCTTTCTAGTGTTGATAAATGCAAGTTTTCAGTAGTGTCACTACGAAATATACTGAATTTTCTTATAAAGTTACAAAGTTGCAAATATCTATTTTGTCACCTTAGGGGGGCTTCCCCGCAAGACAATAAGAATTCATTTTGATGTAAAATGATGTATAATGGGCTTTCCTTTGCTCTGATATACATGGCCTCCACATTCCATTTCTTTCGCTTGGTCGGTCGCTACTCTTTCTCGTAGAGTAAAGGGGGAAAAGCGCGGGTGTGACGGGGCAAGTGCTTCTCTCTGTAAAGAGGGGGCATTTCAATAAAATGCTGTGGGTCACAGATCAGTAATTATTTTCCCATATAGGGCTATGTGTTAAAAATGAGACCGAAGAAAAAAAATCAATGCTTGGAATGAGACATTGCATACTTTTGGTACTAGTAACTGAATCATTTCTCTGGACCTCCTGAAAATATAAAAGGCACATTTTTCTGCTCGATTTCGTTCAAATGGGTCTGCGATGCAAATCTAATGGAATTTCATCGTTTGTCGCCCGCAGTGTCAGGTTTTTGTACTAATGATGAGAGATAATGGGAAACAATTTATTACAATTTATAATGTGATCAAATAAAGCAAAATATCTTTTTTTTTTTACATTTTTTTTTTATTGAGAAGTTCGCAACCTTGCACTTTTGAAAAACAATAAATATGTATAAGTTGGAGAGAAATGTGCTTGTTTGGGAGGGGATAGGGCTGTATAGACCAATTTCACAATGAAAGAGGGCAGCAGACTGTTCGACACAGTTCGACATACTGCGGTGGGCGCTCCAACTTTTATAGTACACAAATCAATAGCGCGTTATGTACATTCGTTCGATTTTTTGTCTATTTTGACCAGTATATGCAGATTCATTTTGATATTTGCAATGAGAAATTATCAGGGAAGTTCAGGTCGCAGCTGTGCGGTACTCAAATGTCACAAGAATTAGAGAAAGTTTAAAAATTGGAAGCTAACTGAGTGGGAAATTCACTCGCTTTTGACTCATGAAGCCTGTTTGTGTGAGAAGCCGTACTTCCTACACAGGTTTCCGTAAGCAATGTGAGGAATTCGTCGCCAGTGGGTAAAAACATCAACAGAAAGGACTTTGAAGTCAAGAAACATTATCATTATGTACTTTGGCGTAAAATTTAATGAGTGAAAACATGACTTTGTAAACAGGGTAAGATTTAGGGCTCCCGTTTACTACGGCTTCTATGCTGCAATCGAACTTTTACTGACAAAACTAAGTTGAAAAACCATCGAAAGAACAAAAATACATCATACCTTCATCCGTCAGATATGACCATTGTCTTGCCTCATCTACCCATGCATCCATGCTTTATTTTATTGATCTAGAATAAAGTAAATGGAACAATATCGGGGCATATCTCATATCTTACATTCATGTTGTACACAGAGCCAATTGCGGTCAGCGCACTTGCCCACCGCAGCAATGGCGTCGCCGATAGAGGGCCAAATACATAAACCGGAGATGAAATTGGTCTATACTGGTAGTATGAAAACGTCGGCCCCCTAGAGTGTTGCCCCTCTTCCCCCGAGCTTGGGCTCTCCCGGCGCGCCTGACAAATGATAACAAAATATTTTTAAATGTTGTTTTACTTGGTGCATATTTAAGACTCGTCTTCACCTCCCCCCAGCTGGTACAGAGGATTACGGCATGAAGATCTTGTTAGCAGCCGTGATCATCGGAGGGTTTGTGGTGGCCTGCTCAGCGGAAAGCTGTTCGGCTGGCTACAAGTACGATTCCAAGTACAAGCGCTGTTGGAAGTATTTTGACCGGTCAACGGACTTCTACGATGCGAATTCTTTATGCGAAGCTGATGGTGGAAACCTACCGTCAATCCACTCAATCTCTGAATCTCAATATGTGAGCATGTACTATACGGTAGCTAAGGTGAGTACAAGATATACAAGACAAGGGTCCCGTTTCATGAAAATTATCATCAATAACATCTGCCAGAGTTTTATGATAAATTTACTCCGCTCAGCCAATCATATGCAAGATATTTCAGTAGCTTATAACAATAATTGTAACTTGCTATTTAAGTTTTATGAAACGGGACCCGGAGCCCGGAACAAGAGGAGGAGCTATATATAGGCACTTTCACACCTACCCGATCAGGAAAAATACCTGGTATTTTCTGATCCAGTATTCTACCCCGATCAGAAAATACCAGGTATTTTGCCTCTAGGTGCTTTCACACCTACCTGATCAAGAAAAATACCTTTAAACTACAGGAACTTTTTCATGCCCCAAAATACCCAATAATTATTTCGTGCTTTCACACCTCCCTGAAACAGACCCTCATATATAAGCATGTGCATAAGGCCCATAGAAGTTCTCGTAATTTGCTTTCAGATTACAAATATCACGAAATATCCCTGCGACCTTGGGGAAAATACATGGAACTGGAGAAAGTACCTACTAAACTTCAGGTATTTTTCTTTGGAGATATTACTAGAACTTTCGTTTCACACTGGCAAAATACCTGGTATTTTCTGATCGGGGTAGAATACTGGATCAGAAAATACCAGGTATTGTTCCTGATCGGGTAGGTGTGAAAGCACCTATGTGAAACGAAAATTCTAGTAATATCCCCAAAGAAAAATACCTGAAGTTTAGTACTTTCTCCAGTTCCAGGTATTTTCCCCAAGGTCGCAGGGATATTTCCTGATATTTTTAATGTGAAAGCAAATTACGAGAACTTCTATGGGCCTTATGCACATGCTTATAAGTACTAGAACTTTCCTGTGAGGGTCTGTTTCAGGGAGGTGTGAAAGCACGAAATAATTATTGGGTATTTGGGGGCATGAACAAGTTCCTGTAGTTTACAGGTATTTTTCTTGATCGGGTAGGTGTGAAAGCACCTTATGACTGGTACTGATCACGTAACGCTCTCTCGCACTTACTTTATATCTAAAGCTTATCGCACATTATACGATCTGCTTGTGATCCCATTTCAGAAATGAACGTGTAAAATTCTTAATGATCAAATTTCCTAATAGTCGCACAGAGCCTAAAATTGAAATTCCGTGCTATTGCGAGTTTCCTTGCAGGAATAAAAGCAAATTCAATTCTGACGTCTGAGCAGCCATGCGATTGTCTACGATTTGAAGCCGATTTGGACTTTACGTGTGACCAAAAGGCTTGAAGTAAAACTATGATTTCGATTTTAGTATTCCTATCATTATTCTGAACTTTATGTATACATACTTTTTACATTTTTAAACTTTCATATTAAAAGGAAAATTGCAATTTGTCCGAAAATTGTATAGTGTGCGGTGGGATTTAGGCATGGCATGTCAAGTGTGTTGTACATGCACGGGCGTAGATCCCGGGGGTGGGATATACCCCCATTTCTTTGAGAGGGGGATGGTGTGTTCAAATATACCCCCACCTATATATAAATATAAAATTAGTAAAAGAGAGGGGAAGAGAAAGGTGGAAAAGAGGAATGAAATAAAGGAAATTCCTAAAATTTCCAACTTGACCTAAAATCATGAAAATGGATGAATTTTCAGGAGATAACGGCCTGTTACTCTTAGGCTATTCTTAGATCATACCCTCTGTGAGAATTATTTGAGAGTAGACGCGTTAATGCGCGTTCATTATCATAAGTGGGGTACATGGTTTGTTGCGCCATGTCTGAACACTGTTGCGGGAGTTTTTTCCATATCGGAACAATCCTTGAAGATTTTAATATGGCCGATATCATATTTCTGCTTGTTTCCATCATGTCCACGACAGGGAACCTGGATTGGTCTTCAGCGATCTGGTTCGAGCTGGAAGTGGACCGATGGTACTCCCTACGACTTCAAGAACGGATGGTACACAGGTTACCCCAGCAGCGATTCAGAAGATAAATGCGTCTTCATTTCATCCAAGAATAACGTGGCTGTCTCTGGGTTTTTATTTTGGCGCAATTGGGATTGCACCGGCGCCCACATGAGATTTGTCTGCATCAAGAAGGCTACCTAATAAGCTTAAAAATATAATCCATTTAAAAAAGACCATTATATTTTTCTGTCCCTTCTCCTTTTTTCTCTCTCTTCTCCAGGTCCTTGCTCTTTCTCTATTGCTTACGTTTTTTAAGAGTCCATCCTAAATCGGAGTTTTCAGGCTCGCAAAAATCATTGCCACTTAAATGTGCATCCCCTCCCGACATCAGTCACTGTCCCCACTTTTTGCTTCATAAATTTTCTGTTTTGGGCATTGTTGTTTTGATTTTTTTATCGGCTTACACTACTTGATCCCCTCTATTTTTTCCATTATAGACCAATCCCACAACGTAAGAGGGTAGCAGAATGTTCGACACAGTTCGACATACTGCGGTGGGCGCTCCAACTTTTATAGTACACAAGTCAACAGCGCGTTATGTACATTCGTTCGATTTTTTGTCTATTCTGACCAATATATGCAGATTTCTTTAAATATTTGCAATGAGAAATTATCAGGGAAGTTCAGGTCGCAGCTGTGCGGTGCTCAAATGCCACAAGAATTGGAGAAAGTTTAAGAATTGGATGAACTGAGTGCGAAATTCACTCGCTTTTGACTCATGAAGCCTGTTTGTGTGAGAAGCCGTGCTCCCTACACAGGTTTCCGTAAGCGATGTGAAGGAATTCGTCGCCATTGGGTAAAAAACATTAACAGAAAGGACTTTGAAGTCAAGAAACATTATCATTATGTACTTTGGCGTAAAATTTAATGAGTGAAATTATGACTTTGTAAACAGGGTAAGATTGAGGGCTCCCGTTTACTACGGCTTCTATGCTGCAATCGAACTTTTACTGACAAAACTAAGTTGAAAAACCATCGAAAGTACA
>CM057158.1:22637149-22648357 GCA_029962745.1 Echinometra lucunter
CATTCTTCTGAAGAGGGTTTTTTCTAGTCATAATGGGGTTAATGGGGACCCATTGTTTCACTTTCCATGTACTCCCCATTGCCAATTGGTATTCCATGGGGGCAATGGGGACCTATTTGAATTCAATGAATAAAAAAAAACTCAAATATTATTGTGCGAAGGTTGTAAATATGGAATGTAATGTAATTTATGGTGAAATGCATTTTGAATGCTGCATCCTGGAGAATTTTGGAATATTTCTCTTTATTTCATCTCATGAATTTGATTATGCAGGCAGATTACGTCATCAGTGCAGTTCCTATGGCTCTACTCGGCAAGATCTCCTTCAACCCTCCACTTCCAGCTCTTAAGAATCAGGTAAAATATTCATTTCAACTTATTTGGGAAAAAAACCCTGACTATCACACTTTATGGACATCCGCCACTCTTATTTAGCGCAAAATTTAATGGCAACTTTCCTTAAAATAGTTTTTAAGTCTTTATTCTGTCATTTTGGGTGAATTAGATATAAGCACTTTTGAATGATTTTAGTAGTTACGTCAGTTCGTTTCATTATTCAAATGTACATTGTTTTCAATAATTCTTTTATTAGTATTAATCAAATATCATTTATCAAAATGGTACTGAACTGTCGTTTGATATGAGTCCTTTAAAAGAAAGGAAAAAAGAAGAACTTTTTTTGTATATTTTAGGGCTGAAATCAGTCCCAAGTAGGTATCTGTTTTAATACAGATTACCAGCTTGAACGACTTTAACGATAAACCACATTCGGTAAATTTCATTGAATGTACTTTAATCTACACACTTATAGTCAAGCGGGGTACTTTACAGATCAGGACAATACAGTGCGTATCAAAAAAAGTAAGCCCATAGAGGGCTTATATTCACAGCTTATCTAATTTAACAATTTAAATTTACCCTAGTATAAAAGAAGAACTCCTCAGCTTTTCATTGATACCTTACTTGTACCTGTGATGCCACGAACGACCGAATAAATTGACCTGGAAGACAACAGGTACAGATTCCATTTTTTTGCAAGTTTTGGTAAAATGGGTGAAATGAATGGTAACTGATGCCTCACAGTCAGTCAGTCAGTCAGGGAAAGCAACCTTTGCAGCCTTACATTCATGAACAAAGCCTACAAAAGGGCTATTCAAAGTAGCCATGTTCACTTACAAAGAAATCAGCCAACCGAGGTATCAGTGAGAGTAATCATCTCAGCCTTACTTGCAAAAACTTGCAAAAAATGGAATTCGTACCTGTTGTCTGTAACATCAATTTATTCAATCATGCATGGCATCAGAGGTACATGTAAGGTATCAATGAAAAGCTGACGAGTTCCTCTTTCATGTTCAGGTAAATTTAAATTATTAAACCAAATAAGCTTTGAATATCAACCCTCTAAATCTGGATTACCTTTATTTTGATACGCACTGTATAATTCTTGTCCTTGGCATTTAGCCAATTCTCTATAGACTTTAATCCTTACGTTTCTTCTTTATCATGCTCATTCTCTCTATTTCCTTCTTTTACAAAGCTGAGCCAAAGAATTCCTATGGGGTCTTGTATCAAGACTATGACATACTACGATAGGCCTTTCTGGAGAGGAATGAGTGAGTATTAATCGAAGGACTTCAAGTGACATATTCTCCAAAATTTTGGCAATGCATCATATTCAAAATGTAATTTCTCATCGAAATATACTACATATGGTTTAAAACGTAGCAGACAGCCCCTCACTGACGAACGGGAGTCAGGTGTCGAATGTGAGGTGCCGGTTGCCAGAATATTAATGATTACAAATTTCTCAGGGAAGGGGCTGCGGTATCTCTCCTTGTATATGGGCCAAAAAAACAAACTTCACGATTCAATTGTTGGTTTTTTCTGTTCTGTTAAGGATATCCAAAAGTCTTTTGATATCTTTTAGTCATATCTTCTAAGAGTATGGAAATCCGTGTAGCAGTCCACTTTTTTGTTTGTTTTTAGGCACAGTGCCTCTTGTAATTCCAGCATATGGCTGCCTATTAAAATATTGTGTAAATGAAAATAAATAAATGAATGAAATTTGATTTCACTATTGCGGAATTTCCTTCAAAGGACTGCTGGCATGACCAGCTGTCAACAGTTTTCAGTTGATTCCTGAAGTGACTTCATTTCGTTCGCAACTGTCTAATACATATTATGAATTTTCTCGCCAGCTTTGCAACACTTGCAATTTCACACAATGGATAACCTTCTCTTTCTTAGCAAATCTAACTCCATTGTTCTTTCTCTGTCTCGTCAGGTTACTCGGGGTTCATCCTGACTGATGACATCGTCGCGGCTACTCTTGATGATACGAAACCCGATGGCAGCCTTGCCTGTCTTGTTGGGTAGGTATAAGAGGGCGCTGTTGACTAGGGCATACTAGAGCCCTTTATTACAGCGTTTGGCCAACTCGGCTCCAGTAGGGCACAACATGGCGCATATTACTTTGTTAGGCAAGCACAATACAAAAGAAATTGCGCCATGTCACAACCCAGTGAAACCGAGTTGGTCAAACTCTGTAATAAAGGGCTCTGGGGCATACCACAGCCCTTTATTACAGAGTTTGAACAACTCGGTTTCAGTAGGTTACAACATGACGCGTATTGCTTTGTTAGGCAAGCACAATACAAAAGAAATTGCGCCATGTTGTAACCCACTGAAACCGAGTTGGCCACACCCTGTAATAAAGGGCTCTTGGGCATACTTTGCAGAGGTGTCGCAGTCTAGGCACTTTACTGAAGACGCAAGAATCGGGGGTTGATCCTCCGCACGGCATTTATGCCCTTGAGTAAGGCATATATTGCTTTTTTATTGTACATTAACTAAATCATCGTGGTTTACGCATATTGATTGCATTTTGTGTGTTTATGAAAAAAAAAAATCTTCGAAAGAATACAGTTAGTAAAAGTGAGTCCCTCTAACGAAATGCTTTCTGGACTACTAGATGGACATCCAACTTCATAAAATGAATTGGTGTTGCGTTCCTTCTTTTTAGAAATTCTCGATACTTATTGTCTATTACATGTAGTATCATTGGCCTGGGCCCAGCACAAGCGCTATGCATGCGAAGCCCGAGCTTATTTGTAACGTGGCAGTTCATAGACCACAGCTACACTACACACACACACACACACACACACACAAAAAAAAAAAAAAACAGAAAAAAAACCCCAGAAAAAAACGTTAAATCACCATGTAAAAGGGTGGAGGAGTGATTAAATTTTCTAAATGTTAGATTATCTCTTTGAACATTCTGGATTCAACACTATAAACGTTGGAACCGAGCATAGGTGGTAGTGATGATGATGATAATTGACGATGACTATGATTGACGATGGCTGCGGCCATCCATGTCACAGTTGCGATTGTTCTTTGTGAGATGTCCACTCCGGGGCCCGTATATACAGCGAGTAAAAACAGACATTTTGGCCAATTTCGTACGGTGCCTAGTCCACTGCCTGGACTGTTCTCTATGATCCGTACGCACACATATCAGCGCACACCATGGCTATATATTATGTACACAAATAAAGTGCACGTACGGACACAGAGCCTGAGAAAGTATTCGAGTTTAGCCTTTCTAACCTGTCTTTGGACCAGATTTCTTAAATCACAAATCATACACCATCTAACAAATCTCACGTTATCCATTATTTAGGCAGACTTTTAGTTAACTTCAGCTCAGCAATATCTGGAAAATTTTTCTCCAATACGATGCATATCTTATATCATGGAGGTAAACTTCCATGCCACGTATTTGGACGTGTGGAACGTCTTGTGGGAAAGGGTCAATAGCTGCATGCATTGATCACTCTCACATTCACCAATAAACACACACAGACACACATACACACTGGCCTTGGCTGACCAGCTGACCCTTCATCAAACCAAACATGCATCATTCATGAGAGGGTCCTTATTTGGGAAGCGGGGTCATGGGGTCACTGCTCATTAAAATCGGACCTCGCTGCCGAGGTTTGCTGGTCGTTTTTTTCGGGGAAGGTGAATTCGTGGGGCAAGTGACTTCGTGGGGAGATACCACATCAGCGCGCGCGCACGCATGTTCGGGAATTGGTGGCAGTTTAAAACGACCAGCAGCTGGTCTATACGGTGCCCGGCTCGCGCGTTTCCGTTTTACACCGTTGCCTACAAGTGCTCTGGTGAAAGAGTCTAAGTCCTCAGAGCACATAGACGACAGCCAAGATATCCACTGCATGCACATTGTAATAATGTGCGCAAAGGAGCTGAGCCCATCGAGTTATATATATTTCTCTATGGCTGAGCCTGATCTTATCTAAAGGAGAAAAAACAATGAAATACATAAGGAGAGAGAAGAAGATAGATGGAAGGAAGAACAAATAAAAACATACGGACATGGGAGAGGATAGATGAGAGGAAGAACAAAGAAATACATGAAGAAAGAACAGAGGATACAGAATTCATTATATTTCTTCTGTTTTTTTTCTTTTATCTATACCTTTCCTCTTTTCTTTATGGATTTCTAGGCCTATGGATCCATCTTTCTTTTTACATTTCTTTGGGCAATCCTCTCGTCTGTTTCTTCGCCTTCAGTTCCTTGAAGGCCCCTTTTCCTTCTGTATTTCTTAGCTTTTTCTTTCATCTATTCTCTCTGTACAAGTGCACGATCGCCGCGTGCGCCGCTGTACGTGGTATATATAGGCGTAGGAGAGCTGAAGACAGAGAGATTCATATCTCTATGGCTGAAAACGAAACCCAGACATTGAAACAAGCACGTTTGATGCAATTAGTCGAAAAACTGCCTAGGCTATGGCGTAAAACGGAAACGCGCGCCCGGCTTCCTAACGGTTCCACTGCACCAGCTGTACGGAAGCTTAAAAGTGCCACCGAGATGACGAGAAAATCCCTCGTCTTCTAGTCCTGTTTTGGTCTGAGAAGGCGAGATCTGCCATCTCGTCAACTCTGCTCGGCAGGTCTGAGAAGGCGGGAGTAACCCTTTTCTTACTGGAACCGGGTCATCCCTGTACAAAGTCTAAGGAAATTTGATAATTTAGTAGTCAATGGGTTAAGATCTCATCTAGTCGACTTCTCGGGTATGGAATGGTAAGAATGTGAAATTCCGAATCTCGTCTTCTCGACTTCTCGGGTATGCAGGAGAAGACGATAGTTACCCAAGTTCTCGCCTCATCTTCTTGCCTTCTCTAGCAAATGCTCATTGCACAATTATATACAATATTTTATCACCGAAGCTTTTAACAAACCTGTGACCCGTAGTTCAGTTCTTGACAACTCTCTGCCATTACCAGGGATGCCAACCTCGTAAAGAGCATTGCAGTATTTTGAGGGATGAAAAGAGTATTTTGGGTGGAAAAACAGTATTTTTACGTTTTCTGCAATAGACATGTGTAGTAATAACATTTTGGGGAAAAAAAGTACTTTCCACAAAACCCGCAGTATTTTTTGATAAGAAACAGTATAAAATACTGCAAAAAAGGAACACTTGGCATCCTGCATTACCTTGATTTCCCCCTATTTTTCTTCCCCTCACTATCTCTCTATCTCCCCTTCTCTCCTTCTTCCTCCCCTATCTCCCCATCTCTCTCTCTCTCTCTCTCTCTTTCTCTCTCTTCTCTGTTTCCCTCTCCTTCCCCCAGATGTATGCTAAAAGCATATTGTTGACTTGCCATCCAAATCTGTTAATTTTCAGTTAGTACGAAAAATAACAGTATATAGTGTGATGGTACAATTAGCTGATTATGCTTAAAGCTTGTTCTCATACATTTATATACTGCACCAACAGCAAAGACATGAAAACATGCTCCCCCCCAAAAAACCCATAAAACAAACCTTCACACACAAAACTAAATGTGCACAAGTAGGACCTTGGTCGCATCAACGTCACTCATCAGCACTATTCATTTAGTACAAATAAAAATCACGAAACAAAACAAAACCAAAAACAGGAACAACAAAACCTTAGTCTTCTGGCAATTGTGAATGAAGCTGTATGCAAATGGAATTTTATGACATATGTAACATTTTACCTTGATTTTGTCTTTATACGAGGTTATCCTTATACATAATGCGTTTTTCTTCCTGGAAATTAAAAATTAACTGTATTGATAGGCCTGCTGTGTTTTCTATGTTTTTAAGTTATTACAGAAAATGGTTCAGATATATATTTGTTCAAACAAGGTTAAAGAGCCGTATTGTGTATCCCCCCGTTCGTGTGTAATCATTTTGCAGGTAACTTGTGATATTTGACCTCGACCTCATTTGACCTGTGACCTTCCCAAGACCTTTGACTCCATAATAACGCTGAGATTCCTATAGGGCATCTACAATCCAAGTTCGGTTACAAAATGGACTTTGGTTCAAAAGTTACGGGCCCAAGTAAAAACTTGCATGAACCTTTTAACATTTGACCTCTGACCCGTATATCTTGACTTATTACCCCAAGTAACATTGAGGTAATTATTTACCCAAATTAACCAAACCCACAGAATTTGGGCAATAAATGCCCAGAAGTTTGATGAACAGTATACGAGCTGGTTAAAAGTTGATTTTAAATTCTGCCCAACCATTTTAAGAGTGTACCAAAGCATCCATGTGAAATTGGCAAACGGGTGGATAGTGTCTTGTTTTTGAGTGCGAGACTCAGTGGTATTCGAATCCTCAACTCTTTGATCGAGAGTCCGGCGAATGTACCGCTACACCACAACACCTCCATATAAAAATAATTACACTAGAGACACAATGATGAGCAGTGATGCGTAAGTCATCAGCTATAGAAATAATATTTTTATTCAAGTCAATGAGCTCAGATTACCAAAAGTTGGTTCTTCAACAAGAGACAATGGTTAGACTACCTTATGGTAACATATTATTTGCGATACAAGAGACCATCCACACCCTTAAAGACATTGGTTAACAATGTTTATGATTAAGAAAAAATCTTGTTTTGTTGCTTGAAAATGGGATAAACATAAGGGTTATAGTGTAGAAATACCAGTCTGAAAGTTTCAAAGTATAATATCCCCAGGAAGTATTTTTAAATATCAAAAATGTGAACCAATGCTTGAAAAATATACGAGGGTCGGTTGCACAGAATAGACATAAGGATTGCGCATGCGCGTATGACTCACCTTATTGTACTGTGTGTACTGGCGTATCACGCGGAGGGAGGCACATAACAGCATTTTCAAATGCAAGTAAAGTGTCCTCTTAGTGATTGTCTCGTGAGACGAAGGATAATAAAATCGCCTTTTGCGTCTAACTTACACTTTTTCATTCCAAATTATGGTTGGTTTCAGGGTTTTTGAGTATAAATAGAAGTACTCATACACATGTTTCATCTTAGTTTGAGAATTTTTTAAATCAGCTACTCACAAAGTTAGCCAATGCCTTTAAATTCATGCAGCAGATAAAAGACGTAGTATGTGTTCATGAGAAATAAAAGATAATATATAAATTCTTCAAAAGTCATACAGCTCTTCCTTTTGTTCAGACACTTGTCACTTATTTTTTTTTAAATATACTCCCTATTAACTCTCCCGAGTGATTAAACTAAGAGTAACAAAAGGTAACCATTCCTTCGAAAGTACTTATCATTTTTACAATATCTTGTAATGACTTGATAGCCTTACAGAAACCAGTGATATTGAAATGCATATCATTGTTCAAAAAACATAATTGTGGATAACAGTTAAAAAGTTGGATGAATACACAAAATCTATAGAATTTTTCAAGGTCCGCCTTTTAAAGCCACAGTGAACTGGCGCTCATAAAGCTATATTATAGCTCTGAAATGATGTATTGACAACAACGCCAACTTGCGGCTACTCACAAACCAGAGACTGTCTTAGAAACGTTACGCCGCCTTCTTGGCTTCTAGTGAACTGCCCTTAGTCTGAATACATATACATTTTTACAGATGTGTCTAAAAAAATTAAAGCTCGCGTTGATCAGAGTGGTGCATGCTGGAGAAAAAAACGGGACAGAAATCAGTAATTCAGGACTGAGATGGCGCTATTTCGAAATCTCATACAACGACTCGGGCTTTATAAAGCAGGTCTGGAAAACACAACATTCTGTCCTGGATAATAACCTTAACCCTTGCTTACTGGAACCGGGTGACCCCTGTATTAAGTCAATGGGAATCAAAGAATTCAGTAGTCAACGGGTTAATTTAAAGACTACTCATTGATGTAAGAGGGAGGAGTGAAGAAAACGATTTGCCAGCCCGAAAGAAAATAAAATGAGAGTGGATGAGATATACAGGGTGGCCCCAAAGAACGGAACAACTTGTGATCCTTAATTTTAGCGAGATGTATGACATAAGTTGATAATAATCTAATATTTTCAAAGAAAATTTATTTCCCAGTAAAATGACACCAAGATCCACCCATTTTGATCACGCATTTAGATGTTAAGGCTGATTTCGCGAGGCAATGCCAGTTTCAAAATTTGCTACTTGTAGCGACCGAATTCCTGTTACTTGAAAGGAAAATCCTTTACCTGACGGCATTTAATAGAAAAGGCTTTTTGCTGAATAAACGCGTGGTTGATTTTCCTTTCATTGAAATCGCGGAGATTATTCAGGCACGAGCCTTTTCTATGGAATGCCGTCAGGTGGAAGTTTTCCCTTGATCTCATAATGATTCCAGTCGCGAAAGTAGCAATTTTAAAAATGACATTGTTTTCACGGAATGAGCCCTAACATCTGAACGCATAGCCAAATTAATGATTTTGGGAGTCATTTTCAAGGAAAAGAAATTCTCTTTAAAACCAACTAAACAATTATCACATCATGTCATATATTTCCCTGAAATTAAGGATTACAGGTGTTCCGTGCTTTTGGGCCACCCTGTATATGTATCATCTTTATGCAGTTACTCTTAAAGGAAGGTAAAAACAAACAAACAGAGACCAAGCACCCAGGTCCATGACACAATGCAATTATAACCTACAATTGTGCCAATGGCAGGGGTTAAAAACACAAACACAATAACATGAAACAATAAAGCACTTTTAAAACGATTGGACAAACGTATAGACCAATTCACATCCGGTTTATGTATTTGGCCCTCTAGTCGGCGACGCCATTGCTGCGGTGGCAAGCGCGCTGATCGCGAATTGCTCTGTGTACAAAATGAATGTAAGATATGAGTTATGCCCTGATATTGTTCCATTTACTTTATTCTAGATCAGTAAAATAAAGCATGGATACATGGGTAGATGAGGTAAGACAATGGCCATATCTGACAGATGAAGGTATAATGTATTTTTGTACTTTCGATGGTTTTTCAACTTAGTTTTGTCAGTAAAAGTTCGATTGCAGCATAGAAGCCGTAGTAAACGGGAGCCCTCATCTTACCCTGTTTACAAAGTCATAATTTCACTCATTAAATTTTACGCCAAAGTACATAATGATAATGTTTCTTGACTTCAAAGTCCTTTCTGTTAATGTTTTTTTACCCAATGGCGACGAATTCCTTCACATCGCTTACGGAAACCTGTGTAGGGAGCACGGCTTCTCACACAAACAGGCTTCATGAGTCAAAAGCGAGTGAATTTCGCACTCAGTTCATCCAATTCTTAAACTTTCTCCAATTCTTGTGGCATTTGAGCACCGCACAGCTGCGACCTGAACTTCCCTGATAATTTCTCATTGCAAATATTTAAAGAAATCTGCATATATTGGTCAGAATAGACAAAATCGAACGAATGTACATAACGCGCTGTTGACTTGTGTACTATAAAAGTTGGAGCGCCCACCGCAGTATGTCGAACTGTGTCGAACATTCTGCTACCCTCTTACGTTGTGGGATTGGTCTATAATGGAAAAATAGAGAGGATCAAGTAGTGTAAGCCGATAAAAAAATCAAACACAATGCCCAAAACAGAAAATTTATGAAGCAAAAAGTGGGGACAGTGACTGATGTCGGGAGGGGATGCACTTTAAGTGGCAATGATTTTGCGAGCCTGAAAACTCCGATTTAATGGACTCTTAAAAAACGTAAGCAATAAGAAAGAGCAAGGACCTGGAGAAGAGAAGAAAAAAGGAGAAGGGACAGAAAATTATAATGGTCTTTTTTAAATGGATTATATTTTTAAGCTTATTAGGTAGCCTTCTTGATGCAGACAAATCTCATGTGTGCGCCGGTGCAATCCCAATTGCGCCAAATAAAAACCCAGAGACAGCCACGTTATTCTTGGATGAATGAAATGACGCATTTATCTTCTGAATCGCTGCTGGGGTAACCTGTGTACCATCCGTTCTTGAAGTCGTAGGGAGTACCATCGTCCACTTCCAGCTCGAACCAGATCGCTGAAGACCAATCCAGGTTCCCTGTCGTGGACATGATGGAAACAAGCAGAAATATGATATCGCCATATTAAATCTTCAAGGATTGTTCCGATATGGAAAAACCTCCCGCAACAGTGTTCAGACATGGCGCAACAAACCATGTACCCACTTATGATAATGAACGCGCATTAACGCGTCTACTCTCAAATAATTCTCACAGAGGGTATGATCTAAGAATAGCCTAAGAGTAACAGGCCGTTATCTCCTGAAAATTCATCCATTTTCATGATTTTAGGTCAGTTGGAAATTTTAGGAATTTCCTTTATTTCATTCCTCTTTTCCACCTTTCTCTTCCCCTCTCTTTTACTAATTTTATATTTTATATAGGTGGGGTATATTTGAACACACCATCCCCCTCTCAAAGAAATGGGGGTATATCCCACCCCCGGATCTACGCCCGTGCATGTACAACACACTTGACATGCCATGCCTAAATCCCACCGCCACTATATACAATTTTCGGACAAATTGCAATTTTCCTTTTAATATGAAAGTTTAAAAGTAAAAAGTATGTATACATAAAGTTCAGAATAATGATAGGAATACTAAATCGAAATCATAGTTTTACTTCAAGCCTTTTGGTCACACGTAAAGTCCAATCGGCTTCAAATCGTAGACAATCGCATGGCTGCTCAGACGTCAGAATTGAATTTGCTTTTATTCCTGCAAGGAAACTCGCAATAGCACGGAATTTCAATTTTAGGCTCTGTGCGACTATTAGGAATTTGATCATTATTTTACACGTTCATTTCTGAAATGGGATCACAAGCAGATCGTATAATGTGCGATAAGCTTTAGATATAAAGTAAGTGCGAGAGAGCGTTACGTGATCA
>CM057158.1:22648857-22666417 GCA_029962745.1 Echinometra lucunter
AATGACTCCAAAATCATTAATTTTGGCTATGCGTTCAGATGTTAGGGCTCATTCCGTGAAACAATGTCATTTTTAAAATTTGCTACTTTCGCGACTGGAATCATTATGAGATCAAGGGAAAACCTTCCACCTGACGGCATTCCATAGAAAAGGCTCGCTGCCTGAATAATCTCCGCGATTTCAATGAAAGGAAAATCAACCACGCGTTTATTCAGGCAAAAAGCCGTTTCTATTAAATGCCGTCAGGTAAAGGATTTTCCTTTCAAGTAACAGGAATTCGGTCGCTACAGTAGCAAATTTTGAAAATGGCATTGCCTCGCGAAATCAGCCTTAACATCTAAACGCGTGATCAAAATGGGTGATCTTGGTGTCATTTTACTGGGAAATAAATTTTCTTTTGAATATATTACATTATTATCAACTTATGTCATACATCTCGCTAAAATTAAGGATCACAAGTGTTCCGTTCTTTTGGGGCCACCCTGTATATCTCATCAACTCTCCATTTTTTTTCTTTCGGGCTGGCAAATCGTATTCTTCACTCCTCCCTCTTACATCAATGAGTAGTCTTTAAATTAACCCGTTGACTACTGAATTCTTTGATTCCCATTGACTTAATACAGGGGTCACCCGGTTCCAGTAAGCAAAGGGTTAAGGTTATTATCCAGGACAGAATGTTGTGTTTTCCAGACCTGCTTTAAAGCCCGAGTCGTTGTATGAGATTTCGAAATAGCGCCATCTCAGTCCTGAATTACTGATTCTGTCCCGTTTTTTCTCCCAGCATGCACCATTCTGATCAACGCGAGCTTTATTTTTTTTAGACACATCTGTAAAAATGTATGTATTCAGACTAAGGCAGTTCACTAGAAGCCAAGAAGGGCGTAACGTTTCTAAGACAGTCTCTGGTTGTGAGTAGCCGCAAGTTGGCGTTGTTGTCAATACATCATTTCAGAGCTATAATATAGCTTTATGAGCGCCAGTTCACTGTGGCTTTAAAAGGCGGACATTGAAAAATTCTATAGATTTTGTGTATTCATCCAACTTTTTAACTGTTATCCACAATTATGTTTTTGAACAATGATATGCATTTCAATATCACTGGTTTCTGTAAGGCTATCAAGTCATTACAAGATATTGTAAAAATGATAAGTACTTTCGAAGGAATGGTTACCTTTTGTTACTCTTAGTTTAATCACTCGGGAGAGTTAATAGGGAGTTATATTTAAAAAAAAAAAATAAGTGGCAAGTGTCTGAACAAAAGGAAGAGGCTGTATGACTTTTGAAGAATTTATATATTAGCTTTTATTTCTCATGAACACATACTACGTCTTTTATCTGCTGCATGAATTTAAAGGCATTGGCTAACTTTGTGAGTAGCTGATTTAAAAAAATTCTCAAACTAAGATGAAACATGTGTATGAGTACTTCTATTTATACTCAAAAACCCTGAAACCAACCATAATTTGGAATGAAAAAGTGTAAGTTAGACGCAAAAGGCGATTTTATTATCCTTCGTCTCACGAGACAATCACTAAGAGGACCACTTTACTTGCATTTGAAAATGCTGTTATGTGCCTCCCTCCGCGTGATACGCCAGTACACACAGTACAATAAGGTGAGTCATACGCGCATGCGCAAACCTTATGTCTATTCTGTGCAACCGACCCTCGTATATTTTTCAAGCATTGGTTCACATTTTTGATATTTAAAAATACTTCCTGGGGATATTATACTTTGAAACTTTCAGACTGGTATTTCTACACTATAACCCTTATGTTTATCCCATTTTCAAGCAACAAAACAAGATTTTTTCTTAATCATAACATTGTTAACCAATGTCTTTAAGGGTGTGGATGGTCTCTTGTATCGCAAATAATATGTTACCATAAGGTAGTCTAACCATTGTCTCTTGTTGAAGAACCAACTTTTGGTAATCTGAGCTCATTGACTTGAATAAAAATATTATTTCTATAGCTGATGACTTACGCATCACTGCTCATCATTGTGTCTCTAGTGTAATTATTTTTATATGGAGGTGTTGTGGTGTAGCGGTACATTCGCCGGACTCTCGATCAAAGAGTTGAGGATTCGAATACCACTGAGTCTCGCACTCAAAAACAAGACACTATCCACCGTTTGCCAATTTCACATGGATGCTTTGGTACACTCTTAAAATGGTTGGGCAAAATTTAAAATCAACTTTTAACCAGCTCGTATACTGTTCATCAAACTTCTGGGCATTTATTGCCCAAATTCTGTGGGTTTGGTTAATTTGGGTAAATAATTACCTCAATTTTACTTGGGGTAATAAGTCAAGATATACGGGTCAGAGGTCAAATGTTAAAAGGTTCATGCAAGTTTTTACTTGGGCCCGTAACTTTTGAACCAAAGTCCATTTTGTAACCGAACTTGGATTGTAGATGCCCTATAGGAATCTCAGCGTTATTATGGAGTCAAAGGTCTTGGGAAGGTCACAGGTCAAATGAGGTCGAGGTCAAATATCACAAGTTACCTGCAAAAATGATTACACACGAACGGGGGGATACACAATACGGCTTTAACCTTGTTTGAACAAAATATATATCTGAAACCATTTTCTGTAATAACTTAAAAACATAGAAAAACACAGCAGGCCTATCAATACAGTTAATTTTTAATTTCCAGGAAGAAAAACGCATTATGTATAAGGATAGTCTCGTATATAGACAAAATCAAGGTAAAATGTTACATATGTCATAAAATTCCATTTGCATACAGCTTCATTCACAATTGCCAGAAGACTAAGGTTTTGTTGTTCCTGTTTTTGGTTTTGTTTTGTTTCGTGATTTTTATTTGTACTAAATGAATAGTGCTGATGAGTGACGTTGATGCGACCAAGGTCCTACTTGTGCACATTTAGCTTTGTGTGTGAAGGTTTGTTTTATGGGTTTTTTTGGGGGGGAGCATGTTTTCATGTCTTTGCTGTTGGTGCAGTATATAAATGTATGAGAACAAGCTTTAAGCATAATCAGCTAATTGTACCATCACACTATATACTGTTATTTTTCGTACTAACTGAAAATTAACAGATTTGGATGGCAAGTCAACAATATGCTTTTAGCATACATCTGGGGGAAGGAGAGGGAAAACAGAGAAGAGAGAAAGAGAGAGAGAGAGAGAGAGAGACGGGGAGATAGGGGAGGAAGAAGGAGAGAAGGGGAGATAGAGAGATAGTGAGGGGAAGAAAAATAGGGGGAAATCAAGGTAATGCAGGGATGCCAAGTGTTCCTTTTTTGCAGTATTTTATACTGTTTCTTATCAAAAAATACTGCGGGTTTTGTGGAAAGTACTTTTTTCCCCAAAATGTTATTACTACACATGTCTATTGCAGAAAACGTAAAAATACTGTTTTTCCACCCAAAATACTCTTTTCATCCCTCAAAATGCTGCAATGCTCTTTACGAGGTTGGCATCCCTGGTAATGGCAGAGAGTTGTCAAGAACTGAACTACGGGTCACAGGTTTGTTAAAAGCTTCGGTGATAAAATATTGTATATAATTGTGCAATGAGCATTTGCTAGAGAAGGCAAGAAGATGAGGCGAGAACTTGGGTAACTATCGTCTTCTCCTGCATACCCGAGAAGTCGAGAAGACGAGATTCGGAATTTCACATTCTTACCATTCCATACCCGAGAAGTCGACTAGATGAGATCTTAACCCATTGACTACTAAATTATCAAATTTCCTTAGACTTTGTACAGGGATGACCCTGTTCCAGTAAGAAAAGGATTACTCCCGCCTTCTCAGACCTGCCGAGCAGACTTGACGAGATGGCAGATCTCGCCTTCTCAGACCAAAACAGGACTAGAAGACGAGGGATTTTCTCGTCATCTCGGTGGCACTTTTAAGCTTCCGTACAGCTGGTGCAGTGGAACCGTTAGGAAGCCGGGCGCGCGTTTCCGTTTTACACCATAGCCTAGGCAGTTTTTCGACTAATTGCATCAAACGTGCTTGTTTCAATGTCTGGGTTTCGTTTCAGCCATAGAGATATGAATCTCTCTGTCTTCAGCTCTCCTACGCCTATATATACCACGTACAGCGGCGCACGCGGCGATCGTGCACTTGTACAGAGAGAATAGATGAAAGAAAAAGCTAAGAAATACAGAAGGAAAAGGGGCCTTCAAGGAACTGAAGGCGAAGAAACAGACGAGAGGATTGCCCAAAGAAATGTAAAAAGAAAGATGGATCCATAGGCCTAGAAATCCATAAAGAAAAGAGGAAAGATATAGATAAAAGAAAACAAAACAGAAGAAATATAATGAATTCTGTATCCTCTGTTCTTTCTTCATGTATTTCTTTGTTCTTCCTCTCATCTATCCTCTCCCATGTCCGTATGTTTTTATTTGTTCTTCCTTCCATCTATCTTCTTCTCTCTCCTTATGTATTTCATTGTTTTTTCTCCTTTAGATAAGATCAGGCTCAGCCATAGAGAAATATATATATAACTCGATGGGCTCAGCTCCTTTGCGCACATTATTACAATGTGCATGCAGTGGATATCTTGGCTGTCGTCTATGTGCTCTGAGGACTTAGACTCTTTCACCAGAGCACTTGTAGGCAACGGTGTAAAACGGAAACGCGCGAGCCGGGCACCGTATAGACCAGCTGCTGGTTGTTTTAAACTGCCACCAATTCCCGAACATGCGTGCGCGCGCGCTGATGTGGTATCTCCCCACGAAGTCACTTGCCCCACGAATTCACCTTCCCCGAAAAAAAACGACCAGCAAACCTCGGCAGCGAGGTCCGATTTTAATGAGCAGTGACCCCATGACCCCGCTTCCCAAATAAGGACCCTCTCATGAATGATGCATGTTTGGTTTGATGAAGGGTCAGCTGGTCAGCCAAGGCCAGTGTGTATGTGTGTCTGTGTGTGTTTATTGGTGAATGTGAGAGTGATCAATGCATGCAGCTATTGACCCTTTCCCACAAGACGTTCCACACGTCCAAATACATGGCATGGAAGTTTACCTCCATGATATAAGATATGCATCGTATTGGAGAAAAAAAGTTTTCCAGATATTGCTGAGCTGAAGTTAACTAAAAGTCTGCCTAAATAATGGATAACGTGAGATTTGTTAGATGGTGTATGATTTGTGATTTAAGAAATCCGGTCCAAAGACAGGTTAGAAAGGCTAAACTCGAATACTTACAAAACAAGATAGAAGAAAACAAACAAAATTCGAAAAAAACTATCTGCTTGAATAATGGATAACGTGAGATCTGCCAGTATTAGGGGGTGTTCGAGATTTAAGAAATCTGGTCCAAAGACAGGTTAGAAAGGCTAAACTCGAATACTTACAAAACAACATGGAAGAAAACAAACATGATTTGAAAAGACTTTGGCAAAATCTAAACAGTTTAGGATTAAAAAGTAAGAAGAGGAAAGAACAAGAGACAAGAGTCTAAAATTGATGAGAAATTATGTCATGATAAGATGGTATAGCTCATGAATTTAATTCGTATTTTACAAATGTGGCCGTCAAAAATTAGTAGACAAACTCCATCTTTTCAGCCCAGACAAAAATCGTATTCGTGAGTTTTTACGAAGGAAAGTGTGTACTTGTGAATAGCTTCGAGTTATTACCAGTCAGTAAACAATTTGTTTTCAATGAGCTTCGCAGATTGAATGTATCAAAAAGTACTGAGCTAGACATGATTCCGGCTAGATTTTTAAAAGATAGTGCAAAGATTTTGTACAAGCCCTTGTGTTATTTAATGAACCTAACTATCCTGATAAATACTTTTCCAGAGGATACGAAAATAGCACATCTATACCACGAAAAAGAGTATACATTTTTCCTTTGCTCGCTCCGGACGCTCGTAATAGAAAATAGATAATGACTAAGATTTTGATGACGAATTATCACTTTTACCATGAAAAGGAGTATACATGTTTTTCCTCGCTTGATCCACTCACTCGTATCAGGAACTGGATAACTTTGGAAAGCAAACCAATTCGGCAAGCGAAGTCAAATGTATAAATGTATATAAGATGCAGGATGGTTTCGGAAAGCGAACAAATTTGGCAAGTGAGGTGACCGAATATTTCTAAACATCTTATAGGCCTACTGCGTATTTTGATGAATAACACTCCTACAATCAAAAGAATCTGTTTTTCTCGCTCGCCTGTCGCTTCGCTCGCTCGTAGCATCTAACCATTCAGGTGTCAAAATAGATTCACAGTCATCTGAAGGCGAATATTATTATTTCTTATAGCCTACGAAGTGCATTTAGATGACAAAATAACAATTCTTTTATAACATGAAGTGGTTATTTTTGGCTCGCTCGCTTCTCTCGCTCACAAGGTTCATATTTTAGCGAGAAGTGTAATTTTTCCCAAATTTTGAAAAATCGCTTCATGGCCCTTAAATATTAAAGTAATAGTAATCCACCTAGATCTTATCCCCCCACCCCTGCAAGGGACTTCGCGCTAGCGAGGTGCGCCTAAGTTGATATTTCCAGGTGTGTGTTCAGCTCCCCCCCCCCCCCCCCGTTCAGAAAAGCATCCTACGCCCATGTATCTAACACACCTTTTAAAGTGATTACACAATGGTAAAAAAAAGGATATATGATCGAGAACAGAATTCTAAGAAGAATAACATTAAAAATTTGATGATTTGCAATCGAAATCAATGCATTTTTGGCTAATTATATGTGAATAGTCATGAGTTGACCAAGTGTTGTGCCCCTCACTTTTGCCTCCGAGTCCACTTCTTTAGCCGTAATGAATTATAGGAGAAACTGCAATTTATGCGGTTTCTCTTGAATACTAGATATATAGCTATTTTGAAGACTTTATACTAAGCCACTGGATGTGAAAAGGTATAAGGGGGGGGGGGGGTGGCACAAGAAAGAAAATAGGCGTTAATCAGACGTAAAGGACATTTTTATCAGATTTGAAGGGGCAATTTCAGAAGAAGAATCGCACTGCATAAAATGAAAAGAAAACCTGGAAAAGGGGCTTATCATAATCAAACTGGACACTCATTTGAAGTAAAAAAAAAAAAAAAAAAGAACACTTATCAGATTCGAGGTTGAAAAATTACTTTTATTACAAAGCAAAAGGGGAACTGAACATGAATTAAACGGGTGTGTATCAAATTGAAAAGGGGGCACATGCCGGAATGGAAAAGGAACACATCTAACAAAAAGTGGCAATTGTGGCACTACAGCATCTTAACAGAAGGGGAAATCGGACATACTAGAAAAGAAAAGGGGCATTTAGCTGGGGTATGTATCTGACTCCAAATGGGGCACTTGCCCAAATAGAAAAAGGAAAAATTATCACAGATGAAGAGGGTCACTCAGCAGAAGTGCAACTGCACTATTAGAACAAAAAATGAGCAGTCAATAGGGGGCACTTATCACATTTAAATTTAGGAATATTCATTACAGTCATATAAAGGGAAAATAGGCCTAGTGCTACTTAAAAAACGGGAACGGGTCACTAATCGGCAGTAAAAAAGGGGGAGTTGTTGGGCTTAAGAAAGGCAACTTATCTAAATCGAAAAAAGGCACTTATTAAAAAAATGACCGTCGTAAGAAGAAAAGGGGCACTTTCAAGGGTACTAGTATAAACAGGGGCACTTTTGGGATGCTTGGAAAAGTGGAGGCACTGTGTCCCCCCCCCCCCCCCCCCCCCCTCCCCCCGGCTCTGCCGCCTCTGATTACCATGGTATAACACATTGGAAATCCCTATCTGTTAATATAAAGAAAATAGAGAACTTAATTTGCTCATTTTGAATAGGAAATTAAGGGAATAACTGTCAATAATAGTCAGAGACGAGAAAAGAATAACATCCTGATTTATGACTGAAATTGCCTAATACAGACCACCTTGCTTTTGTCTGCCAGGTGAACTGATATTTCAAATTTTGTAAATAACTTTATTGATTTAGAAATTGTATACATGTATAATAATGATTGTTTTCCATTATTTTCTCAATCTAATATAATTTCAATTTAATAAGTTTGTATTTTGAGGGCCCCACTGGAAATAAGCTCTCGAGCTTTTTATTTTTATTTTTTATTATTCGTATGTTTTATTGATTTTCACGATTACACACGAAGCAAATGAAGAAGCAATTAAAATACCGACAAAATAAAATGAAATAATTACATGAATGAATAATGATGTCAACAATGAAAAGATAAATAAAAAAGCAGTTATTATCTTATAAATGTGGTAGTTATTAAAAAACATCTACTGTATAGTTGATAACATCTGAACGGTTTCACCCTAACAAATATAACAGTCTTCACAAAAATTTGCAAATCAAATTTCCCTCTCTTAAAGTGGATATAGAGTTTTCCTTTCTTCTTGGCCACATAATACTGTCTCTTTTGGAATTTTCATATGTTTCTTGATTCAAATTTTGGTCTAGTATTCTTGAATTTGCATAGATAAATGAAATATTCTAAAGATACAAATATAAAGGACAGAAATTTGTCATATGGAACTCCAAACATTTTCTTGAAATTATCCAAAGTAAAACAGTTATAATGTTTTAAAAGAATTACTTGCAATAAATTACACCATGGGGGGGGGGGTTACCATATCAATCACAAAACAAATGAATAATTGATTAAGGCATTGTTCCACAAAAGATACAGTTTGGTGAATCCTTTCTCTTTATCCTAAACAAAAAGTCATTTAAGGCAATGGATTTATGAAAGACCTTGAAATAAAAAGAGCGCAAACGAGTACTGATTGAACACATAAAGTTCACATTATGAATCAGATTCCAGTTTAATCTTGTGGAACATTTTGAATTATTTTCCCAGTAATCATAACGCTTATCAGGGGTACAGGAGTCTTGTATTACAGTATATGCATATCTAGGTTTTCTTTTGGGTTTTTTTTTTTGTCGTTCGAACAAGTTTATCAATAACTATAGTATATACCCACAACATCATTGTCAGTATCTTCAGAGTTAGCAGCTTCCAACCATGACTTTGGTATTTTTTGAACAAAAAAAAATATATTTCCTTCTATCTTTATGAGAAACACTGAAATCAAGAATCAATTCTTCAAATAACTTGTATCCCGGTAAAGGAGGGTTCAATGAATCTGATACCTTATACACATTTTTGCATACCATTCATCATAATGTAGAAAAAGTTTTGACTTTGACGGTATCTTCTTACTGAACCATAATGATTGACCAACCCCAATCTCTGAGAAAGTCTTCCCAAAGATATCCTTAGAAGCCCCTTCTCTAAAGATATACCAAGTATGAAGGAAATCTGCCAACTGGGTTTATTTAAAGTTTTCAGTATGGATTCTGGGGCATGAGAAGACCACAAAATAATAAGCTCTCGAGCTTTCGTGGGTTATCCTGATCAAGCTTCAAAGTTATTTGTCTATGTCTATATTGTGTTCGAAGCTTGACGAATAAATATCAATAAATCAATCTATCTATCTAACAATCAATCAACCTAGTAGTTACCTGCAAACTATATCAATTCTACGAAAACTTCAAGGAGTGGCTTGCGGAAGAGTTTTAAAGACATACATGTATTTGGTGACTTTTCTACCATCAAATCGCACCATTCGACAAGTGTGTGAGGAAAGTTACAAATGTAAACTCCATGAGAAGTCAACAAGTCGATTGAATTTAATTTAATTGAACTGAATTTATTTGTTCCACTTTTACATCATTCAGATTTAATAAGAATATAATTGTCCATTTCAAAATCATAGGCCTACTGTCAGTAAAGTTTTTCTAGATAGATAAACTATACGGCACAAAATAGAGAGTGTAAAAAGTGGGGCATAGCTTGTAAAAATGTATATGAGCGGACACTTCAAACCAGACCATAACTGCCTCTATCTTTTCTGTAAAAATAGACAAATCAGCCCAGCGGTGCAACATAATTATGAATGAACTCCCATCTCCCTGGTACCACTCTCGATCTTGTCAGAATAGTTCAGAATAGTCTTCCGGCAAAGCATGTTTAATAGGTCTTTGTAGTTTACAATCATATCAAAACTTTCCAACCTGTTCGAATTGATTCTTAAAATCAATAATATACAATTATGATTTTCTTTTAAATATCTAAGATGTTTTTGCATGGTAATTGTGTTAGATTGTAAAGATATTACATGATATTTAATATTTATGGCTTTGAAAGGAGACTATAGGTTTACGATCGGTGGAAGGTTACATAATAACCTAATCTTTTGATTGGCATGAGTGGGAACCAATCACGACCTTGCAATCTTTGACCACATGAAGTGGGCGGAATAAAAGTTCCCCCTGAATTTAGAGCAATAAAACCTGCCAAGGTGTACTGGACTGTTCTATGGCACGCCATAAGGGAATCAAATTAAAATATATTTCACTTGAACAAATATATGTTTCTTTTTCACTAAACCATTTCACTCCAGCAAATTTATATTTCACTTCTTAAAAAAAGCATTCCACTTTTCACAAAAATTCGTTTCACAGTTTCCACAAAAATATTATTTCACTATTCACAAAAATATATTCCACTTTCTTCCAAAATACATTCCACTTTTTCACAGAAATATATTTTACTCTTCACAAAAATATATTTCACTTTTTTCCAAAATTCGTTCCACTTTTCACAGGAATACATTTCACTTTTAAGAAAAAAAAAATCATTCCTCTTTCTCTCATACCAAAACCTTTTCATTTTCTGCCAAAAATATGTTCCTCTTTTATCTCGGCCTAAAGCGATCTTATCGACCTGGGTGAGCTTAACGGCCTTGGCGAGCTTATCTCTGGCTTAGCTAGCTAGCTCATAATTCGATGGTGTACCTAAAATCCATTCCTCTTCTCTCACCGAAACCATTTCACTTTCTCTCACGAAATCTATTTCACTCTGCCAAAAAAATACGTTCCTCTTTTTTCTCGGCCTAAAGGAGGCGCTATTGGCGAGTTTTCCTAGCTTGTTAGCTTGGCGCGGGCTATATCTTTTGTCATTTGCTTGTTTAGCATCGGTATTAATGTTTTGTTATTCTGTTTGTTCTGATGGGGCTGAAGGGGGGGGGGGGGCTTTGAGGCTTCTCCACTTGATTTTGAAGTTCATTAATACATCCAATTTATGCAGGGATATATGCAGGGTGAACAAGGGATGCTACCTCTACAGGCGAACTTTGGTTTTGCTTGTTTTGCCTCTTGGGGCTTGGTGGGGGTTTGGAGTCTTCTGCACATGATTTTGAAGTATGCAAATTTATCAAGGTTTATGCAGGGTGAATGATGGATGCTGCTTCTCCCGTTGGTCTGGCGAGGCTATATAGCTGAGGGAGGGGGGTAAGTTTCTGCACATGATTTTGAATATTCTGCATTAATGTAGCGCCTAAGCTTTCTCTCTGAAATGTGTCTAAGCGCTTTACAGAAATATCATTACCCCGGTCATCGGATTCATGCAAGCTTGCCCGCACACAATGTATGCACTTTCTGCACTCCCAAGGAAGCATTAATTCCGGCCAGTCGCACTCACAATGCTAAACAAATCACAATGGCCGTCGCATCTTACCGGGTATACCACTTAATGGGTGAAGAGTGGCAAATGTACGTAAATTCATATCTTGCAGAAGGACACCCCGGACATTGTGGCTCAAGTAAGGATACTTATCCACTGGACCACAGCATCTCTTCTATGCATTTTTTTTTTTTTTTTTTTTTTTTTTTTTGGGGGGGGGGGGGGGGGGCTTGAATTCTCATAAAGTAAAACTCTATGCAAGCCAATTGGAGGAAGAGGCAGGGAGGGGGGTGTCACGGCATATTATTGTTAACAAAATGTGCAGGGTATTGTAATTCCTCGCAAAACTTGCCGCCCGATTCATTAAATGCAATAATATCACTACCATAATTATGATTATATTCATGAATAGAATTGGTTTAACATCAGATGGAGACGCAAGATGCAAACCAATTATTTTGTTTTGTTAAAATGTGTAGGCCTATAATAGATGGCATATACAATAAGGCCAACAATGCGAGCGAGCGCTTCCATTTTGTCCTTTCTTACATCTTTCCTTTTCTTTCTCTGTCTTTTCTTTTCTTTCCCATTTTTCCCTTTTTTCCTGCCAAATATTGGGGGGCCGGGCCCCCGGCCCCGGTTCCCCCGACCATGAGTGTTGCACTTGAACTTGTCGATTGCTTCCAGTTCTACTCCAGTTCAAATGTCTATTTTATTGTGGCAGTGGCCCAGACGCGGTTCTGTGATATATTCTAAATTGGGGTGGGGGAGTACACTGGCAGCTTCAGGGATCGCAATGAATTTAAATTCAAAATTTAAATTTAAAATTAAAATTAACTGATTTAAATCCAACCCTTCAGGAACATTCCCAATCTAAAAACATAACAGAACATAATAACAAAAGACGGACATAAAACATAAACACTGAACAAAACAGAAAATGAGAATGCATTTCTAATTACATTCCAAGAATAGCACGATTGAGAGAGAGAGAGAGAGAGAGAGAGAGAGAGAAACACGCACGACCTGCACGAGCCGATTTAGAATATAATAAAACAAACTGTCTTCGGACTCTTTACACATACATGTATTTATAATGAAGATATGACACAGATCATACAGATTGTGATGCATAACAAAACATAATGAATATCTGAGAAATGCATGTACATAACAACCTGTACGAAAATAAAACGCAGAAATTAGGCTAGAATAACTACTGAAAGTTATATACTTATATTTCCCCTTACGACTTGCATTCCATGTTGCACACAACCACCCCCTTCTTCCAACTGTATACAAACCAACAAGATAACTTCAATCATGCAAAGAGAATTTGTTTATCATACCTCCTATTCAAACAAAAACATATGGCGAACGTTCATTTGCTCATGCTGCATCAGTTTTATGGAATAACCTCCCAAACTCTCTAAGAAACATCAACACGATAGAGAAGTTTAAATCTGCACTTAACATTCAAAACATATCTTAGCCTAACAAAGTAACCTTAGTGACCTATCTTTCAATCATGTCTTTCCCTTTTCTCCCTCTAAGAGCGCATAGGGACATACATACGCGCTATATAAAATCTGTACATTATTATTATCATTATAGCTTGCATAAAGTTTTACTTCATGAGAATTCAGCCAACAAAATTTGCATAGTAGAGGTGCTGTGACCCAGTGAATAAGTCTCCTGACTTTGAACAACAAGGTCGGGGGTTCGAATCCCTGCTGAGGCACTATTGTCCTTTGGTTGGTTGGTTTTATTTTCCATATGAAAAGCAATACAAAAATACATGCAAATCAATATATCAAATTATTATAAATTTTAATTAATTAAAATTATTATTGATGGCAGGAAACTCTATTCAGAGCCATTATTCAAATGGCTCTGTTCTTCCTAGAGGTCCAGAGAAAGAAAGAAGAAGTAATGAACAAACAAACATGACATTACCACAAATTGAACTGAAAGTAACTAAACAGAATAAAAGAAATCGTGTAAACAAAACCCAGTGACTTTACGCTAATGCGGCCCTATTCCTAACCTTCATACTACATGTATGTCCAACGTACCCCCCCCCCCCTCCATTCCTGAGATGCACCAAAATTTGCCACTCTCCATGGTGATGATTTGTTTAGCATTGTGAGTGCGACTGGCCGGAATTAATGCTTCCTTGGGAGTGCAGAAAGTGCATACATTGTGTGCGGGCAAGCTTGCATGAATCCGATGACCGGGGTAATGATATTTCTGTAAAGCGCTTAGACACATTTCAGAGAGAAAGCTTAGGCGCTACATTAATGCAGAATATTCAAAATCATGTGCAGAAACTTACCCCCCCCCCCCTCCCTCAGCTATATAGCCTCGCCAGACCAACGGGAGAAGCAGCGTCCATCATTCACCCTGCATAAACCTTGAAATTTGCATACTTCAAAATCATGTGCAGAAGACTCCAAACCCCCACCAAGCCTGTTCACCTGTAGATGTAGCATCCCTTGTTCACCCTGCATATATCCCTGCATAAATTGGATGTATTAATGAACTTCAAAATCAAGTGGAGAAGCCTCAAAGCCCCCCCCCCCCCCCTTCAGCCCCATCAGAACAAACAGAATAACAAAACATTAATACCGATGCTAAACAAGCAAATGACAAAAGATATAGCCCGCGCCAAGCTAACAAGCTAGGAAAACTCGCCAATAGCGCCTCCTTTAGGCCGAGAAAAAAGAGGAACGTATTTTTTTGGCAGAGTGAAATAGATTTCGTGAGAGAAAGTGAAATGGTTTCGGTGAGAGAAGAGGAATGGATTTTAGGTACACCATCGATAGAACGCGCGTATATGAGCTAGCTAGCTAAGCCAGAGATAAGCTCGCCAAGGCCGTTAAGCTCACCCAGGTCGATAAGATCGCTTTAGGCCGAGATAAAAGAGGAACATATTTTTGGCAGAAAGTGAAAAGGTTTTGGTATGAGAGAAAGAGGAATGATTTTTTTTTTCTTAAAAGTGAAATGCATTCCTGTGAAAAGTGGAACGAATTTTGGAAAAAAGTGAAATATATTTTTGTGAAGAGTAAAATATATTTCTGTGAAAAAGTGGAATGTATTTTGGAAGAAAGTGGAATATATTTTTGTGAATAGTGAAATAATATTTTTGTGGAAACTGTGAAACGAATTTTTGTGAAAAGTGGAATGCTTTTTTTTAAGAAGTGAAATATAAATTTGCTGGAGTGAAATGGTTTAGTGAAAAAGAAACATATATTTGTTCAAGTGAAATATATTTTAATTTGATTCCCTTATGGCGTGCCATACTGTTCTCAGGCTCTGTGTCCGTACGTGCACTTTATTTGTGTACATATATAGCCATGGTGTGCGCTGATATGTGTGCGTACGGATCATAGAGAACAGTCCAGGCAGTGGACTAGGCACCGTACGAAATTGGCCAAAATGTCTGTTTTTACTCGCTGTATATACGGGCCCCGGAGTGGACATCTCACAAAGAACAATCGCAACTGTGACATGGATGGCCGCAGCCATCGTCAATCATAGTCATCGTCAATTATCATCATCATCACTACCACCTATGCTCGGTTCCAACGTTTATAGTGTTGAATCCAGAATGTTCAAAGAGATAATCTAACATTTAGAAAATTTAATCACTCCTCCACCCTTTTACATGGTGATTTAACGTTTTTTTCTGGGTTTTTTTTTCTGTTTTTTTTTTTTGTGTGTGTGTGTGTGTGTGTGTGTGTGTGTGTAGTGTAGCTGTGGTCTATGAACTGCCACGTTACAAATAAGCTCGGGCTTCGCATGCATAGCGCTTGTGCTGGGCCCAGGCCAATGATACTACATGTAATAGACAATAAGTATCGAGAATTTCTAAAAAGAAGGAACGCAACACCAATTCATTTTATGAAGTTGGATGTCCATCTAGTAGTCCAGAAAGCATTTCGTTAGAGGGACTCACTTTTACTAACTGTATTCTTTCGAAGATTTTTTTTTTTTCATAAACACACAAAATGCAATCAATATGCGTAAACCACGATGATTTAGTTAATGTACAATAAAAAAGCAATATATGCCTTACTCAAGGGCATAAATGCCGTGCGGAGGATCAACCCCCGATTCTTGCGTCTTCAGTAAAGTGCCTAGACTGCGACACCTCTGCAAAGTATGCCCAAGAGCCCTTTATTACAGGGTGTGGCCAACTCGGTTTCAGTGGGTTACAACATGGCGCAATTTCTTTTGTATTGTGCTTGCCTAACAAAGCAATACGCGTCATGTTGTAACCTACTGAAACCGAGTTGTTCAAACTCTGTAATAAAGGGCTGTGGTATGCCCCAGAGCCCTTTATTACAGAGTTTGACCAACTCGGTTTCACTGGGTTGTGACATGGCGCAATTTCTTTTGTATTGTGCTTGCCTAACAAAGTAATATGCGCCATGTTGTGCCCTACTGGAGCCGAGTTGGCCAAACGCTGTAATAAAGGGCTCTAGTATGCCCTAGTCAACAGCGCCCTCTTATACCTACCCAACAAGACAGGCAAGGCTGCCATCGGGTTTCGTATCATCAAGAGTAGCCGCGACGATGTCATCAGTCAGGATGAACCCCGAGTAACCTGACGAGACAGAGAAAGAACAATGGAGTTAGATTTGCTAAGAAAGAGAAGGTTATCCATTGTGTGAAATTGCAAGTGTTGCAAAGCTGGCGAGAAAATTCATAATATGTATTAGACAGTTGCGAACGAAATGAAGTCACTTCAGGAATCAACTGAAAACTGTTGACAGCTGGTCATGCCAGCAGTCCTTTGAAGGAAATTCCGCAATAGTGAAATCAAATTTCATTCATTTATTTATTTTCATTTACACAATATTTTAATAGGCAGCCATATGCTGGAATTACAAGAGGCACTGTGCCTAAAAACAAACAAAAAAGTGGACTGCTACACGGATTTCTATACTCTTAGAAGATATGACTAAAAGATATCAAAAGACTTTTGGATATCCTTAACAGAACAGAAAAAACCAACAATTGAATCGTGAAGTTTGTTTTTTTGGCCCATATACAAGGAGAGATACCGCAGCCCCTTCCCTGAGAAATTTGTAATCATTAATATTCTGGCAACCGGCACCTCACATTCGACACCTGACTCCCGTTCGTCAGTGAGGGGCTGTCTGCTACGTTTTAAACCATATGTAGTATATTTCGATGAGAAATTACATTTTGAATATGATGCATTGCCAAAATTTTGGAGAATATGGCACTTGAAGTCCTTCGATTAATACTCACTCATTCCTCTCCAGAAAGGCCTATCGTAGTATGTCATAGTCTTGATACAAGACCCCATAGGAATTCTTTGGCTCAGCTTTGTAAAAGAAGGAAATTAAGAGAGAATGAGCATGATGAAGAAGAAACGTAAGGATTAAAGTCTATAGAGAATTGGCTAAATGCCAAGGACAAGAATTATACAGTGCGTAAAGGTAATCCAGATTTAGAGGGTTGAAATTCAAAGCTTATTTGGTTTAATAATTTAAATTTACCTGAACATGAAAGAGGAACTCGTCAGCTTTTCATTGATACCTTACATGTACCTCTGATGCCATGCATGATTGAATAAATTTATGTTACAGACAACAGGTACGAATTCCATATTTTGCAAGTTTTTGCGAGTAAGGCTGAGATGATTACTCTCACTGATACCTCGGTTGGCTGATTTCTTTGTAAGTGAACATGGCCACTTTGAATAGCCCTTTTGTAGGCTTTGTTAATGAATGTAAGGCTGCAAAGGTTGCTTTCCCCTGACTGACTGACTGTGAGGCATCAGTTACCATTCATTTCACCCATTTTACCAAAACTTGTCAAAAATGGAATCTGTACCTGTTGTCTTCCAGGTCAATTTATTCGGTCGTTCGTGGCATCACAGGTACAAGTAAGGTATCAATGAAAAGCTGGGGAGTTCTTCTTTTATACTAGGGTAAATTTAAATTGTTAAATTAGATAAGCTGTGAATATAAGCCCTCTATGGGCTTACTTTTTTTGATACGCACTGTATTGTCCTGATCTGTAAAGTACCCGCTTGA
>CM057158.1:22666917-22719918 GCA_029962745.1 Echinometra lucunter
CATCTTGGAAATCATTCGTCTAAGCAATAAAAATGCTCTTTTTAGTCTAACGGAAATGTTTCCATTTTATTGCAAAGTTCATACATTGTTTTCTTTAAGAATGTAAAACAATACTTTATAAAGTCTAAGGAAGGTATGCACATGAAACTGATTCACCTTTTTCTTTTTCACGAATTCCAAACCAAATCTACGCCTATGAGATTATCTTATATCATTTCCAACTGTAAATACTTGCTTTTAGTCTTGGGACTTCTCGAATATCTCACTTGTTTCATGTAACTCGACCAGTTGTGTGATTCAGGGGCGGTGCTAAAGGGGAACAAGGAGGGCGACTGCCCTCTATGATTTTTCAAGCGATAACAAAAGAAGAAGAAGAAGAAGAAGAAGAAGAAAGAAAGAAAGGAAGAAAGAAAGAAAGAAAGAAAGAAAGAAGAGTAGGGTTAAGAGAGGATAGGGTCGTGCAACTATACATGTATAATAACTATATTTGTTTATTTAAAATGTAAATGAACACCGGTGGGTCATCTCCCCCCCCCCCCCCCCGTCAAAATACGCCGCCCCTGGTGCGATCTGATTTTTTTTACCATAATGTATTCGTCTGTTTTTTTTTGTCGTTGTTGTTGTTTTTAATACTGAGTTTCTAATACATAATCCGGAACGTATAAATTTGTCAAAATTATATTTCAAAATATTTCGAAGAGTTTTTCATGTTCGGTAGATGATCTCATCTATCGAGTGCCACTGACGAATCAAATTTCCGTTCACACATGGGTGATAACTGTTTTTGTTCAGAGTGTGAAACATGACTTGCGCCAAATTGTAAAAAGAGAGGCAATTAAACCAGCAGTCCGAATAAGTACTCCTATTCAAACAAATTGCTCTTTTGCATAAAATTATGATAATGTTATGATAGTCTAGGACAGTGGCAAAAGAGAGAGAGAGTTAAGAAATGAGAACCATTCAGTCAGTCAGGCAGTCAATCAGTCAATCAATAAGGTAATCATTTAATCAACAACCAATCAATTATTGAATGATCCATCGAAAATGAAATTGCTCAAACAATCGATCAGTCAGTCAACCAGTCAGGCAGTCGGGCGACTCTGTGGCAAAGAGCAATTTCTTTGAATGTGAGTACTTATTTAGACCGCTGGTTTGATTTTCCCTCTTCTTTCAGTTTGGCGCAAGTCATTTTTCACACTCTGAACAAAAACAGTCAGTGTTCGCCCAAGTGTGAACGAAAATTTGTTTTGCTAGTGGCACTTGATAGATGAGACTATCGGGCATCTATCGACATGAAAAAAATCTTGAAAATATGTTGAAATGTAATTCTGAGGAATTTTCAAAAGCGTAACGTTTTTTTTTTTTCTGATACACTCTGTGTACACAAAATGTACACAAAATGTCAAAACGCATACAGTGTCCATAGAGCAATTTTAACTCGAAAGGTTCAATAATGTGTTGAAATATATGCATCATGTCAGATGTATGTTAAGCGGTCATTACCATCTCCAAGTCGGTCTGCTATTCCTTCACTTATTTGCTGGGAGCCACCTACCAGCTTCCTTTCCTGGGGGAAAGTAAAGGAAACGGCGAAATATGGACTGAAATCAGATTTAACTTCAGTCCAATCCTTTCAATCAAGAAAGTATTTGGTAAAGCACTTTTTCGTTGCGGTTACAAAGCGCAAATATAAACATCGTTGCTATAATTTTCAATTTATTGAATCACATCAGGAACAATCACATATTAATCTGGAGATGATTAAAAGGATAACAAAAGAAAATAGCAGACAAGGGGGAATAACATATTCAGAAGTATAAGGCAGCAATTGCACAGATAATAAGGAGCCATCATGAAAACATGCATGTAAGAGGGGAAACCGCAAGGGCCCCTCGATGGCAACGCCACGCCACAAGCCGAGCAGATGCCCTAAGCCCCGTCCAGTAAGGAAATGCGAGACGGAGCAGGCACCCAGACTCAACCGGCTCGTGTGTAAAAACCTTCAAGTACTAGAAAGTCGACAACAGATTCGCACTGAAACGATGAGGACATTGCAACAATACACTTTTGGACAAGAAGTGCATTGTCTCATACATTCATGATTCATCAATTTATTATCAGATTCTGCTGATTTCTCATCCGCAGATGTATTTCATGGTATCAACAACGATGAAGCAGACTTTTGTGATACATCTTGACGTTTTCAGGCTGTAAAGGTATTTTAAAGAAAATAGAGGTTCATTTACTAATTGTTATAAATAAGTTAGCTTTCACAAATGATATGATCATGATGATTGAAGGGTGTTTTTTTTTTTTACCGGTAACACCATCATGATCATAATGGTAGCGGCCTTTAATAGTGAAATTTCTATTATGTTTATGTTTTGTATCAGCACAATTTATATACTCTAACTCATGATAAGATCACATAATTATTTTATGAGCATACAATTACCTGACCGCCATTGTCGGTTGTTATGATTCTGTTTATGCCTGTGTAAAACAAAAATAAGACAAAGCGAGTTAATTGAGTTTATTCTTCAGAAATATATTTACGCAAATACTAGTCTGGCACATAGTGTTTTTAAATACAATGATACAGTATTCTAAATAGGTTATAGAATTTAGCGTTGCGTCTTTATCAACATTGAAGTGATGAAGATGTATTGTTATTTTTCAGATCATATAGATGACAAAGGCGACAACGACGACGATAATGATAGGATATACCTTAACCATTCTTGACGTACCAGAAGAAGAATTGGGGTGATATTTTCTGGCACATTATAGCGAAGATAATTCTGGGGAAGACTTCTGCAACCTTCTAGGTGTATCGGAACTAGCAAATGATTACGATGCAGGAAAACAAAGGAGATCTAGGAGGAGAAGAAGGAGGAGGATGACCGGGAAGAGCTGGAGGGGAAGGAGAGGAGGAAGAAGAGGAGGAGAGGAGGGGGAGAAGGAGGAGGGGGAGAGAAAAAAGGAGGAGGAGGAGGGGGAAGGAGAAAAAAGGGAGGAGGAGGAGGAGGCGTAGAAAGAGGAGGAGGAGGTGGATGAGGGGAGGGGAACGAGAAGGAGAAGGAGGAGGAGGAAGGGGAGGAGAGGAGGGGGAGAAGGGGGAAGAGGAAAAAGGAGGAGGAGGGAGGGAGAAGGAGGAGGGGGGAGGAGGAAGGGGAGGAGAGGAGGGGGAGGAGACAAAAGGGGGAAAAGGGAGGAGAGGAGGAGGGGAAGAGGGGGAAAAAGGAGGATGAGGAGGGAGGAGGAGGAGGATAGCGATACCTACCTCCACCGTTCTTGATGTACCAGAGGAAGAAGAGGAGTGACATGTTCTGGGACTCTGTAGCGAAGATAAGCCTGGCGAAGGCATCCGCAACCTTCTTGGTGTAATCGAACCAGCAGATCTTATTGAACCATTCCGATGCAGTCATGTTGTCCCATTCTTCAGCCTTGGGAGAATCCCACGGTGCATCCACTGGAATCTGTTCGGGGAAAAAAAGAAGACATAAAATATGGTGTATGACAAAAGCTCCGTCAATTTTTTACACTAACCAGGGTTTCCGTTTCATAAAACTTGTTATCAGTAATAACTGCCACGTTTCCATGACAAATTTGCTCTCAGCCAATCAGATGCACGGATTTCAGTAGCTTATAACAGTTATTGCAACTTGTTATTGATAGCAGGTTTTATGAAACGGGAGCCCAAGAAGTTGTTCCAACTTCCTGCTTGGACCAAACACTACACAAATCCTTGTTCCACATGGACCAATTGACCCACTGAATACCAATTGAAATACAAATTGACCCATTTATGTAGTACCAAACTTCTTCCCAGGACGAAAATCCAATTGAATCCCCATTGGAGATCCCCATTGGAGATCCCCATTGCCCTAACCATGCTACCATGAGGCTTATGTAGAACTCTGTTGTAACTTTGACTCTGACGAAGTAAAGCCCAGAGCAATTGTCGTTGGAGGCCTGGAGCGTATGGTGGGCATCTGAAAATGCTCTCAATCCTCAACTAAATGTGAAGGATATGTATTATATATTTATTTGTTTATTCATTCATTCATTCATTTATTCATTCATTCATTCATTCATTCATTCATTCATTCATTCATTCATTCATTCATTTATTCATTCATTTATTCATATATATATTTATTCTTCTCTCAATCTAATTCATTCATTATTCATTAAATTTGTGTATGTATCATTATTCAATAACTGATCAATTAATTTATCAATTTATTTATGCATTTATTTATTCATTTATGTATTCATTCATTTATCTACCACTTTGGGGATGGAACACCCTCCCAGCAAAAATGCTGTTTTTAGGGTTCTTAGGAGCATCATGATACTGGTGTAAGGACGCAATTTGACGAGAGGAGCGACTTATGCCAGAAGGTCAGCCTTCCACTCGGTTTTCCAAAGTAGTGGGCTACGTGAAGGAGTTAGAAACAAGCGAAATTCACAATCCTTTTGGTGTATTTTCAAAGCATTTTAAAGTAACTTCGACATTCCTTTGTAATACATTAAATAGCATGTGAAAATTACAAACAGAACCATTTATAAAGATGCAGATTATACAGATACATCTGTCATCATCTGTAGATCGTCATTAAGGCCACCTTCTGCCAACCAATATTTCAGGAAATCACATTTTGCATTAAATCATATTTTGCATTTAAATGAAAATTCAACCAAATATTCATCCAAAATGAAGTTCTGAATAATGAAAGAAATACTAAATATAGGATGTTTAGTTTAATGTACGTCGGAGTAATGGCCAAGTGAGGAGGCTCCATAATATAATAGTATTTTTATTTAATCCTGAAGATGGAAAATGAAATGAAATGAAATGAAATGAAATAAAGCTTGGAATTTCGATCTCACTTTTCGTGCAGCAATTCAGAACTTCTGTCAAAAATAATTTATGTGTCTGAATGTTCGCATCACATTCTAAAACAAAATGTTTCCCATATCGAACGGCCCAGACAGAATAGTGCGCAGTAATCATGGTAATATAGATTGTTATCGTTATTTATTTTACCTGTTCCCCAAGCTTGTCAACTAACTTCCAGAAGTGAATAATATCCATCATAAAGAAAGGGTTATAGGAGGTGGGCATCCCGGTGTAATACTTCTTACGTCCTCCCTGCAAAAAAAAAAGACAGAAAAAGAGAGAGGGGGAGAGATAGACAGAGAGATAGAGAGAGACAGACAGAGGGACAGAGACAGAGACAGGGAGGGGTGGAGAGGGGAAAAGAGAGAGAGGGGGGAGAGATAGACAGAGGGACAGACAGACAGACAGACAGAGGGACAGAGACAGAGACAGGGAGGGATAGAGAGGGGAAAAGAGAGAGAGGGGGGAGGGAGAGACAGAGAGTGCAAGATAACAAAGGGGAAAGGGGAGAGAGAAGGAGGGAGGAGAGAGGGTGAAGGGAAGGAAGGGAGAGGGAAGTATTCATATGCAAGTATAGTAAAATATCCTTCTCATATATGAAAATCGCTTCTGGAGGCCTGACTGGGGATCACTACAGTAACTGTTGGTCAAGTTTTGGACTCTAATCTTTTCACATAGACAACAGTCAATTCATCAAGTCAGTTTCTGGCTATGCTTGGTAAGGAGGGAATGTCAGTCCTGCTTCAAAGGCCTCCAGAAGCGATTTTCATATATCATATTATCATGATCATATTCCAGAGTCCCTTATATAAAACAAGGTCCACCTGAAAGCCATCGTTAATTTGATAACACCAATTTTTTAGAGCATTTTTCAACTACAACAGGGGGATGTATGTAAACTTTTGACCCAGTGATTTTCCAGAAATACAGATCATCCATCATATATGAAATATAAAGCATGAACATGAGGTAGACATTCATTTTGTCTGATATAATTAGAAATGAATCTGTTTTGGCAGCAAAAGATTATGAAAATTTGAGAAAAACTGTTTTTCTACCAGGTGTATGTAAACTTCTGGCCCCAACTGTATCATAGTATAATACGATACGAAGCTTATCATGGCACAGTAAATTGTAGACTTGATTTGATTTGATTTGAATATGAGGAAAGACACGTATAGCCAAAGGAAAATCAAGAAATATTTCTATAAACCATAGCTTCAAATGCTCATGGGGGATTATCTTGAAATATTTCTACCATGAAATAGTAAAAAAAAACCAAAAAACAAACAAACAAAGAAAACTATATATTCCTCCAAGTCATTTACTCTGTTTCCCTTTTTAAAGGTGAATCTATTAAAAAACGAATGCACTTAAAAACCACGTGCAGTGCCAAAGTACAGTTTCACTTCACGTTTTATCAGATAGTGACGAGGCAAATTCGCATGCTTTTTATTGAAGTCACGGGATGATATGAAACAGTTAATATCCGTTTTCTTCCCTTTCTTTCTTACGCTAAATATTTAGAAACCAGGGGCGTCCCCAGATATGGGATCTTAGGACATGACCCCACTTAAAATTCAACATGTTCGGAAGTCTTCAATCGATTGTACTTAGTTCGTTACACACTAACTGTTAATTTTCCTCACAGAGTTAAAAATGTCAAAATAAGAATCAAATGAACAGGAATTCATTAAAGAAAAAAATCAAAGTAAAGAATGAGACCAAACTTATCTTAGCAAGATATAATTGTGATTACCATCGGAAAGTATGAATGTATAATTTTTTGCTAAATCTTTTTTTATATATGACTTGAAATGACACTTTAACGAAATGCGATTATTAATAGTTCTATGCTCCAAGTTTCGTGGAGATAACATAAATCAAACGATTCCTCTTTCGGCATGCCCACACCAACCCAAACCAGCTTTTGATTTTTTATTAAATTCATCTTAGATACGTTCTGAATTAGAATAGCCAATAACAGGCCCTCTTCTGCGTCCTTATTCCACTGGCGGATACAGGGGTGGGATACAACCGGCCGTATTGCACTCTTTAAAACTCAGACTCGCATAATAATGAAACATCTTCGAAAAGGAAGATCTAAGAGATCTTTACCCTTTTCAGTGATTAAAACAAAATTTAACTCCCCTTCCTTTCTCTACAAAATCCTAGATCCAGGCAACTCGGCACTTTACTTACCTTGATGGAGACTAGAGCAGCATCCTCGTCGAATACTCGGTAGTTCTGGATCCCGAGTTCTTCAGCGAGTCGGATAACTCGGTTCTGAGTGGGTCCGACATAAGATCCGCCAACATCCACATATTTGACTTTATCGTTCTGATTTAAAAAAAATATATAATGAAAGTAAATCATTGATTACATCAACATTCATTTCCAACTTAGAAAATACTGTTTGACAACAGACATAATTTCCCCACAAACCTATTCACTTCCTGATTCCCACTGAAGCGATGCGTCAATGCCTGCGCTAATCAAGCTGGAACGAGGCAATTGACGCATACTCCAAGGATGCAATAAAACGTTTGTGCTGTTCGCTTCACATTCCCTTTTCGTATTTTCTGTATAAACCACTTTAAACAACTCCAGGCCCCTCGATATCAATAACAAGTTGCAATAACTGTTGTAAGCTACTGAAATCATTGCATCTGAATGGCTGAGAGCAATACGTCATAGAAATGTGGCAGTTGTTACTGATAACAAGTTTTATGAAACGGGGCCCAGGACCCCCCTGGACCAAGCCAGTTGCTGACGCAGTTCTCCGTCTAGGAAATGACACGGTCCTATAGACCAATTTCACAACGCAAGAGGGCAGCAGACTGTTCGACACAGTTCGACATACTGCGGTGGGCGCTCCAACTTTTATAGTACACAAGTCAATAGCGCGTTATGTACATTCGTTCGATTTTTTGTCTATTTTGACCAGTATATGCAGATTTATTTTAATATTTGCAATGAGAAATTATCAGGGAAGTTCAGGTCGCAGTTGTGCGGTGCTCAAATGCCACAAGGATTAGAGAAAGTTAAAAAATTGGAAGCTAACTGAGTGCGAAATTCACTCGCTTTTGACTCATGAAGCCTGTTTGTGTGAGAAGCCGTACTCCCTACACAGGTTTCCGTAAGCAATGTGAAGGAATTCGTCGCCAGTGGGTAAAAACATCAACAGCAAGGACTTTTAAGTCAAGAAACATTATTATTATGAACTTTGGCGTAAAATTTAATGAGTGAAAACTTGACTTTGTAAACAGGGTAAGATTTAGGGCTCCCGTTTACTACGGCTTCTATGCTGCAATCGAACTTTTACTGACAAAACTAAGTTGAAAAACCATCGAAATTACAAAAATACATCATACCTTCATCCGTCAGATATGACCATTGTCTTACCTCATCTACCCATGTATCCATGCTTTATTCTATTGATCTAGAATAAAGTAAATGGAACAATATCGGGGCATATCTCATATCTTACATTCATTTTGTACACAGAGCCAATCGCGGTCAGCGCGCTTGCCCACAGCAGCAATGGCGTCGCCGATAGAGGGCCAAATACATAAACCGGCCGTGAAATTGGTCTATACGTCCGGCAAATGGTGCCTCCTGTGGAGCGCTCTTCGCGATCACTGACGCTGCTTTTCAAAATCTCCTGTAGTACCTTTCTTCGTAGATGTATCGTAGATGTAAACCACAGAAATAGAAGACGTAGAAAGCTCATGCGGACTCGAAAACATAGCCAGCGTTAGTACGGGATCACGTGATATCCGCCATCTTGGTTAGTCCTCTGTTTACGTCCGCTCACTGTATTTTCGACCAGCTAGAATTTCTTGCATTTTTTACTGCTTTCTGAGCTCTGTGTTGTTTTTACGGCATATAACTCTACCAATCGTTAAGAGAATGGATGCAGGAAGGCTTCTACAGGTTAGTGGATTTTATTTAATGCAGTCTTGAAATATTATTAGGGTGTAAAGAGACTCTCAATGACGGTGTTCTGGGTAGCCCGTATTTGTAGTTGTAGTCCCATCTGTTCGTTTTGATGTTTTATTTTAATGGGACAACAGTAGTGTATGTTCAAAATCCTACATAGAAAGCCTAGATTAACGTAAAGCTTGTTGTTAAATCATACTAAGCTTTTTTTTCATTTGGTATTTGCAACTTGTGCTTTTGTCTAACAATTATTAATAATGAAATTGGATCTAGTCAAGACATGGTGGTGTAGTCTACACCATGTAACTTTTTAGATGTCTTAACAGTTACTTCTCTTTTTTCATTTTTGTTTGAATTTCCAAATTTTTTGGAATACTACTTTTTCTTTGTCAAAGAGATTATTTACATGACAGTTGGATAAGTTTTACTTATACTATATTTTTTTCAGGAAATTTATTGTAATTCTTAGATTAGAAATTAGTTTGACCTATGGTATTTACTGTTACGACTTACAAGGTAGGCTATGACCTAACAACATTGATTTTTTTTTTCTTTCCAATTCCAGATTTCCAAGAGGACATCATTCTTCTGAAGGAATTCCCAGCGAACATGAGAAGAGATTGTTTTACGCCCAGCCAGTATTCAAGTTTATGTTCCAACCACTGTCTTTGTAGAGGAAAGCAGAGAAAAGCTTCGATCCTACTGGGCAGGCAATTCAACTGTGTTGATTCAGGCATTTTCTTGTCCTTGTCATCAGAAGCTTCACCACAAAGATGCTTTCTCATATACTGATTTAAAGATTGATGCATCTGATCCATTTGAGTATGATGCAATATGTTTTGTTATTTATCACTATGGACGTGCATTCTGTTTACTTTTTGTGCTCATTTGATATGACATATATGTATATTTTGTACTTAAGTGTTGTACAGTTGCAATAGTTTTGTACTTAAGTATTGTACAGTTGCAATCGTGGAAGATTGATAAATGTATGAGTGGTGCTCATCTCAGCTTGATGTAATATAGCATGATGCAATATACTGTCTTTAAGAAAATCCTTGCTTTCACAGCTGAGTGTCATGATCAGGACATCACTGATTTTGGTTTGGTGGGATGTAGATTCCCAAGTCAATTTTTTTTTCTTCTTAAAAGTACTCCATGTCTCATGGAGTGTCGCAAGTGCAGAATTTATTTCATTATCAAATGTCACACCAGAATATTTCAACTGCCAATAAATCATTACCATTCTACTTTGCTGCAGTATGAGTTGCCCAGAAAAATGGAAAGTGATAGGTGTGATACATGTATGAGTGGTACTTATTAAGTAAAATTTGCAGCAGCATGTTGCACAGTTTACTCCTGTAATAGGTTCATATGTATGAGCTGTGATTCTATTGTGATATGCTCTAGTTTACTTGCCTTTGTTGTGCCTTTTCCCAATTTTATGCCAATTATTTCCAGTGCAGTTTTATTAAGACACGGTTGAAGAAACATAACGCTGTGTAGAATGTAAACTATACTGTTATTTTTTTCTCTTGTATGAGTTAGTGTGAAAACATAAAGTATTCATCATGGATATTGAAGAACGATCACCATTAGAATTTAAAAGGAGTTCTGAATTTTTCAATATAAGCCTGTCGACATATGCACCTGTTTGTTTGAAAATATGAATAGCTTGTGCTAAGTTTGTTTAGCATGAAATGTTTTGTGCATTGGCATAACTCACAAAATACAAAGGAAAAAGAATCTTGAACTTGACTAGAAAAATATTCTGAAAAAATTATGTAATGCATGTACATGTAACATGTCTTGTAAGTTGACTGTTTTTGTTACATTTTTATGCCATTGGGCTTACATGATAATCATATAGCAATTGACTCCATTTGGGCCGTACACAGATTTTTTTTTTTTTTTTGGGGGGGGGGGGGGGGCAAGACGTGTAAAAATTTTCGAAAAAGCCCAAATGCTAGGGAGCAAAGCAACCGAGCTGGTCATGAGGGCTTTTTTGCATTTTCCAAAAATTCTGGGGTCCCCCCCCCCCCCCCCCCCACTGCGTACGGCCATGGACTCCATGTAATGTACGTACTGAGTAGGGAAAAAATATTTTTGTACAGGGGCTTTTTCCTACTTCTGTTCAATTTATTCCGAATTACATTTTGTATTGAACCTAATGACAATTTTATGGGGGCTCTTTTGCAACTTACAAGGGCTATTTTTTACATTTGGGGGGCAATTCATCTGTAGCCCTCCAGTAAATTTTCCCCTACTAATTCCCTACTAAGTAATTAATTGGAGGTTCATAGCGTATTCCCTAATTTATTACTTGTTACTTGCCAATGTGTTTGCCAGTTTCTACATCACCATTTTCACATTATTGCTGTTACTGATAATGTGAACCTCAATTTTTCTTGGAGGAAAGAATAAACATTGAACGTTACTTAATTGAAATAATCTGTAGCCTGTTAAATTTTATTTGGTTGGCATAGTTTCGCAAATTCTCTTTACATATTATATCCTTTGTCCTTTTGGTTGTTTGTATGTGTTTGACTGTTTGTTTGTTTTTGTTTTTTGTGAAGTGCGCTGAAATATATGAAGTTGATTGAGTAAATGTTTGTTTAAGCATTTGTGTAATGAAGAATGACATCGTGTGTGTGAGTTTATATGTGGTGTTGGGAGGACTGAGCACGTGAATGATATTACATGTGCATGTAATGTGATTGTGTGAAAGTGACTCATAAGTCCCCCCCCCCTCCCCTGAGGGAAAAAAATCAAAGTTTAATCGACTTTTTAAATTTAGATTTTCAAAATCAGGGGGTATGAATGAATTTGGACAAATTATGGTTAGGATGTAGATTGAACTACATGTACAAATCACATCCCTCCAGCTCAGTTTTTAAAAATGAAAAAAAAATAAAATAAAATAAAACAAAACTTCATTCCACGTATTTCTTTTTATTTTATGAGAAGCTCCCTCCCCAAATATTAAAAAATCAAATTAGATAAGGAAATGTGTCTTGAAAGAGAACCCAAACTTAAAGAAAACTGACAAGAAAATTATAAGGAAACTAACTGTTAAAAAGAAACTTAAGTACTAAAATGGAGAATTACGTGTTATCTTGAAAGGGTTAATTAGAAGCTTTCTTTATTCATCTTGGCAAAAAATAATAACTTATACTACCGGTGTGCAAGTAGATAATGCACACGATCAATTGGCTTATGAATAGGTAGGCCAACCTCAGAATACATGGCCTCTTTGGAGAAAATTTCAAAACAGAAATTGACAGTGTCATATACGGTCGAGTGGGCTTGCCGAAGAGACCGAGGACTAAGCAAGATGGCGGCGTGTGCACTCAAGCGAATCGCCCAGCGGGTCCGACGGCGATACCGCGATGCGTGCTTTGTGAATGGGTATGCGCCTTCTACGTCTTCTATTTCTGTGATGTAAACCCGCCCTCACTAAATTTACTTCTAAAAAGAAGCTTGAATTCTGGGAAAGGTACAAAATAAGTTTTTGAGCTTTCTTATCATTCTCATGTCAGCTTGTCATAATAAAAAGGATTGCCCTTCAAAATGCCCCACATTCGAAATATGACAAAAAACCGCTCGAGTTTCGGCCGGAAAGTGTGCAGTTTCATGTGTGCAGTTCCGTATACACCCACTTCTGTGTGCATTGCATGTGCTTTTCAACGAGATTGGGTCGATTTCTAATCACTGTGATGATTGCAAAACCTTAGGTTATTGCCTGTTTTTATGTCCCACTACCTGACTACATTAGCCTTTCCCGGTTGCTTTGAAACAGTGTCTTTCACACTTTAATCGCACGACCAGGGCCCCCTCAACACAAAGCTTAACAATTGATCGTAGTACTGATTTTTAAGATTGATTACATTTATCACTATGAGCAATCAATCGTAAAATTCAATCGTACGATCAATCGCTAAGCTTTGTGTAACAGGGCCCAGAACTCGTTTTTTCTTTTAAAATTGTCTTCTTCTTGATCGACGGTAACAGCCTTTCGAGGGCGTGGCTAGACACTACTTGTGCGAATATACCCCACCCTCTAGTTTGCACCTGTCGTCAAATTTTAAAATCTGACCGCATTTCCTCGCTTGGGGGAGGGGCGGGGGGTTGATAAAATCAGGACACTTACCCTTCTACTCGTGCCGTCGTACTTGAAATCCTATAGGCCGTGTTTGTTTTTCTCCCTTCTCACCGGCAACTTTCGTCCGACATACAAAGCTCCCCTCCCTTGTATACAAAAGTTTTATCCCCCCCCCCCTCTAGAGCTCCCTTCTCGATCAGCGCAGCCCCTTTAACTTTAACTTACCCTCACGGTGTGTGTCCTGCCGCCTACTCTATCCCGTGCCTCCAGCACAAGAACATCTATCTGCTTGTCATGAAGCAGTTTGGCAGCCGACATACCTACATTATTGGTGAATAAAAAGAATAGAGTGAGATTCCAGCAAGGAAGGTTCCCCTCTCCCCACTCGCCAACAACGTCCAACTAATCAATCAATAATTTAGTTGATTCTCACTCACCGGTGGAAAAAAATGGCATGATTAAACAAGAACATCAATTTTCACTGACACTCTACACAATTTTGCACCCAAAACATGCTAAATGATGATTCAAAATTTTCTTATCTTTGTTTACTTTAAATGAATTATTAGATATTTTACACTCCTTAAAATTTCACTCAACCGCATAAATGATTTTCTCTATCTAAGAAAAGTAATTTGGTCTTTATGAATATTCATGAGATTATGTTAATACTTAAATTACGCCCTTCATCAGTCTTTACTTGGAAAAGATAAGTAAAACTTACGTAAAATGCTTGAGTAATACAGATAATTTCTTAATTTGAAATAATATTGCGTAATTAATACAAGTTCAAATTAGTAATGTTCTTGTATTTAATTTAGCTTAAAATTGTCACTTATCATGGTTATAATATTCTAATGAATGGAAGTTTAAGCTGGTAAGACTTAATCCAGTGCGTAAGGTGAAGACTTAGGCTATGTCTTTAAAATAAATTCTATTTGGGGGAAAATAAGCAAAATTAATATTGCCAATGGGCATATTTTACGGTGTGCCAGTAAACAGCGTTCTGTTTGCTCGGAACATAGTCATGATAGTCAGCCAAGGTGAAAAACGAATTTGTCGATTCAGCGAATTAAACCTCTTCTATTAAAGGTAGTAGCCCACATTTGCACAACATTGTTTCAGAATTTGAAGAGAAATAAGCCAATTTCAATTTCAAATGAAAGATATTTATGTAAAACTATCATGTTATCAAATTTCCAACAATATTTCAAAGAATAAGTAAAAAAAAAATGAATGGTTTTACTCTTAAAGCGTCAGAAAGACGCCTTTACAAAACAAAGAAAACAAAATTTGTGTTAAATATTTCCTTCTCAGTCCTAAACGGGGATGTACTGGGATCTAAAACTTTACGAGTGTTTTTTCTGTGGCTTAAAGCAATCTAAAGTAAAACTTTTTAGGGTGCCACTTGCAAATGTGGGGCTACTACCTTTAAAGGTTATAGTAATGAAAACCTTGGTTAAAAGCGGGTTTTATGATGGGTCTAGCGCTTTCTTGTACCACTTTAATTAATTCTGGGTCATTTCCATGCCATCCGCAGTCCCTAGCGATTTAAGAGGTGCTTACCATTATACAAGCCTCGCTTTCTAATAAGCCCCTTGTTTTCACATGTTATACACTTTTTGCTGTCAATAATGTTACCTACTCAATTATAAGTAATATAACAAACTACTTATTACTTTTGTAATGCCACCTGCTCATATACTTTGTTATATTGATTGTTCTTTGTATATGGACCATACATGTGGAAATAAATCAATAAATCAAATCAAATCAAATCAAAGTATTATTTTGTCAGTGACAGTAATAATGGACTTTCCAATCATCAAGGAGATGGGGGGGGGGGCGGTTGTTAACGACTCCCCGCCCTATATGCAGAACATGACATTGCAAGACACTGAATTTGAATTTTAGTGACACCAAACACAACTGACCATAAAATTTTCAAGCTTCGCCTTCGCCTTCGCCTATATCTTCGGTCAGCACCCCCTCCCCTTTACCAATAAGTTAAACTAGCTTGTATTGTTGGTGTACATGTCTTTTCATTCGAACTTTGTGGATGAAAACCAAAGCTGGAAAATACGTCGCACAGCTTTCAAGCGGGACATGTTTTTAATCCATGCGAAACATAAACACCAAAACGCTATACTCCCTGTCCCTGCGGCGATTCCAACAACATCACAATATCTCTGTCATGAATGTTTCACATCACCACGTTCAAGACCTACCCTGACTATGCACTTTGAGGAGGTCATGACCTTTGACACACGAGGTCATCAAATCCTTGGGGGCGGTTAGGTTGGCATGCATATCGCATTGCATATTGTCGGCATCGATATCTCAAGCTATCAAGCGACATAAACCATAAATGCAGAATATAAAACATTGATTACCGCAGTGGCGTGGCTGCAGGGGCACGAAGGGGAACTTACCTCATCGAATTCGTGAAAAAATACAATGGGAGTAAAAGAGAGAAAGATACAAGGGGGGGGGGGGGGTAAAGAGGATACGACTCTTCCCCTCGCTCTACATGCATATCATTAACAGAATATTCTTTGATGCCCCCATGACGTCTGATCCCTCCCCTCCCCCCCCCCCCTAATTACCTGGACTCCTGCTATGCCAGTGGATCACTGAGTTGGTATCTCAAGTCAAGTAGCGGGGGTGACCCCCACGTCTGATCGCTTTTCTCAAGCGCAACCCCGCCCCTCCACTTGTCAAAACCAGAAGCAATGAATCTGAAATTGATGGCTTTTTAATAATGGTTGAATAATATTTTATCTCACGTGGGCCTTAGCTGTCGGGCCCATGATCTTAATGTAGGCCTACTTGCAAGGTAATGTGACATAAACAGCACCCGACGGAAAGTTATTCTTAAGTGCTGGTGGACATTAATCAAATTGATAGCATAATGCTTTATGATGTTTTCGTCGACAAGTTGCAAACCATGTGAAGGCAATGGTTAATTACTTTTTAGAAGCTCTTACGATGACCCATCGTTTTCCATCTTCCCACCCCACCCCCCTTCTCAGTGTTTCGCTCATCTTGAAGCTCCAAGCAGTTCTGCATCAATTTTGAGGGCATCCAGCCCACTATGAAATTAGGGGTTGCAATCTACTCGTGCCCTTTTAAAACTCGATCATACCTCATTAAATAGGTCTACACTGCCATATAGAAAGTAGTTTCTCTGTTAAATCCCAAATTATCTAGGTGTATTACTTGCTTGTCCATGACTTTTTCGAGTAAAGCAGCACGTTAAAGTATGCTAACCATGTTTCAGGCTTGCTAAAGCTTTTTTTTCGGAAAAGTGTGCCCCACCATTTACATAAACCTAGATCTGCCCCAAATAGTAAGTCTGAAAGGAGGGGGGGGGGGTGTTTCTTATAGGGGAAGTTCACCCTGACAATAAGTTGGTTTCAATAAAAGCAGAAATATTGCAGAAAAATATTGGTGAAGGTTTGACGAAAATCCATCAAAGATTAAGAAAGTTATTAATTGTTAAAATTTTTAATTTGTGACGTCATATGCGAGCAGCTACCCCATATGTTAGGTAATATAAATTCCATAAATTCCCATTTTTTAATGGTTCATGATAAATGAAAAATTCTTTCTTTCAGAAGCGGATATGAAATGATGTGTCTGATGATATATTGAATGTACAAGTAAAAACATTTTCGATTTTCTGAGAAAATGGCATTTTATGGAATTTATATCATATGATATATGGGGGAGCTGCTCGTATGTGACGTCACAAAATCAAAACTTTAAAAACCAATAACTCGGTTATCCTTGTACCGATTTTTGCCAAACCTTCACCAATATGTTTCTTTTGTTTTTTCTGAAGCAACTTAACGTCAGGGTGAACTTCCCCTTTAACATGTGTATCTTAACCCGTGGCTATATCCATTAATCATTTCTTCGGAAACCATGAATGAAATTACGAAAGAGTGATATCCCCAGGATGACACAAGACCTATAAATGGCATCAATCAAAAGAGGACAAGATCAAGAAGACGTTTGCTTGTTATTTTAACATTTTATGCCTTCCGAATTCACTTCTATAACTGTAATGCGGGAAGAAATCTTTCATTTGGGGGGAGACTTAACGATTCGCCCACGCGTAGAATAACGCATCATAATCCCTATAAATATTTAGTGGGAAAAAAGTGGTATATAGCTCCGTGGAAGGCGTATGATTTTACATAAAAATCCTTACAGTTACGAGATATAATAAGTTACAAAAGCCACAGAAATCAACTGAACTTACATGATCTCTAAAGTAAGCATGTTATAAATTTCAGCAGCTGCATTTTGTCAACAAAAAAAAAGATGATAATAATGGTATTAAAGTTGTCTTTTATCTCACAGTAATTTTGGTAAATTCGTCGAATAAACAACCTACTATATCCACTTTTACGCTTGATCAAAAAAAAAAAATAATAAGAAAGGAAATGAATAGTTCTTTAAGCAGGAATGATACATTCTCTACGTGCGAGTACCCCACCGTCAGGGAAATTTTATTCGCTGGTCCCATATCGTCGTACATTTTGGCTTATAATACGAAGAAAGCGAATGAGTTGGAGCTTACACGATTTGCGACTTTCCGCTCCTCTTAAAAGAGTTTTTTTTTTTTGAATGTGCAACCATTCTGCATTAAAACCAAAGCTTCAGTTTTATCGGGTCTATTTGAAGAGCTTGCACGCAAAAGAGCCAATATCCATTAATAAAAAATTGCATTTTGTTACTTTCACTTTGTGCATCAAGTTTATTTCAATTCAAAAATATCGTAGGAAATTTGAAAAAAAAAATGGATACAAATATTCATGTTTTCGCGCATGCAAAAGGTCCCATGTCCCAAGTACTTTGTGTGTAAAGGATAAAAAGCTGTGTGTGGGGGGGGGGGGGGGGATGGGGGGGGGGCAAAGTGCCTTAACATGGTTGCTTGGCTACATCATCATTAAAAACGGGGGCAAATGATACATAACCCTAAAGATGGTCATGGGCATGGGCATGGTCCCAAGAAAGGGGCAGGGTCACAGTACCCCAAAGGGGGAGGGCAAAGTAGCAAAGAAGGAGGGGGGCAGAAGCACAGTGCCATAAATGGGGGGCATAATACACGAAAGAGGGGGCAGGGGGCTCAGTGGTAAAAAGAATTGGTAGAGGAACAGTTTCATACAAGGGGGTTTAGGACAAACTACCATAAAATACAAAAAGATGGCAGAGGCACATTACCCTAAAAAGAGCAGGGGCTTATTACGGTAAGGGAGGGGTAGAGAGCACATTATGAGAGGGTAGGGGCTCAGTACCCTAATGATGTGAATATGAATATCATATGAAATGCCGGACTTTCGCATGGTTTTTCTTATTTGCATGTCGCAAACGAAGAAGTACTAAATAACGCATGCGTCGATAGATCCCTCCTTAACATCTTAAGGAAAAGACAACTTCAGTTTTTTGGACTTATTATGAGAAGGGGAGGCACAGAAAACGGGATTCTGACAGGAAAACTTGAGGGAGAAAGAAACAGAGGGAAGCAACGCATAAAATGCATGGACAAGTTCATTAGACTGACTGTAACAGCAGTAACAGCAGTAACAGCAAGTTAGAGATAGATGTGGATGGAAAGCCTTAATCGCCAATGTCTGGAACAGACGATGCACCTAGCAAGCAAAGCAAGCATTTTGTTTCCTCTGGTGATGACTCTTTGATGTGGCAGAAGAACTTGGTGAATGTACAAATGAAAATGTGTGAAATAAAAAAAAAACTTGAATTACTCCAAATCAGCTAAGGTATTTAGGGCCTTTTGCAAGCAAACTCTTGGGAGAGTGGGAAAGTGGTTCACTTTGTCACCCTGCGCTGCTTAGAGGTCAGAGGTTTGGTATTTTTGGAAACGGGTGTCGATTCATGTGATGTTTACATGGGCTCATTTTTCATCACAGTACGTTTTAGGCACCGAACACCATGTGAATTCATGCCTGGTCGAAGTCGCAGCAATACAGAAATGCAAGGTATCATGCACCCGAGTCTGCGTCATCATGGTCATTTTACTGCGTTATTACCAGCGTTAATTAAGCATTGACGGAAATAAGCCTTTACGCCTGTAAACATGATAGTTCGTTTAAGGCACCGAAGAACAATATTACAGGCTAGATCAGGAGCAATAAAGTAACGCAGCGAGAATATTGGACAAGAGGCGTCATTTTGACTTCGTTAATCCGTGCGCTAATTAATTCTGCAGAGGGAAATTAGCCTGTAAGCCCGTAACGCATCACAGTACAGTTAAAGCACTGAACACCATGTTAATATATTGCTTGCAACGAAGATATCATATCAGTCTTATACCCGGATCATAGGCCTATGCATGAGGAGTCTTTCTATTGTGTGTGTGTTTTGTTTTACCTACGCTAATTAATGCTGCGACGAAAATAAACCCATACGTCAACAATCACTTGCATATTATCTATTATCACATTGATGAATCTTCTTATTACATATTACTTTCACAAGGCATGTCAAAGAGAACACCAGTCGATGGCGCATCACTATAACGCAACCCATACGACAATAATTCATTGCATATAGCTTTGCACTGCCCACATATTGTATGCATCATCTATTTCATTTAGCCCTACGCTTTGTTCTTTCCTGAATTCTTTCATTTTGAATATAAAACGATAAGCACAAGTGTGTACAAAGCCTACTTTTAACAACACAAAGTGAGAAATACTCTCGATGTGAAGTACGTTGTGATCAATGAAATGTCTTATCGGTATAATAATAATCCCCCTTTAAAATCCCTGGGGCAGGAAGAATACAATCGAAAAGTTTTGTTTTGTATTGTTAATTTCAGGGGCGCAATATCAAAGAAGGAGTAAATATTTGTGCCTGATCTAATAAGCAATAGGAAATATTTGTTTTACGTCGTATGGAAAGGTTTTGACCTCTTGCTAAACATGTTTGATAGTGCAAAAGTCAAACGAGTGACGTCACCGTGCAAACAATCAAAAACAGCATAGAGAATGCTTATTACTTCTTGAAAATAAATGATCTTATAAAATACACTAATAATCCAGTTTCGTGCAAGTTAATGCAAAATGTAACGATGTGATCTGAATTCAACTGTAATTTCTTGAATTTATGTCATGATCAGGCTGCAGGGTAGACTGTTTCTGAGTAATTTCTCTTCATGTTATGAATTTTATTTACTGTACAGGGGCGGCGCTACAGGGGGCAGGGGGCGACAGGCCCCCTATGATTTTTCAAGTGATCAAAAAGACAAAAAAAAAAGGAGAAAAAGAAGAAAAAGAGGAGGAAGAAAGAAGAGTATGGGGAAAGAGAGGGCTGGGTCATGAAACTTTATAATACCCCTAATTTTCATTTAAAACGTAAATAAATTTACCTATGGGTCATCTTGCCCCCCTCCCATTTAAATTATATAACTGTGTCATTTTAGATAAACGCATGAATAACGCATCATCAACAGATGTCATTTTGTTGTTGCTGTGATTGCGGTTGTTGTTGTTGTTGTTGTTGTTGTTGTTGTTGTTGTTGTTGTTGTTATTATTGTTATTGTTCTTACAGAGGTGTCAATCCGTTTTACATTTCTGGGGACATCCTCAAAAAAGGTCCTCAGCTTAAATTATTTTGGGGGGAAATAAAATTGGGGCATACACCAAAATTTGCTGACAAGCAAAAAGAAAAAAAAAAGAAAGAAGAAAGAAAAAAAGGGTCCTCAGCTTTTTTTGGGGGGGACATTTTTTTTTTTTTGGGGGGGGGGGGGGACATACACCAAAAATTTGCAGACGAGAAATAAAACAGGTACTCAGAGATTTTTTATTTTTTTTTTGAATGGGCATACCTCTGTCTGTTGAAAAACTGGAAGATCATGGCAAGGAGACAAGCTCTCTTGCAAATGACAGTTCCCGTGCGCCCATTATGAGTTGAGATCGCCATTGATAGAATGGCCTTTTTTTTTTTTTTTACATCAATAGGCCCCCCCCCCCAAGAAAAAAAAAGATTTCGAAAAAGGGGTAATTTATCATTCCCTCCCCTTACAGCCTCAAACTGTTTGCCGCCTGAGAACATGGCTTCAAAAGCAGTTTGCGTTCTAGAGCGGAAGAAAGGCATCACAAATATTTAGTAAGCTTTTTTGTGGTTCTTTTAGTTATAATATCGATGAGGAGTTATTGTTAGCCAGCCTTATCCAACGTCAGTGGAATGCAAAGCAGGGGCTCACCTTACACGTAGCAAGGAACTTCGCTACCTGATATGAAACATCGTTAGGCTAGGGGGGGGGGGGTATGGTGAGGGAATATACGTGCCCAACCTCAATCGAAAAGAATGACACCCCCCCCCCAAAAAAAAAAGGGGGGGAGAGAAAAAAGAAGACAGAGAGGCGGAGAAAGAGAGAGCGGGAGGAGTTTTAAAAGGTGTGTGGGGGGGGGGGGGAAAAAAAAATCTGAAAATGGGATGACAGGATCCTAACGCTTATATCCTCCCCTCCCCACCATCTGTGGCCTTGAAAATTCGGATTTTATCTGTTGAACAAGACTGATGCCCCCGCCTCACCCTTTCCTTGATATCAGTGCCCCCCCCCCCCTCAATGTCTAGACCAACGCTACGCCTCTGCAAGACAAAACACCGTATTAGTTGCGGATGGGGGGGGGGTTTAAAGCCTACATGAAAGTATACAACTATTCCCCCTTTTGAGTTTATGACAGGGGGTACTTTTTCAGAAAATTTACATAAGATTGTGCCCCCTCTTTATGAAAAAGTATACTGGATCCGCCCCTGCTTCATATCGTTACATCGTACTGAAACCTTATAAAAAGAATACTCCAGCAGAATTTTCTCATAAATAATCTTGAGGTAGTACTATATGGGTTCGGAATCTTAATTCTGATTATATATCTTTTTTCGAGTGTGGGAAAACATATGAAAAAATGCATTATCAATTATTATGTCACATGTCTCAACAGGGACCTGTTCAATCTTGTATACGGTGAAGTTTACAACGAAAATAAGATGTGTGAAACAAATAATGAAGTAAGTCTTAAAACTTAAAACTTAAAACTTAAAGTCAGCGACGCTTGCTCTTACTGTCCAATCGCTCAATATGCAAATATGTATATGGAATCTGTAATTAGAAATAAATACAAAACGGGACATGGAGAGAGAGAAATGAGAGACAGACAGACAGACAGAGAGAGGGAGAGAGAATGAGAGAGAGAGAGAGACAAAAAGAGAGATGAGATAAAAGAGAGACTGAGGTTTAAGTTAACCCATTCGTGACAGGAATTATTTAAAGCCTAATTTGATCAGCTTTTATTCTTCAAATTGGCAACACCAACATTTTTATTTTATTGCTACATTTTTCTTATAAAACGTTATGTATCTGAAATGAATATAAATTGACAGAAATTATGATGAGAAGTCAAAAAGTTGCCAATTTGCAGGGGAAAACGGTGATTTTAAACCTTCTATCACATTGCCAATTTAAGGATTTTAATGCTTATTATCCTTTAAAAAAATTTCAGCATCAAACAACGAATATTGACGCAACCAAAATGGGCAGTTTGTGTAGAATTTTTTGCTCTTTCTGCTCATGTATTTGGTATGATTTTTAGGGCTCTGCATCAAAAGATATTAGGCCAAACCACAAAATGTGGACCTCTGTCACGAATGGGTTAAGTCGAATGAAATGAACACGGATATCTTTTGTGATAATATTTTTGCCGCTGTTATTGTGAAAATAGTGTTTTGATAATGAACTACAATAATCCGTATTTTTAATAGAAAAAAAAGACCAAATGATCTGAGTGTATGATCGGCAGGCAAATGTACCCTAATAGTTGCAATAGTCTGGAATGGTCGGTATATTCAAAACTCAGCGATGCCAGCTGCGTAACCAGTAATCTGGTAATGAAACCGAATAGCTTATGAGCATTATGACAAGTGTTTGGTTAAAATGAACCTTCATCTCCTACAAAGAGGCGAGACTCTTATGTAAATAGTGAAATAGATAATAAGCAATCCTTTAAATTGGTATTCAACAAATCAAAATGATAAACTAATTACCTTTCCCAATTATTATTCCCCACTACGTGCTATTGGACTGACAAGTGCAGGTGTACACCATTTTTAAGGTGATGGCGTTAATAAACAAGTAAATTACTTGTGATTATAATAAGCAAGGTAAACGCTCACCGCTGATGCCGCCTCCAACGACGATAACCTGACGCTTATTCCCAGGCATGGTTAATCCTCTAGTTATGGCTACTTGCTCCCGAGGAAATAGTAAAAGCGAATAGCATGTAATATCTCCCCGCTGCTTTGAAAGATATCACTTGGTTGGATGCAGGCGGAGAACTGTCGTCTGCTCGCTTGGAAGGTGCGCTCACTGTGATGTGCTGTAGGCGGGGGTGGTATGCGCACGCGCAGTGAAGACGTGGCCTGTCCCAGGGTCAGGGAAAAAGATGGGGGGGGGGGGGGGGGCTTTGTGTTTGAAAGGGTATGGGGTCTCAAGATGAAGAGGGGAGAGGAGGGGAGGTGTAATACTCCCACCGGATCACATCCAACACCCCACTCTCATTGTCAGAGTCGTAATAAATAAATAAATAAATAATAAATAAATAAATAAATAATAATAAATTACATTTCTAGAGCGCTTTATACCAATGTTTCGAAGCTCTTTACAAGAGTGACAAAGTAATCAAAAACAACTAACGAGAACTATTACATTATGTAAACTACAGATGAAAAAATTACTGGAAAATGAAAATGAAAATAATCTGCAAATAATCGTTGCCTTCCTTAAAGGCATTGGCTAACTTTGTGAGCAGCTGATTAACAAATTCTCAAACTAAGATGAAACATGTGTATGAGTACTTGTATTTGTACTCAAAAACCCTGAAACCAACCATAATTTGGAATGAAAAAATGTAAGTTAGACGCAAACAGCGATTTTATTATTTTTTATATCAGAGACAACTATAAGAGGACTGTTTTGCTCCAATTCAAAAATACCGTTATCTGCCTCCCCCCCGCGTGATACGCCAATACACACAGTACGGTCCGGTGAGCCATGCGCACTCCTTACGTCTAGTCTGTGCAACCGACCCTCGTATATTTTTCAAACATTGGTTCACATTTCTAATATCAAATATTCTTCCTGTGGATGTTATACTTTGAAGCTTTCAGACTAGTATTTTTACACTATAACCATTATGTTTATCCCATTTTCAAGTAACAAAATGAGATTTTAAAAAAATCCTTACAATGTTAACCAATGCCTTTTAAAGTTAAAAAAAAAATGAAAAGTAAAAAATAAGTCAATGAATAAATGAACGAGTAAATAAGTAAATGAATTGAATAACCGAACAAGTAAATAAGTTAATGAATGAATAACACGAACAATTAGTAAGTAAGTAAATGAATGAATAAATTAATAAAATTATTCACACTACGCCTGCCAATGATAAGATTAATGAACGATTTGGGGTAGAATTTGAAAGTAATTTTAAATCGAAAAATAGGAAAGCTCATTCCCGCGCCCTTTCACCTTGGCCTAGTAACACATCTTGGGATGATGTGGATAAAAGACTTCAGTCTTAAAAGAATACAAAGATTCTTTAAATGGTTCCTTTTTCTTAATCAATACCTTTTGCAAGATCTTAACGACTGACATTTTATAACATGGGGAAAAACATGAAAATACACGGAAATTTTAAGGCTACTATCCTCCATGACACCACGGATACATAATCATCTGTCATACCATGGGTTAAAAGGAGGGAGGTGACATCAGGTTTTTGTTTTATTCTGTTGAAAGGCATGATCTTATACTGCAAAGACTTTATTGAATTTCTTACATTAGCTGTTTACTGGCTTTAAAAGTTTCAGCGGGAGGGGCGAAACCGGGTTGGATTTTATTTGTAATCATGGTAATTAGGGGCCTCTTTTGATTCACACCTGGCAATGTTAAAGTATAGAAGCCCACATTTGCGAGTGGCACCCAATCTGCACAAAAGTTTTACTTAAGATTGCTTTAAGCCACAGAAAAACATTACAAAAAGTTTTAGATTCCAGTACATTCCCGTTTAGGATTGAGACGGAAATATTCAACACAAATTTTCTTTGTTTTGTAAAGGCGTCTTCCTGACGCTTTAAGAGAAAAACCATTCATTTTCTCTTATTCTTTGGAATATTGTTGTACATTTGATAACATGATAGTTTTATATGAATATCTTTCATTTAAAATTATAACTGGCTTATTTCTCTTCAAATTCTGAAACAATGTTGTGCAAATGGGGGCTACTAGCTTTAAAAGTTGAAATATATATATATATATATATATATATATATATATATATATTTCAGCTTTTAAACTTTATATATATATATATATATATATATATATAGAGAGAGAGAGAGAGAGAGAGAGAGAGAGAGTGGAATATTGTTGTAAATTTGATAACATGATAGTTTTATATGAATATCTGTCATTTAAAATTATAACTGGCTTATTTCTCTTCAAATTCTGAAACAATGTTGTGCAAATGTGGGCTATACTACCTTTAAAAGTTGAAATATATATATATATATATATATATATATAAATATATAATGATAATAAAAACCTCAGAATTAAGTAAAGCTATTTTGTATGTTTTTAGAAAGAATCATTATCAATCAATACGGTATTTAACTACCAGCGTGCAGACAAAGAATAATGGATTCTGAAATCGGACCTTTTCCTTCAGACATGTCAGCATGTTCAGGGTGACACCACAGCACAATCGCTTAGCTTTCTTTCTCACAAGTCCTGAAAGAATCTACAAACAGTCATAAAACCGCTTCAAACCGACCCTGTGCATTTGAATGATTTCATTGCTTTATTTATCAAACCCCAGATAACCTCTTTCCTTTACCATGGGCCATGTCCTTATCTTATAAAAGATCATAAATACATGAATGTATGGAATTATGAACTTTACTTTACAAGATTCAAGTTGCAGGTGACAAGTTTCTCATAATAATGACGTCGAAGGTTGGGATGAGAGATAACAAAAAAGGTTTTAGTGAATAGGTGAGAGAGAGAGGGAGAGAGAGGGAGAGAGAGAAGGAGAGAGAGAGAGAAGGGGAGAGGGGAGAGAAAGAGAGAGAGAGAGAGAAAGAAAGCAAGGGACATATTTGAGTAATGAAAAACTAAAGGCGATAAAGAATGAGTTATACATTACATGTCCGATTCAAGGGCAGAGGCTATACTATAATAATAATAATAATACATAACATTTATATAGCGCTTAAATGCCCTCATATTGGAAATATGACAAGAAAAAGCTGAAAAGCTGAAAAGTTCGGGCGCTTTAGCTTAGCTTACATAACAATTAAATTGATCCAAACATAAAAGAAAGAAAGATACATATATGGAAATACAATACAAATATCAATTAATGATTAAATAAGATAAACTATAGGCACAGCCGGCCCATCCCCCCTTTTGAGACCCAATTGACATACTTTAAGCATGTTTAGAAAATGACCCCTATCCCACCCCATTTTTTTTTTTTACCCCAAACGACACTTGAAATTGTGAAACACTTTCGAGGGACGGGCTAAAATTGATTTTCAGCATTAGGCCTAGTATCTCATTTTAAAGAAAACATTTGCTCTCGTTCCTGGCCTATCCTACTCTCCATAAAGATCACAGTACTCGAACTAAAGTTTGTCGAGATCCAATGTTTAAGACCATCCTTTAGTTACCATGGTTATACCTGGGGATGATTCATAAAGCTGTTTGTGAAGTTAAGGTACGCATAACTTTACCAACGACTGTGAAGTGCCAAATGGGATGCCCAAAGTTTTTCCTGACGTTTTAACAAATTTTGACTGCTTTTCCCATTATCTCGATTAAATTGTGGCAAAAAATATACTTCGCAATAAAGATGTTTGTAAGCAACAGTAATTTTAATCTACAACTGCATATTTCATCTTTGCTAAGCTGATTTTGATTTATAATGGCTGAGAATCCCATTTGGCTTGCCGTATTCAAGTTCACATTCAAGTCGTCTTTAAAGTCATTCGTAACTTTACCAACAGCTTTATGAAACACATCCAGGCCACATTTCAGAAGTCATAATATAAACTTCTCTCCTCAAGAACAAGAACATGACGAACAGAGCATAGATAGGCATTGTGGTATTAGTAACATTGCGACGTTGAAAGACCTTGCATGCACTTGAGAGAGGAGCCATATCGAATGTTCTTCATCATCCATGTATGCAGGATGGGTTGTAATATCACACCGGTGATGATTATCTCTGGTTAAAGGGCATCCTCAACAGCACACAAATACAATTTGTGAGTGGAATAGTATACAAATACACCAAGCTGTGAGAACGTATAGTGGAAATCCTTATCTGATGGGGACTGGCATACAAAATATACTTTGCCTTGAGAGTTTGAAATGAAGTTTTGTTTCAGTTTTGGTAAGGGAAATGAATGCAAGAGAAATGGATTTAATTTACTTTATCGTTTTGCATGAATGATGATCAGACGATCATGCAATATGAACAAGAAAGAATTAGCTAAAAGTTCCCCGAAATTTAATTGACTGAACTAGTATTGCACATGTGGACGACAAGCTCGATTTTTTTGTTCTTTCTTTGTCAACGGATTATTTGTTTATTATTCATTTCTTTATACAGAAGTCGTTTAGCAGAATAATAATTTCAGTCATATGAACTTCCAGTAACAGTTCATTTCCATCATTATTAGAATCTAAGATTGCCACATTTCATTTATTTCCACAATGACAACAAATAAATTTTGCGAAGACCTACACATTTCAGAATAATTATGAAACCAACAATTAAGAATTATACAAAATTTTTGACGTAAGTTCAGTACTATAATGCTAAGTAAAGAAACAAACAAATGTTCGCTGTTTTGTGGAGGAAACCTTAAAAAGTAAAGCTGGTATCAGGTTCCCAAACATAAACATCACAGTATCATTAATACTAAAAATAATGATAAAGATATGAACATTCACGACACATGATTGCAAGATTGAAGTTATACAGATTGCCTCATGTACGCTGTTACAATCAACAATCTTCAGTCAATATTTGTTTATACATGTATATCAAATTCACGTATGAGTACAATACACGCTGTTCTTTGTACTCTTATCAATGGTCATGTATACCAATAGCTGATTCAGCGCAAAAACTACTGCACGTGGTTCCCAGGTAATTTATGGCATTTCTATTTCAGCTTTTATTATTATTATTTCCTAAAAAAATAATTATAATTTCTGGTTTACTTTGACCGGTAGCAGTGGATTTTTTTTTTCGGGGGGGGGGGGTGGCTTGTACCCCCTTGTAGCTTACTATATCTCTATTATCATGATTATAACTTTTTATTCTTTTTCAAAGACTTTTGTTTTGTAAATGATCACTTTAATATGTGATATCCCATGGCACCTCCTTTTTCTGTATGTCTGAAATTCTGCGGCAATCAGTACCCCTTAATTTTATATACCAGTATTTGATTATTACTGTATTTCGAAATACGGCCATCTCAGTCCTGAACTGATGATTATGTCCCGTTTTTTCTCCCAGCATGCACCATTCTGATCAAAGCGAGCTTTATTTTTGAGACACATCTGTAAAAATGAATATGTATTCAGACTAAGGCAGTTCACTAGAAGCCAAGAAGGGCGTAATGTTTCTAAGACAGTCTCAGGCTGTGAGTAGCCGCAAGTTGGCGCTGTTGTAAATATATCATTTCAGAGACATACAGCATAAGCGCCAGTTCACTGTGGCTTTAAACCTTAACTACCATTAATGACGATGAGAATGATGATAACATTAATAACATAACATTACATATGTCTGGTTTAGCCTGTTTCTTTGAAAATAAGATTGATATCCAGAGTGGCAAATATAAAAGAGATAATCTTACTCATTAGACACAGTGACATCAATTTTTATAAAACTCATAACTGAACCAAACCAGTGCTTCTAACATTGAAAAAGGGGGGAGGGGGAAATAAAACGTTATATTCTTTAAGAACACAAGAGGTCTTTTTTCCTTCTCTCTCTGTTTCTTTCTCTTTTATAATCTATTTTTTTTTAGATTGTGCTCCGCCACCTTAATACAAACAGTATCCTTTTCATTATATTCGTCCCTGCGTTGAAAATCACTTAACGGATTTTGTATATTCACAATGACATAATTCTCAGAATATGGCCCACCAGCGAGATCTTATCTAAAGTCTAGGAAACAGATGCTATATCAAAAACACATAAAGTTATTTTTCCGCCAAGTTTTTATTGACTCTAGAAAATGTCAAACCTGGCGTTGACCACTAAGTAGTATCTTGCATGATAACTGATGGATTCTGAATTTCAAGTTTGTCTGAATGCTGAACTGCGAAAGAAAGCTAAGAGCGCCAGCTATGGCTATTTTCTATACAGACCGTGTACTCATTATGGGATCGAAACTTCGGAAGCGATGGATGATAAGGGCCTAGGGTCTATCATTGCAACCCTTATTCATTCAATAATTTAAGGGGAAAATATTATTAGATATTTTTGGGTACTCATACAGCTGTAAGCAAAAGCTACGAGGTAGATGCGGGGGAGGGGGCTGCAGCTTGGAAATGTTCCTTTATTTGGGCACTTCCAAGACTTCCACTACCTCAGCTCATATTCGGGTACTAATGTGTGCTCAAATATTCATATTCGAGGTATACTCAAATACAAAATTCCTGTACACTTTCACTACCAAAAAGTGTCAATTTTTTTGCTAAACCAATTAGTCAGTGATATATTTAGAGCAGAAGGCGTCAGCCTACTTGCTAAAATGTTCCTGTAGGGCTACATGACAAAAGTAAATTACAAGTCTTGATATGATACACTGTACAATCAATATTCCACATTCATCGTGTACCACAACAAAGGGGGGGGGGGGAAGAAGGGGAAAAGCACCCCCCCCCCCTTACTCAGGTTAACTGTACCGCATACGTGTTCCCGATTTTTTTGGGGGGAAGGGGTACATTAATTTTTAGGGGCTCAGTTCGGGAAAAACTCCAGAAACATCGTTGAAATAGGGGGTCTTTTAGCATTTTTCCTTTAGGAGGTAATTTAGGGAATAATTTTGCTAGCTAGCTTCCCTTCCCGAAACCTGTGATGGGGGGGGGGGGGGGGGGTAATTTTGCTGGCTTCCCTTCAAAAAGCCCGTGATAGGGGGTAACTTTGCTGGCATATGTGTATGGTTGACCGCCCGAAGGGGGGGGGGGGGGAGTCCATCGCCTCTCTACCCTCACAATGTATCCGATCAATATACCTTTAAAAATGGCTTTAATTATTATATATTCAAATGTCTTTGAAGCCGAGAATCGAGGAATCGCATCCCATATCATCGCACTCCAGAATAGCCCTATCGAACAGCACAAAGGTATGCTAGTAGTCACCACTTCCATTTCAAACTCAAAACCTTACTGAATTTTATTCATAAAATTCCACGTGAAGAGAGAATACAACTGTTGCTAGCTGACTTATACCACGTGACTCTGTCACCTGACAATCTTTGTGGTGTACGTGCAATCGTGCATAATTATTTTCGCAAGCAAGATGGGGTGCACCGTTTCTATGGTGGAAGGAAAACATTTATCTAATTCTGAAAGACATTCCTACAAACGCCAGTTTTCTCTGAGTGAGCTAGAAAGTTTCTTAAGAATTACAATCGAAAAGGGACTGAGTGGCAAGAACTCGGAGTCTGATCTTCAGACTAAAAAACAACTCGAAAGTGCCGGACAATCGCCTAACGACCGACTGCCAGTGTATGGTCGGATATGCACAACAAAGAACGCCGACACTGCCCCGGTGAAGCTCTCAGACGTTCCCGATCGTAAGACTGCCTTTTTGTTTGGGCCAGAAACAGTTTATGGTGCGTTGATAGAAAACATTCACGATCCGTATACGATGCTTCTCAGACTTGGGTTCCTTCCTGAGTACATACATCTCAAGGTGAGAGGTTTAACGCATTGTATCTTTCATTTCATAGAGACCCTGAAAATGAAATTAGGAAAGTTTCCACCCAAACACTCACAAGAATTTCAAGGTTATAAATAACTCAAAATAAGTAATGGTTTATTTGTAATTTTTAGACATCCTGATGTCTAAGACTCTGAATAATGTAAGAGGTATTATATCCTTACATCATGTACATTGTCATTGGATGAGTGCGCCTGGCCCAACCGTTAACCAGATACTAATTTCTTGCCTTGATCCCTTTCTAAAACTTACTGGTCTGTCATTTCAAATTAGTAAAAGGTAAAATGTTTATCATGTACATGTAACTAAAAAATTGGCCTTGAAATTTTGTATTTCATTCTACAGCATATTAAAGCACTACATAAATGCTGTTCTTTTTTGCTATGATATGACAATGATCCTTTGTTCCCTATATTTTGATGTTGTGTTTCATTGTATTCCTTGAATCAAAGCAGTGTGACATGATTCGGGGGGGGGGGGGGGGGGGGGGGGAGGAAGTCAGATATATTTCTGTATGCACACGTGACCAGAGAAACGGGTGAAAAGGGTAGTTTTTGTCGATTATGGCGTGTCACGTGGATCACGCATTTTGGGTGCCAAAAAGGCCCAAAATTAGGAAAAAGGGTATGTTTTTTCAGTTTGTTAACATACGTTTAGCTTATCCTTTTCCCATTCTTACTCTGGACTTTGTGTAGCCTCATATTTGTTTAGGGTATGTTCAAAGGGAGATGAAACTTGTTAGGGGGTAAATTTTTTTAGAAGAGGCCCCCCCCCCCCCAAAAAAAAAAATTTTCTTAGAGGGAGTGATTTTGACCATTCGATAGAACTCGTTTAGGGTGGTTTCGGAAAACCTGTGGTTACGTGTGTGTACAGGAATTATACTGACTGACTTCCTGCCTCCCCCCCCCCCCCCCCCACCCCCCCCCCCCAACATGATTTTTGAAAATGTGCCTGTGCTCCTGTAGGGTACCGTATATCACTAATCTACTCTCTCTTTCTCATGTTTCCTCTACTCTTTCTTTTCATAGGCATGCAAACAAAAAGCTTGCTACTGGCTCATCTTGTTGACTCCAAATCAAGAATCCATCCAGTCTACTACCTCAACACCAGTAAGTCCACGAAGTCCAGGAAACATCCCTCCGGTTCCTGCTACTTGGGAAGGCTTGCTGTCTTTCATTCGCGTGTGCTACCCCGAGGCACTTCCAGCCGTCCAAGCCCACTGGGACCTCATCAAGAACGAACCTGTGTCGTACTTTGAGGAGAAATCCAATGTCAAGTTCATCGATGCCCTCACCGATCCCCAGGCACCGGCCTTTATGAGCTACCACAAGTTCCAGGCCCTCCCCAAACCCCAGAAGGACTGGGAAACAAGACTCTTCCTCTACTGCGAGTTGCGGATCTTAGAACTCTTCTCTGGCGATGGGCATACATGGAGTGAAGCAGGGGTCAAGGGGGAGAAGGAATACCTCGCTCATAATTATCACTTTGAGACAGATCTTGGCCACGATAACTACATCAGTATTCCACTCAAGGTGGTTGTGCCGCAGGAAGTCAGAGATAGATTTGATGATAAGTAGAAACTCGTCTGTGAAGGAGAAGAGGAAGTCTAGACCCTTTCTGTCTTTTGGCTCTAAATTGCCATATACTCGTACTATCATTTTCATGATTTGAACAATACATAGATGTTCAGTTATGTAAACTGTACAATTTCAGGATGGTATTTGAAATAAAGAGCCTAATGGAATAGAAGTTAGTCTGTTTGGAAATCTTAGCTAAATCATTTCGGCTCTCTCACCAGGTTTGTTACTAACAATAAAAACAAGTTGAGTAAAGTTATTCAGATGATCATTAAAATGTTAAAGTCATGAAAATGAGAGTTAGTGTGCCAAAAAGTTCACATGCAAACAGGTCTAGATTTTTTTACCCCCGCTGTGAAGAATTTCAGGGAATACCTGCATGTACCTCCATACATGTATCTGATACTTGTAATGCTACTTGTTCTTTCAAAGCACTGCCCTTTTATTTCCATGAACAGATATTGCTGCATGTTTTTTGGTTCCTGTACATAGACTTTAGAAGTTAGTTGCCCTTTGCGAATATAGTTTTGTGTGTAGGGAAAGTTTTCGATACAAGACATTCTAAGCCATTGGATTTTCATTTGGAATTTTCATTTTTTCAGTCTTCTCAGTCATATCTTGAGCCTTTCTGAAGCGTCATTGATCGCCACCATCGGCCTTGTCGCCAACAAGTTTTGAACATGTTCAAAACTTCCATAGCGAGAGCGCCGATGTCACCAAGAGTGCCACAATCGTCTTAAGAGCGTATTAAAAACGACATGCCTGTAGCTCTAACATATCAGCAATGCCTAAGGCGTACTTAAGGCGCAATGAAAGCGGCTCCTATCGCCTGTGCTTTTAGGCCCGCTCCCAAGACAATTTGTCCTCAGTTATGTCTCTGCGCATCTCATCAGCGCATCCTGGCAAGTATTGTTACGTCATCATGACAGCAGTGCAATCACCGCGCAGGTCAAAAATGGAGTTGGAGGGCGATTCTGCCACGCTTCGCAAAATTTTCACAGATCGCCGTGGTTGCCATGATTGCCTTTCTAGTGAGATGGGGACCTTACCCTTTTTCACGCCACTCCGTTTCGATAAGCTACTTTATAGCTATACCTAATTGAAGTGCATGTACATGGGTAATAATATCAAATGGTGGATACTCCTGTTTCCACAGGTTTGTAATTCGGAAGGTTCATAATTCCAAAACAAAAATTTGTCATTGCCGAGTATCCATAATTCTGAAAAATGAAAAAGGGTCCAATATTCTGAAGATTTGCAATTCTGAAAATGATATCAGGTTCTGCTGAATTTTCAGAATTACTAACCTTCAGAATTACGTGCCTTTGGAGTAACAAACCTTTGCAATATTGAACCTTCAGAATTATGACCATTCAGAAATATGACTTGGAACCTAACAAATATCAAAGCTAATTTTCAGTAAAGGGACAATATCCTTACTAGTAACTCTTTTCCATGAAAAGTCCAAAGGCAGCTGCATACATATATGCCTTGTTTTACATTGGGCAATTGATCTGCATGTAAGTCTACCAGGTACCACCTGGGTCCTGGGCCCCGTTGCGTAAAACTTGCTATCAATGGTGACTTTGCCATCAATGGTAACTACCATGGTGACATTGCTCAACAGTCAATCAATTCCAAGGTTTCCATGGAAGTTACCATTGACGGCAACGTTACCATCAGTGGTAAGTTTTACGCAATGGGGCCCTGGTCAACTCACTTTTATCTACGGTGCAATCAGAATTGGTTCATTATTTATTGGACAAGTTATATGTGTATTGTCAGGAAAATATATGAGAGAAAGTTTTGCGTATTTGTGTTGTGTGTAGAAAATTAGAGATACATGTATCTTTTGTTTTATTTAGAGTTACTAATGACTCCAAAGTTCAATGACCAAGAGTACATGTACATGTAGATAATAGTGGACAGAATTCATTATCATTTGTAGAATATAATGTTCACTTGATTGCATGGTGTTCTGTCAATATTGGGCCCAGCAGAATTTTAGTTGACAGTTATTACACAGAAAAGAAAAAAGCAGAAACAAAACAAGAAAGAACACCCCCCCCCAAAAAAAAAAAAAACCAACAACAAACAAACAAACAAACAAACAAACACCTATGTAGGACCTATAGAACTTAATTTCTTAATTCAAAATTGAGATGTGTTTCTTAGACACTTCACTTTTTATTACACAAAGTAACATGTGTAGTACAAGTACCCTAGTAACATTAAAAGTGTTTCATTGTAATGTTGGTAATGCTCATTATTTTGTTCTTTACAAGCCATATTTATATTTGTTTTTATGCCCCTAATGTACATATTTTTGCTTTTATTCTCTGTGTTTCTTGTTCTTACCATTTTCCCCTGGGCAGTGCCATTTTGCAGAAACTTGTTACTCACTGATGTTGTACTATAAATATGCAGGGTAAAGCTTACAATCCTTGTACATATCAATATACTTTATAGTTCTAGAAATTCTATGTGTAATATATACATCTGCTTTATATCTTGTCCATTTATTATTTTTCCTGAAATATGTGTGCTAAAAATAAGTGTGTGATTAGTCGAATCTGTAAATGTTGATGCCATTTTGCCATTTGCATCGCCAGAGTTTGGGGGAGGTGGGGGAAGCAACCCAAGTGCATACACAAAGCTAGCAAAATACAAGAATAATCGTACATGTATGCACACTTTGAAAGACTGTGTTGTCGAAGTGTGCTTACATGTAATGTATGTGCATTTGACTCATATATATTTGACTTATGTATATTTGGAAAAGGGAATGGCTCCCCCCCCCCCCCCTGCCCGAAACTCCAACTTGACTATGCTATTAAAGGGGGTACCAAATGCTGAAACAATGTAAGTTCATTTAAAAGAGCATGATTTTATTAGCAGAAAATCATCTGCCTAATTTTTGTTTAAAGTCGTGTTGCCAAGGAAACCCCCAAATGTGGTAAGATTTCAGGATATTTTTTGACCCCTCAGCTGTGACCCAGTTCCAACTGGGTACCCACTTTGACGTCAAAATGACGTCAAAGTGGGTACCTTGTCGCGCAATTCTAGCAAAATGCGCACAAGGTATAATACATATTGTACAGTCTAGCGCGCAGCACAACTGCAATGCGCGAAGCTGGGTACCCACTTTTATGTCATACCTCATACTCAAATTTTTTGGTCAACTCTTGACTTTTTATGAGAAAATTAGCCAAAATGCATTGATTTCGATTGAAAATCATCAAATTTTTAATGTTATTGTTCTTAGAATTCTATTCTCCATCATATATCCAAAAAAAAATACCATTGTGTAATCACTTAAAGTAATATCCACCAAAGGTTAATAAATGATAATAATAATAATAATAAATGCGACTAGTATAGCGCTGGATCCACTCTTGTGGAGTGCTCAAGGTGCTTTGAAATTAGGAAGCAAACAGAAATGTTTTAAGATGCTCCTTGAAAGTTTCATTATGTTTTGTTCAATGAGAATCCCTCTTTGAATGTAACATCTAATCATCTGCCATCATGTGTATCATTTTGTTGTATTATTTTGCTTTTGTGTGAGAGAGACAGAGACAGACAGACAGGGAGAGAGAGAGAGAGAGAGAGAGAGAGAGAAAACATGAGAGAGAGAAAGGGCAGTGGAGACATGACTAGATTGATTACAAGACATGAACAATAATGAAAATGTAATTAATTGAATAATGTCTCCGATTTTAACACAAAGGAGAACACAGGAAGCACAATCAATAAGATTTGGGTATAAAAGCAATATGTCGCCATCTATCGTCAATAATTGATCAATCTTCAAGTCTCCAATTGAGTTCAGTATTTGCACTGATATCTTCTCTCTTGACCAAAGTTGTCAACGCAACGAAGGCCTACTAAAAGAGTGTGGTGATGAGAGAGATATAGAGAGAGAAAAAAAAGAAAGAAAGACAGAAAGAAAAGAAAGATAGATAGATCATGGACTAGATAGATCGGAATACCGTTGCAACTTGACCAAAGATCGAACAAACTTCTTTACAAATTATGAGGTCCGTGATGTCAAGGGCAAGGTTTGGAGGAATAGGAAAGAGAAGAAAAGAAAAGAAAATCTCACAAGAATATTCAATTCAATTGATTCAATTCAGTAATGGTTTTATTATAGGCATAAACATGTTTGATACATGTACAAAAATAATTTCACATGAAAAAACAGCCGCAGCTGGATTATTCGTACTACATATTTGGCGCAATAAATACATTTTTAAAATATACAAGTTAAAAAAATATTGATCTACAAATACTAATAAGACATACATAGGTGTCGATCCCGGGGGGATATATCCCCTCCCCCCCCCCCCCCCCAATAATTCATCATAAAAAATGACATGGCCCCCTGTTAATACCTTAAAAATAAAGTAAAAGAAAGAAAGAAAAAGGGGAAAGGGGAAAAGAAATAAAGAAAAAAGAAAAGGAAAAACCTGGAAGACCTAGCTCGCTTCGCTCGCTCGCATTTTAAGTATCTCAACCAATGTCGTAATGTGCATGGAAATGGCCATGCATCTTGTCTCTCTGTCTAATGTTATGCTATTTCTACTCGCATTATAAGTATCTTAATCAATGTCGATTATATTACTATTCTTACGAAAGGAAAGTGGTTTGCATCTTGTCTTTTTATCTATTGCTATACTATTCTTCTAGTCATAAAACTTTAGTAATATGATCGCAAGGAGTCGAACGGCAAGAAGACCTAAAATAGAAGAATTTTTATGAGATATTGGCCTGTGACCAATAGCCTTTTCCTATCATCCAAATATGAGAAGGGAAGATGCCGATGAAATGTATGTTAATAAAATCATGAGAATGGAGTAACAATACACCAGAACCGGTTCTCGGTATTTTAAATATCAATTTCTTTTTCTAGCTCGCTCGCTACGCTAGCTCATAAAATCTAGAAACATGATATTTTCGAGCAGCAAGCACTCTTATTCCCTCAGCGACATGTCTGAATATCACAATATTTTGGCAGCTAGGTGTCAAAGTGTTTTAGAATTCTGTGGGAAGATGTACATCATCATCATCAAAATCATATTGTTTATTTTGGTGGCAATTCTACGTTTTAATTTTAAGGAAAATACAGGGGAGGTTTTGTCGGTAGCTCGCTTCGCTCACATATAGAAACGAAATGGTTTTTAGATGGAGTAACGAGCCAAAGAGCGCCATATTTGACGGTTAAGTGATCGACTAATTATACTAAATTTTTCGTCGCTTGCTGCGCTCACTCCTATAACATTTAGATACAGGATAGTTTGGAAAGGGAAACGAATTGGGCATGCAAGCGAATTGGCCGAATATGTAATTTAGACAACTTATAGGCCTATGGTGTATTTTGACTACGAAATTTTTATCTTCAAAAGAGTGTGTTTTTCCTTTCGCTTCGCTCGTAATATTTTAAAACAGGTTATTTTTGAACAGCAAGAGATTGGACCAGCGAGGTGCTAGAATAGAGTCGTATTTGGCAGCGAGGTGGCCAAATACCATTCAAATATCTTACTGGTCTACAGTGTATTTTGATGACGAAATAATACTTTATCGTCAAAAGAGTGCGTTTTCCCTCGCTCGCTTCGCTCCCTGGTATTATACAGAAACAGCTACGTCGTTTGGACAGCAAACAATTGGACCAGCGAGGTGCTTAAGTAGTCATATTTGGCAGCAAGGTTGTCAAATATACTATTCAGTATAATCTCATAGGCCTAGAGTGTATTTTGATGACAAAATAACATTTCTGTAACAAGAACTTGGAATTTTTGGCTTGCTCGATTCGCTCGCTCGCTCGCAAAATAAGGAACAGGATGTTTCATACTCAAAAAGAGGTGTCAACTACAAAAAACGAGGCCCCTTAATATTCCATTAAAGTAAAAAGGATCTACCTCTGCGATACTGTTTGAAAACGATTTCTGGTGTGGTTAATCATGTTAATTAAAGGGGCGGTACTCGGTCGCTTTGCTCCCTCGCCGAGGATATTCGGCATCAACCACCCCCCCCCCCCCCCCAACCGCGAACACAAATCGAAACCCATGAAGACATATAGAAGTGGAATTCTTGGCCAAATACTAATATATATTCAAGCACTTTTGCAGTATTTCATCCATGAATAAATGGAATTCTTCAGAATGGTTCGCGTTTCTTTTCACTTTATACTGAGCCTCCAAGTTGTTTGTCATTATTATGTTTTCTTCCCCCTCCCTCCTTTCCTTTCAGTTCTTCTCCTTTTCTTCTCTCCCTCAGCAGACGACGTAAAACTGAAAATACAGATACCGCCAGGCAATAATAGATAATCAAAATCGTCAACATCTTTACGGGTTTCCCCATTAAATGTATTGGTCTTATAAAAAAATAACCCATCCGCCATCATGTACCTTTCTCGTTTCTTCATCGGATTATGGCCAATTTGTCTACTACCAGTTGGTCTAATTGCTAGATCGTCTAACACCACCATGACTAAACCCATTTGGTCTACTATCATTTTGATCTAATTGCCGTTTTACTCCAATCATCACTTAGTCTAATACCCGCTTGGGCTAATTTTCATTTTGTCTAATGATCAAATGGTCTAATTGCCACTTCGTCTACTTAGTTTTCCTTATTTCGTCTAAAGACTATTTGTTCTATTACCAGTTCGTCCAATCAGATAGACTACGTGATGTTAAACCAAGTAGGTACTGACGAAATGGGCATAGCCCAACTGGAAATGAGACGAAATGGTCAATGGACTAAGTGGTGATTAGACCAAATGGTTATTAGACAGACTGGTTGTAGACGAAATGGGATTATACAATGTGGGATGAGACCAAACGGGCATTAGACAAAGTGGGAGTAGACCAAGTGACAATTCACCTCTTCATCTTGTGTCCCTCTTGACCCTATCCTCCCGCTGCCACTCCTCTTGGCCTTTCGCTGGAGCATGTCTAGAGTAATCCACCGTCTTGAAAGCCGCACAGGTTGTATACAAATAGACGGATATCTTTTCCTTGACCGAGATTTCAACACGTGTGTACTCCTAAGAGCCAGGCCCATGGCCATAGGATTACTTGGTGGCGTAGCTATTAGGGCGGCGCGGGGGTCGGGTGTCGCCCCCATTGTATAGCCCCACAAGACAAAAGGGAGAAAGAGAGATGGAATAAAAAAATGGAAGGGACGTGAAAGTAAAAAAAAAAAAAAAAAAAAAGATAAGTCGACCCCCATACACACACTATTCTCATTGGATGCATTGTTTATACGCCTTTTATAGATCTAGTTAAACCTGTAACCCCCTCCCCATTGTCGCCAGTTCCTCTTAGTTGCAGGACCCACGGTATGCCCCTGAGGGATCACTGATGTCATGGTCCATGGGCATAACAAGACCTCGAGGTCAAGTTTAACATCGATCGGACGGAAAATACTATGTGAGAATTAAGGTAATCAAATCAAGAAGAACGAGGCAAATGATAATGTTTTCGAAAAACGTACAAAAATTATCAATATACAATGAAAGAAAAGACATTTTAAAGCAGAGGATCAATTGAAATTTGAATGCTCAAATAATTCAAAATCAAATCTGGCCTTTTTCTTCCTTTTTTTTTTTTCGTTTTTTGTTTTTACTTTTTAAAATTTTGTTTCTTTTTAACTGTAGATTTCAGATTTCAGACTGCGAGAAGGCAATAAAGCAGACATTAACGAAATTAATGAATGAATCAGTAACTATATTGATAATAACTACAAAATCAATCATTCGCCTATTGATTAAATGAACAAACAAACAAACGAAAATTTGATTGATTGATTGATTGATTGATTGATTGATTGATTGATTGATTGATTAATCAATTAATCAATTAGTAATTAATTGATTGATTAATTATTCAGTTGATTTATAGATAGGTAACACCTCCTGCGTCGTATCTCTTCAATTACGAAGTAACACCAACCACTTCCCACGTAGCCTGTCAGTTCCTTATTTAACCACGGTCATAGAATCAATTATTAAACATGAAGTGCTGAAATCAGGCAAAATCAAGGCCTTGTCTCTTTGCTGTTGTCGTTGTTGTTTTTTACTTCATTTTTACTTCCGAGGTCATTCATTAATATTCTGCAAACCTTCCTCAGATCTTGATCCGACACTGCATTTATAAGAGACCGTACCAAGATCACGGACTACTGTCACCAGAATGTAAGCACGATTTGGCCACGTTGAAGTTCTGATGTTCTCTCAAGAGAGCAGGACGAACTTGGCACGTAAGATGTTATTCGGATGCACTTGAAATAAGTGGTTGGCATGGTAACCATGCTTTTGTGAGTTCCCTTAAAAAGTGCCCATGAGAATAATGTGCAAAAACAAGAAACAAAAACATAAATCATAAAAAATAGAATAAAACTTTGGAACGTGCTTTTTTCTGGATAACCTTAGAACATACTGCATTTTGATATGGAAATTTCGTGTATGCATGTTAATGCACGCGCCCTCCTTTTGAATCGTTTTGCGTAGTTTTAAGACATTTTCATTGTTCTACTTATGAACCATGCGTTCAGCTAATATGACTGTCAGATTTCAATCTCCATCCCGTTTGCCTTTTTGCAGAGAGAATTTCATTTTTGATTGATGACAATAATTGTAGCCCATTACATCTATTTAGTAAATATTTATTTAAGAGAATACATGTATGCCCTGATTAGCTTACAACCGGTGAGGTGAAATGAAATCTCCATGAAATAGAAATCGTCTAGTTCATTCGAGAAAAAAAAACATGAACTGGAGGCAAACCAGTAAACAAAACAGAGATCATGAACAGATGCAATACTTTATATCCAGAACATCGACAATTGTCCTGAAAATGAAAGAAGGGCTTGGAATGCAGCAACGTAATGAGCAAAAACTTTTTTTGGGGGGGGGCAGAGAAAACTATAAGTTAAAAAAGTGAGGACCCCCCCCCCCGGAAAATCATGTCATTTCAGCAACATTTGTAAATCGCTGGTATCGAATTGGAAATAAACCACGTTTTAATCATATGGGGGTGCGGGGGAACTACCTCCAAGCCCCCCCCCCCCCCCCCCCCCCCCCTCAGTACGCCAGTGTTGGAAAAAAGTGAGATTATGCTCTAGTATAAGGACAGGTTTGAAAAAAAGTGCACAATGGGAAATTATTTCTACGAAAGGGATTCGAGAGGGAAGATAAGTATGAAAAGAGATTAAAGAACAAAAAGAATGCAGAAGACAGAGGATAATGATCTGTGGCGCATGGCGTAAAGCTTCGGAGTGCATGGGGTTGGGCACGCCCCCCTATCTAATGTCGATGAAAAAGAAATGAAAAGGAAAGGTGAGAAGGGGATAGAGAGTGGGGGTAGAGCGAGTGAGCGGATGGGTATGCAAGGGGTGAAAAGCTTCCCCCTTCCACACCGTTCCCCTTCACTCGTCTGTCTTTTTTCTCGCATTTCGAAGGATTTTCGAAGGCGATGTTAAGATATCGAACATAGATGAGAGGAGTGAGAGGAGTGATATGATGAGGGTCAGAGGGAAACCAACCCCTCTAGGAATTACCAAGCCTGAGTAAAGTTCATCTAGTTCACCCTCTCGCAGTCGTTCCCTATCTTCTACAGCTTACCTCAAGGGAATAAAGAGGAAAGAGGCGAGAAGAAGAGGAAAGGATCCATCCTTTTTATATTTACCAAAGCGGCACCATTGTCAAATAAAGGATTTCGGTCTGGAGAAGATTGTGGTACAGCTCTACTCCTACTGCCTCTAAAGCGATCCGCAAAATGCAGAGCTTCTTGCATGCATGGCTCAACCCTACATTTCCATTCGTGCTTTCATGCACCCGCGCGTGCGGCGTTGGAGCTAAGGGAGGGTACTACTACCTAATGATTATTTACTTGCGACACTTATAAGCCTGATGTACACATCCATTCAGCTTTCTCAGGTCGTCGCACCAGGCATCGGAGCGTGATTCGACCACAAGATTCGGAGCTGAACGCCGCGTTTGGTATGGAAGCTCGTGGACACCGCTTTGTCGAAGATCTTACAAGGGAATTTATTAGGGTATTTTTAAGCAACATGATTGCGATAGGAGGCTGAAATCACCTGATTTATAGAACGTTGTATTAAACAAACTTTTTGCAGTAAATACGTGGAAATGACGATAGTTGGTGTACCAGTCATGGACACTGTTCTTTACTTTTCTCTTATTGAAGGGAAACGTCGTTTTCCTTAACTTTTTTTATGCTGGATTTGACCTCATTAAGAATGCGCATGCCACCAAATCCGGAGTGACACCTTCATTTTAATTCAAGAGCCTTTTGCTGGGTCGTCCACTAGGTGGGTCATCGTTTGAGGTTCGTGGCAGAGTCTAGGTGTGTTATTTACATTCACGAGTGAAAGTCAACAGCGGGCAGGTGTCCTAAGTGGAGGTAAAGACCGCTATCAAGAAGTCGTGAATTAGATGAGCCGGGTGAGAAAACACCTGCCCCTAAAAACGCCATTAAGACGTCGGCTTTGAAATTCTCTTATTCATTCATGGAGATAGAAGAGGAAACGAGAGCTTGAGATAAATGGGGAGTGACAGGAAAAGGGATAGGAGAGAGTGGTAAAGAAGAAGAAGGAGGAGGAGGAGAGTAAGAAGGTGAAGAAGAAGGAGGAGAAAACGAATTGCATTGACTGCTCGTCATGAACTAAGAAGAAATCTATCTAAGTGCCCACCAACATACTCCGATTCCGCTTACTGATGCGAGCAGCACGGTGTTCCTTTGAAGATTCCGAGATCAGGATCGCTTTCCAGAGAGAGAAAGAGAGACGGAGAGAAGTCAGGTAGAGAGGAGTAGAGAGGGGGGAAAGAGAAGAGAAGGAGGATATCCGTAGAAGTCGCATGTTGCCATTATTAGAAGGGACTCGTTACCTCTTTTCGAGTGTGGTGCAAACGAACACCGCTATAGGATTTCCCCTTTGATGCGGCCAATGATACACTCCTTGATGCCATCACCGAGTGGCGCTGTGTTGTGAATGGACGCACCAACCCGAGACTCACCGTGGCGTATTAATGCATGGCGTACCAAACCCTGGATATACTCATATCTTACTTACCAATCACCTCTCACTCTCTTGCGTTCTATTTCCGTTTCTACTACTCGCGCCAAACGACTCCTTATACTCTAACGCCTGCGCAAACGTGTTAAATGGATCCATTGACAGGTGCTTTATATTGATTTTGCAGCTCTTGCTTCTTTAGTCCAGATTAAAAGGGACTTCCGATTGACTTAAGTGAGGTTTTTTTTTCCCCCATTCTTCCCGGTCTGCATTAATCTTTATCCTGTTATTCTACAAGAGGTGACTATCCCTGAACAGAAAGCTGCAATCATTTTCTCATTCTGCATTTGGATGTTTTACCCGTGGGACTACCTAAGTGTGGATTTAGATTCATTTTGTTTTTACCTTCATACTTCATCGCACCAGGATTTTAAACCGACCATTTGTCAGGAGTAAGCCTAATCAGCAATTTATTTTACAACAGTCAAAGTGTTTGATTCAGAAGGTTTTTTGCGTATTTTTTTACTTGGCTAAAAGACATATCTGCTTTTAGACAACACATTTATGCATCGTTGCTTGAAAGGATCTGTAAACAAAGCATTTACAAAATCTGACCAACAGTTACTAATCAAAAATAGCCTCGCACTGTAATTCGTCTATTTTCAAATGTCTGCTGTCGATAGCTAATATACAAGCTATGGTATAGCTATCCAAAAATTGTTGTTGTTTTTTTAAAATCAATCCTGGAATATTTGAACTTTATTTTTCAATAGAGGAGAGGAGATTTTTGTTATTTTGAAAGGACGATTGTACAACTTTTTATCTAATCTTGACGGCAGAAGTGCAGGTGATTTGAGACAAGTCAAGGAAACCCTAAGGTGAAATGATGATATCATAAACTCACCGCTGGCGTGAAAATTCGTACATAGATCGTACATAGATCACACTTCACCGAACTTCTGCTGGCAGCGGCAACTTTAATGAATTCGCCGCTAGTATTTCTAACGCGAGTCTGATTCCATTTCGCAGAGGTGTGACTGTTCTTCGTAAGCCACGATCTAAGCGTGAACTTGAGGACGGTGTGATAAGGAATCATTTCTCACAGACAGTATTAGCGATTATATTTTCCCTTCATATTGCCAGCGAACTGTTGATCAATGCACATGCCTCGTAATCTATAAATTCACACCAACGGACAATATTGTGCAGCCCGCGAGTGCGATTTTGAACATGGATGAATGAAGCTTATATATTTCGTTTGGAGTTAGACTGCATCGCTTTTGGAGACGGAATAACACTTTTGGGATGGTTATAATTTTGAGTTTTTCTCTAGGAGCAGCTGCGAAATTACGCCAAAGGAAATCCCCCGTCGAGTCGTGGATGACTTCTCTGCGTTTGTACTTTTTTTTATTGCACCTCATATCCCGCTAAAACCGCGTTTCAACCATTCAACATTTCTATGTGCTGATATTTTGTATTCATGATATCGCCCTGAAGTAATATAACGCGATCAGACGTTGGCGTTCTCACGTATCTTTGTGATAGCAATGGACGAAACTATCTCATCGGAAATAATCACGTGATAGGGAAACGGGAGCGCCGATTGGATAAAAGGTGCCCGTGGAGATGCGTATTTATAAAGCTCGTCTTATTTCTACACACGAGTCTGTCAAAATTGACAGAGGAATACCAATAACTCCCAACTGGAATATAGTTACTCTATGCTGCAAAGATGATTTGGATTATTAACATCTATTTGGCATTTTTAGGTGAGTTTGTAGTATTTTAATGAAAATGACTGTCTCATATAGTTCCAATGACAAATATATTTAAGAAAGAATGTAGCAACTAGTCTTACCACTTGTTGAAAGCTTCATATTTTGATCTGCATATCGAATTTGATTCTTGATGTCTGTTTGCCAGTGTATTACAATGGTATTATGTGTGCTTCCAATGTGTTTTTTTTTTTCCAGGCTATCAAAAATAGAGTAGAATTCATTACTTGACTTTATCAGGCTAAATTATACAACTACCGTGACTTTTTCTTTCCATACACCCTGTTACATGGATTATGAAATACATAGATAGTATTCAGGGACCGTTCCCACTGAAAATTGAAAAGAGAGAGATTTTGATGAACAATTAAGCCTGCGATCATAATGGATATAATACGTATATTGTTGATATCATTTCTTTATGAAAAAAAAAGAATACAAATAAAAAGTACACATAGTATAAGTTCAACATAGTTTGACAAAAATAGACGAAGAAAAAAGGGAGAGAAAAAGTAGTGGCATTAACATAATAGAGGGAAGGTTGCAAATGTATCAGGTCCACTGCTTATATAGGTAAATGGCAGGTTTTGCATGTTTTACAACGTAATGAATCAGTTGAAATTGATTTTCAAAATTCAATGATTATAAACATTCAGTACTAAGGAATGAAAGCAAATTCAAATTTAATAAAGGGGATTCTTCGCTCGGTTGCTTCGCTCTCCCGCCCCCATCATGAGGAGATATCGCCTCTTTCTCTTTTGGATGGTCTTCAGAGTGGAATGTTGATTGATTAATTGATTGATCGATTGATTATTAGTCAATTCTATGGGTGATACCCAATGTTTATCTTTTCATTGGATAATTGGTTGAATTTATTGTGTGAAAAGCTTAGCTTGAACATGTTGAAAAACATATTCATTCAAACAAGCCATACCAATGTGAAAGAATTGATAGCAAAAACAAATAGACAGAAGGAACTTACGAACCCCAAAAATGCGAGAAAATAAGAATCCGAGAAGATCGCGGAATCCTTATGATGTATAAGTGGGAGATAAAAAGTTCAAAAGAGAAGCGATGGGCAAACGGGTGCCGCTTTTGTCAGGTGTATGTGGATCATATACAGGTGTACCGGTAGCTAGCCGCAGGCGATGAGTTAAGAACACATAATATAGGGAATCCCGACATGTACATGGAGTTTGAAGTGTGTGTTGTGGAGATCGCCAGGGAGGATGATATCGGACGTGCCTCTCAAGAGAGAGAGAGAGAGAGAGAGAGAGAGAGAGAGAGAGAGAGAGAGAGAGAGAGCGTGAGAGCTGGAGGGAGAGAGAGGGAGCGAAGTAGACGGGTGTAAGACATGTAAAGGTCGAAAGCCCACACATCGTGGCAAGCAGTAGAAGGACGAAATTATGAAAGAGATGGTGACAGAGAAGGCAAAGTACAGGGAGAGGTAGGAAAAGAGAGAGAGAGAGAGTGAGATAGAGACAGACAGAGATAGAGACAGACGGAGACACACAGATAAACAGAGAGAGAGAGAGTGTGTGTGTGTGTGGGGGGGGGGGGGTTCGGGGGAAATGGGACGACTAGAATACAAATTTATTATTGCTTATTCTTGATTATAAAAAGATGATTTTCGAAAATATTTGAACCATTATCTCCTTTTAAAAAATCAACTCATTATGAGTTTATTGTTTGAGTGTTTATTCAAATCCATTTTCCAATGATTCATGTATGAAATTTTTTTTCTTAATGTCTTCTTTATAAAAAGCAGGGTAGTCTCATTCAAGCCACAATGCCTGCTTTCCAAGAGAGCTCTGCTCAGATATTAATATTCAATGATTTCTTATGTTGATAAAACACACCATTTTCATTTTCTGTCTCGCGCTTTTGATTTAAAAGCTTTACGTCCAATAAATGGGAAATATACCAGCGAATAACTATGTTTAGATCCCCATTCTAGGACAATGGATCGTTCATACAAATTTCAAGGTGAATTTCAAAGCAAAACCGTGAAAATCACCCCTGTCCCGACTCCCGACTCGCCAAGTCTCGACATTTTCTGACTTGTTAAGCCCCCCCCCCCCCCCATCCCCCGCCTCGGCGTTACCACAGATATTCCATGACCACTCTACACGAGTTTTATCCATCGGTCAGAAGCATACTCTTTTGGAGTTTTATCCCGGTTCTCAAAAGTAACCCCCTAAAACACGTGTAGATTCACAGAAAATATAAAAATATGTAAACATATACCCTTTTCCTATTTTTGAACCCCTTTGACATCTAAACCGCAACCGGCAAAAGAACTACCCTTTCCACGCGTTTTTCTGGTCGCGCATGTGTACAGCAATATACTGGACCCCTCTCCTCTCCCCCCCCCCCCCCCCCCCAATGGTTAAGACAGGCAGTAAACCCCTTAAAAACATTTGTATACCATGCAGTATCACTTTCCTTCACCATCGTCTTATGTTTCTTTCACTTTGCTCTAGTTTCTTCCCAAAGTTCCTTCCAGCATCTCCAAAGCGAAACATTTCGACGCCTTTAGGTACAAGACAACCCCCTCCCAGCACTCCCCCACCGGTAAAAAAAAAATAATATATCGACCCCAAGATGATATTCCATGCTGATGCTGCTACAGCAAATATTTTTCTGCCTCGCTTGTTTTAAAACGGCAATTATCGTTCCTCGCCTTCAAGATTTTTTTTTCTATCGGTAATTCGATATTTAAGCGGAAGATTCATCTCTCCGTCGCCTTGCTCGTCTTCCTAGGCATCTAACCCAGGGGGAGTTGCGTTTTATTGAGCTAAAATTTAAAAAAAAAAAGGTTTTACAGCGCTTCAAACAGCCCCTAATGCTCTCGAAGGAATACGAGATCAAATGGGGACGTCAATATCAAACTTTTCAAGCATATTACCTCCCCTTTATGGGTCCTATGATTAACCCAGATTTGCCAAATTAGCCTGTCATTCGAAATAGAAATATAAGTTTTTACGACAACTTAGCCATGTTCAGCGATGCGAAAAATAAAGGGAAATTCGAGCAACGTTAATGTTACGACGTAATTGGACATGTTAGATAAGCAATTAGAGATCGATAAGAGGTAAGGAGGGGGAGGGGGGTATACGATGTGACCCGGGTAAAGCCCTAGATAATTATTTGTCTTCTTTTTTTTTCAATTTTGAAAAATGAAAATGATTTGTCTTTGTATAATACGATGTGATATGAATTCGACGACTTCAATCGCTAGTATTATATTCTAATACTGAAACTATTTCCAAAGTTTCAGTTTTGCATATTTGCCTTTTGAGAGTTAATAAACACGATAAATAAACTACTTTCGACATGTTCGAAAAATCAACTTAAGGCAACTTCAATAGCCCTGTCTATCATCTTTAGAAATGTGCGGACTTTACAATTGCTTGTTACGTAATGTGAACATGATTTGTATGGGCAGTACAATAGGCTTTAGCAATCGCACTTGAGTTGATTTTTTTGAAAGTAGTCTTTTTATCGTGTTCAATACTTCAGAGATATACCATACTTTTATTTATCTTTGTCCACTGTCCTAACAACCTGCATCAGTTCATTTCATATATGCATTCATTCAATATCTTCATGTATACATTTTAATTCAGATATGAAAAGCGAAAATCGAAATAATAATCCCAAAGAACTGGAGCTCCTAGCAAAAGTTTGGCGTCTTCTAAGCCCATAACACTTTGGCACATCGTTTGCATTCAAACCGAATCATGCACTTTCAAGTCATGTTAACTGCATGATTCGAAATTTGTTGTGACGCACTTTCGTTTCACATAAAAGATGATCTTGGAAACGGATATATTTCAATTTTGTAGACCTGTCATCCATGACGAAACACTGAGCAAGAGTGATTGAGTAAGAGAGAGAGAGAGAGAAAGAGAGAGAGGGAGAGAGAGAAAAAATCCATTTGTGTACACTCCTATATTGTAAATGGGTAAGTTAAGTCCCCTGAATGACTTAGGTCAATACCTCCTTACTTATTTTAAGCTCATTCTCACATTAATGAATCCATTCCACCTCTAAAAAATCATTGTGTGCGTGACAGAGAGAGAGAGAGAGAGAGAGAGAGAGAGAGAGAGAGGTATAAATAAAAAAAGAAAGGAAGACAGGGTGAAAGGCGATAAGTTAATGCTCACAAATACTTTCTGATGTATCATAAATTCATAATGTTGTACTTTGTTACTTAAATGTTAAAGGCAGCTCAGCTTTAGCTGAATATTGATTTTTAATGACCTTAATTCATTATCGTATAACCACATTAGAAAATTATATATTTGCATGTGTGTGAACAGTAGAAATGAAAATTCATTGTACTTTGGCTTAAAAAAAAAAATCATATTTTTTTGTTTAAAAACCTTTTATTTAGTACGTCATGACGTTGTACCTGTAAAGTCTATTTTTCATTTGACCTATTGTGGCGTTGGACCTAATAATATGCTATCATCCATTTAGTCTTCCCATAAAGCTATGTCATTCAATGCATTGTCCCTTTAAAGTGTGTCTTTACATATTGTGCTGTTGGACCTAATTGTCCTTTAAGCAATCACATGAGAGGAGCTTATTGGGTCATCGTTCTAAATCTGCGAAGAGGAGGCTCTCAGCTCACGCATCAAGAGGTTTCAGGTGTGAGTTCGCGATGGCATGATAAAGACACCACTGGCGGATTTTGTTGGGGGTGGCAACCAGCCCGTGCCCCATTTTTTGAAAGAAAATGACTCATCTTATTTCCCCCTCCCCCACAAAAAAGCAGTATGCCGCCCTTCTCGTTTTCAAATTGCCTCTTCGACTCAAATTGTCGTCGAAGAGGCGCCTGAAAAATATGAAATCTTGTTTTGCCCCCACCCACTTCTGAAAAATTCCTGGGTACGCCCCTGAAAGACACCACTGCATTTACCGCTGTTGTCTTGCGTAAGGCTTGTCAACAACTGACTATCAAAACCCCCCTTTTCGTGTTTTCATGAACCTTAGGCGCATTGGGGCACAGGCATGACGAGAATGTGAATGAGTACCCCGGTGTCATGTTTTAAAGATAAACACATTTCCTTTCATTCAAGTGTTCCATGTGATATTATGTTACTCCAGTAGCCATTACGTTTTTCAAAGTGGAAAATGCGCATCATATTTACATCGCTTGAGTGACTAGATGCTACTTGGATGTGAAAACTTCATTCTAATAACAGCTTTTTCATGTGTTACCGACAATTTTTTTTTAAAACATCACTTTCTTGAGTCAGAACTTGCACAACAAAGGAGAAGATACCGGGAAGATACAAAGGCCCAGGTCATTTCCAAATTACTAGAAAATGCAGGGCATTAAAAAATAAGACAAAACATCGATAGTCGAAAATTATGTTTGTGAATGTAATTATGTAACATAATCTGAATAAAGTAGAGATAGCACCGTACTAATAATTCATGTAATAACTACAACCAATGTGGTCAAGGTGGATACATGAGATTATGTAAATGAATGAAACAAACATTTCGCTTATTAACAAGGTAATGGGTTTTGTTTGCCCTCTCTAATCAGTGTCAGGCAATAAAATGATTCTAGTAATAGAATAAAATAAAATATTTAACTAGGTACAGAGCTGGTTTAGGAAATCCGCAGCTGGACACATTTTCTTTCATATATTCCAAGCGTTTTATAAATGTTCCGTGTTACTCTATGAGCTCTTACATGTCTTATTACGTTGTTAATCTAATGATAAAAATTAAAATATTACGTACCAAAGGTAATCATAACCTGATTGTAAATTTCAAAAATTCATTTAATAGCGGATTAGCGGATACGTCCCCAGACTGTGGCTCACACTGTTCGCGGTTCGAGTCCCGCTGCGGCACTGACGTCTTTTGGCAAGATATTAATCGACATTGCCACTCTCTACCTAGGACCAAATGGGTACCCGCGATGGTTGCCGAAAGCCATCGTGACTGCTTTCGCCTTTGCCCTGCATGTACTCATGTTAACGGTGCAAAAATGCAGGAATGCTCCCCAAGGAGTGAAGATGGTGCACACTCGTATGGGAGCTAAAATTCCATGTGATCAGGGATAAAGATAGTAACATTGTAAAGCACAGTGCAGTATTCACGTGATGTGCTGTATAAATCATGTTGTTATTCTTATCATACCAGGTGGTCAATGATGATTACACTGATTTTTATTCAAATGTCATGGTAAAAGTCATGAATATATTATGTGGAAACTTCAAATACATGTGCCAATCTGATAATATCTGTTTGGTTTAAAATAATTGTAACGATTGCTACCACAGAAATTACAAGCACTTCGTCAGAAACCAGGTTACAGAGACCGGAATGAATAGTTCGCAGTACATTTTCTTGCAGCTTACGTTATGTTGACGTGCTCTCATGTCTCGTGTATATTTTCCATAATCATGATAATGAACAAAATGGTGCCATGCACGCACGGTTGTAGGAAAGAAATTCAAAGACTTCTTATTCGGGACTAAATCCGGAGACTTGGGATTTAGTCTCGCCTCGCTTCGGACCAACGACCTCTCGGACAATACAGACCAGTCCTTCCAAGGAAGACAAGGGAATAAACGAAGAAGGACATCCCTTTGTAATGTTACATGCGACTTAAAGATAAAGAACTTTCGAAATCGCATGAACTGTCAAACACTCCAAGAAAGTACATAGAGAGAGAGTCACGAAGCAGTATGAGAAGCAACCCAAGACTGAAGTTACGTAAAACCATGAGATATGACATGTATGAAGCATGTATACTAGAGGTCGGGGGGGGGGCATTTCATCCAGGAGTTATTAGTAGACTAGTAACTCCTTGGTTTCATCAAGTGTCTTGTCAGTCGTATTCACCAACAAAGTCTGTTTTAACCGACAATTTCTGACTAGCCTTATATACTGTATCAGTTGTATCAGCTGATTAAGTTGTCAGCGCTGACAACTTGTCAGTGGACAAATGTTGATGATATGCAAAAGCAAACACTCTAAAGCGAACACCCTAAAACTCATACTGCTTTCACATCAAGGTACGGTCGCTGCGACCGTACCCAGCGACCGATCGGACGTGCTTTCACACCTCCGTCAAAATTTGGTCAGGCCCAGAGCAATCGGTCGCTGTATAGCTGACCTAGCCGGAAGCGGAAGTAGAGATAGTGCGTAGGCATGTATGGGGGGTCATTGCATTTCGATCGGTCGCTGAGTACGATGTGCTTTCACATCTAGCTTGCATCGGTCGCGATCGGTCGCTGAAGTACCTCACCGACCGTACTCAGCGACCGATCGTTTTCGACCAAAACGATCGGTCGCAGCGACCGATGAAATGCTTTCACATTATGATTTCATCGGTCGCAGCGACCGCTCGCAGCGACCGTACCTTGGTGTGAAAGCAGTATCAGTCAAAATGACTAGATTAAGGGTCAGCTAGGTGCAACTAATATGTCTAGTCAAATATCTTACTATATTCTAGTCAAAACCGACTGTCTACTAGTCAAAATACGACTAGAAAATAGTCAGAAATGACTAAAAAATAGTCAGAAATGACTAAAATAATAGTTGCATCCAGCAGACCCTGTCGTCTAGT
>CM057158.1:22720418-22912445 GCA_029962745.1 Echinometra lucunter
ACCCTGTCGTCTAGTCAGTTTTAACTGAATCGTTTTTAGTGTGAAGAAAGCACGTTTTGGAAGACTCAAGGAAAAGCAAACAAACAAAGAGCCAACTAATAGAAAAAAGACGTTAAGTATAGGTTTTTGAAGAGTACGGCGAAAGGGCAGAAAGAAAACAGAAATTGAAAAGGTACATGAGTATTAACGTTCAGAAAAGGCATGAAAGGAGAAGAGCTGACAAGGTGAAGATTTAGCCGAGACATTTTAATCCCCAAACGAAACCTGTTTGACCCATTTTGTGACTTTTTGGTGCCATATTTGCATAAGTTGTGCCTCCATTGCCATGCATTTTATACATTTTCTAAACTGATGTTTCTGACAAGTCAGAAAGAGAATAATGGACTATAAGCTCATCCCTCTTTATGTTTTCTCTCCCTCTCTGCTTCCACATCCCTCCTTTTATCTCTTATCCTCTTCTCACTTCTCATGGCTCTGTTTTGGATCATGTTGCTACCGAATTAATTCGTGTCGGTCTTCTGCTTCTTTTTCTCCCCTTCACAGATCATTTTCGAGGTCACTCTTTTATTTTAATTGATCCTCCGTTTCGCCATCTCTCTCTCTCTCTCTCTCTCTCTCTCTGCCTCTCTCTCTCTCTCTCTGCCTCTCTCTCTCTCTCTTTCTCTCGTCAGAACGCATAAGTAAAATGTTAATCGGATTTTCCCGCCTGCCATTCACGAAGGTGACAGGGTTTCCCCTAGGATCTATCTTCGAATGTGAAGGAAGATTCAAACCTTTCAAAAGCCAAAATGCTGAATGTTGTCTTCCCCCCTTTTCCATGGCGGTTTTCAAAGGAGTTAACATAGCGTAACATCGGAGATGACTGTAAAGTGAGATCGTGGGGTAACAGTTTTCAACATGAAGTTTGGATGTGAATGTTTGCCTTGCGATCGTTATTACATGCACTAATCAAGCTTATGATAGCGATTAGGGCATGCGGCAATGATTCATCGCAGCGTCAAAGGCTGCGTCAGTTGCTAACGCAGTCCTACGCCAAAAATAACGCATCGTGTGCTTCAGGCATATCAGGCTTGGCTCACATGGAGAGTCATCTGCTGACTTTATAGGACTGTGAAGTGAAGTCGTGGGGTAACCGCTTTCAACATAGGTTTGGATGTAAATGTTTGTCCGTACATGCCGGATGTCCTTTCGATCGCGTTTTATTTACACCAATCAAGCTTATGATTTCGCAATTAGTGCATGCGCCAGTAATTTATCGCAGCGTCAAAGGCTGCGTAAATTGCTGACGCAGTCCATCGTCAAAAAAATAACGCATTAGACGTCAGGCTTGGCTCACACGGAGAGTTATTTCCTGACTTTCCTGAGAGCCCCGAAAAAGTGGTATACCGTTTAAAAAGTGATTGCAAATGAACAGTACAAACAATTTTTTTTTAAATAACGGGCGTATAGATTATTGACTTCAAGTTCACACATCCGATCGGCGCAGATAATGACGCAATCAAATGGCTCCTCGTGTGAGTCGCACCTTGGAAGAAACGATTTTACAGCAGGGAGAAACGGCGGTATCTTGTATCATGAGCCTGTACTGGAATTTTACCCCCTCCCCTATAGTCACCCCTTTTCATTTTCAGCCTTACCGCCCTTCTCTTTCTCCTCCATCACCCTTCGTGATTTCGATCGCCCTGATCACTATCCAAGGCCCAATTTTTACATAATTTAGCATCTTCCGTCAATGTCAAATCATTCAGCATGGTCCTCAGTGAGCACTCTATCCTCATTCTAATCACGTCAGTATATTCACCACTGCAGATGACGGTTGTTGCCCCCCAATGTGATCCCTATTGAGCAGCACTCAATCATTTGAAGTCAGAGAGCTATGGCACTGAAGGAAGATTAGGTGACTCTATGTTACTACATGTATATGTCATTTTTTCGGTGTACACATGTCATTTATATTGTTGTTGTTTTTAGTTTTTACGCCGCTGTCATTTAAAAAATTAATATCTACGCCATCTCAGTTCACTATGAACATGGCGGACAAAGAAAGCGGACAAAATAAACAACCTCTCATTCTACCCTTCACAATGGTTCTGGTAGTCAAAAGAACATCCCTTCACAGCTATTATGTTTAATCATGTAGTTCCAGGTGAATATGCATGTGACACCTGTTTCACATATTTTAGACAATAGCAGTGAAGGGATGTTCTTTTGACTACCAGAACCATTGAGAAGGGTAGAAAGAGGGGTTGTTTATTTTGTCTGCTTTCTGTGTCCGTCATGTTCACAGTGGTTGCTGTGTTAAAAATAAGCCTCTTCATGACTTAATTATTCATTAAAATGGTTTTTCTGTGAACAGACAAAGCCTTGCATATTAGGAGAAAGGGAAAGTGAAAAAAGAGGGATCCTCCAATGTACAAGGCCTAATTTGAGAGGGAAGAATTTCGCAGCGAGCGCAAGCTTTGATATTGAGTATCCCGGTAGCTGTATAAGTAAATCGTATAAACAGATCTTAGTTAGTTAGTAAAACAGTGAAACCCTTTTCCTTAAACTTGTGTGGCATATTCTTTCTTTGATTTAAAATATACTTTTTAGGTTTTCTAATAGAATATACAGTATCCAACAGAAGTGAGTACACCCTTTACAAAAATGTCAAAATTCAAATATAAATTCTTACATGAATGTATTACAACTATGATAGAGAAGAACGAAATTCTGTGACCGGTGTATTGATAGGAATTATCTCTTCCATAACAATAATATAATAGCTGAAGGATTTCGTTAAAATTTGTGGAAACCTTCAAGGGTGTACTCACTTTTGTTGGATACTGTATATTTTTTTTCTGTAAAAACCAAAATTTATTAGAAGATATCAAGTGCTTTGTATATATTTATGTATTTTGTTATTTTCTTTTTGTTATGAGTTTTATTTTCATGATTTTGTTGCCTAATGTTGTTACTTTTGTTAACAGGGCCTCATGGAAGACTACCACTTTTGGTGATAATGAATTACCCTGTCTATTTTATCACTAATAAATAAATGAATAAATAAATAAATAAATAAATAAATAAATAAGTAAATACATAAATAGATAAAATGAATCATTAACTATGTACAGTCGAACCGTCTACAAGAGAGAGAGAGAGAGAGAAAAGAAAAGTGACCACTGCAGACTTGTGGTTGCTAAAGGAAAGTTCAAAGACATATTTCTTCTTCTTCTTCTTCGAGGAAGACAATGCTGGCAACCACTTTAGACAAGGGGCCTTTATAAAGAGGTGGTCAAGACAGGTTTGACTGTATGTAGAGCAAAATACTGATTTTATTTGGGAAATCAGCATGTAAGTTTAGCCCTAAGGTTTTATTTTCGCCTTGGATACGCGAAAAAAGTTATTGCCTCAAGTTCAAACATGCATGAACATTATAGTAGAAGTCCTCTCCCAAGTAGGTGTGCATATTATGAGGTAATAAATGCCAACTGTACACTCATTACCAGCCCTTACTTACCGTTGAAAATAACAGGTCAGCATCGATCTATCCAATTTAAAGTCCGTGATCGATACCATCGAGTTTTCCTTTTCTGGTTATTAATTAAAAACCACTTGTCGTGTTTTTGCAGAGACCGAGAATCTCGCACCCCCGTCCATTAAGCGCGATGCGTAAATAGCTGAGCGAGATTGGCGAAAGTGCGTTGATGAATGGATGTTGGTAATGAATGAAAAATGCGTTTAAAGGAAAGGAACAACTACCAGGAAGCTGTATTTTTGTTAGTGAGCAATTGGAACGGCTTAGCTCATTGATTAAAAGATTAGAAGCAACTAACAGAAACTCTGGCCTACTGGCTTCCATCGTCAGACTTAAGGGCTTAGTCTGAGTGCATCATTTGTGGAGGCAGGTAGCACTAGCGTAGGGTCGGGGCAGGGAGAGTTGTGGCAGTTCATGTTGCCTTCACCTCTCCTTTTTTGCCTTACTCATTTCCCCCACTTGAATAGGGGACACCTGCCCCCATATCCCCCTCGTAGGTACACCATTAAGACTCAAGAAGCGTGTAAAAGGATTTTGAATAAACATGAAGGTGACAGCACTGACGGCTGTGTTCATGATAATTATATGCACAATGAGGAACAGATTTTTGTAAAATAAAGATGATGGCAAGTGTGGAAATATGATGGTTGATTTCTTTGCACTTCTACGAAAAGAAAATGGAGAAAGCATACATTTTAGTAAACGATTCGAAACTGTAAACGTTTAAACGTTCTTAAAGGCACTTTGGTACATTCCCTCGGGGAGTGTTCGCTTAAGTGTCGGAGTGATATTGCTTGCGGCTAAAGATCTCGCTTTGTGATGAAAGTTAAGAGAAAATCAGTCTGTATTGGGGGCCATTCTCTACTCTTAGCCTAAAAACCTGGATGCCTACATCGGTACATAGTGAGTCGAGTGGGTCGGGAATCGTATTTTGTTCAGTGATAGCTTCAAGCAAGACAGAAAATGTATACAGAACGCGTTGATTCGAGAGAAAGACTTACACTGCACCAGTGGCATAGAGCAGATCAGAGTTTTGAGGGGGTACTTGTGTCTTGAGGGCACGTGTCTTCTGAATCGGATGAAATGCGAATCAATGAGGCTGCAGATTGTGGTTGGGTGTGAAAATCAAGGTTATCGCCTTCTTTTCGAACTCATTTATCCATCCGTCCTATTTCCTCCCCTGTTTTCATTATTCATTTGGGTATGCACGTTGGTCCCTGCCACCCTGCAGCTGCACCACTATATTGCAGAACTCATCATGAGACTATACCCTCAAAATGAAGTTACCATCAAAAAGGCACTTGTATTTGTCGTATCCTCTTTTCGTTTGTCAGAAAATTTTCAGCATTGTACCCCAGCAAAATTCTAAATTCGCCATAGCCTCCACCTTTAAGTTCTTACCTCTATCTTCTTTTACCTGTAATTCCATTTACCCCTCATCCTCTTGTAAACCATTCCGCCCACCTGGGGGTTTCCTGTGCTCATGACTCGTGTATGTACAGCGGCTCAGCTGCTAACATGGCACACTGGCTCCGTGTCTGCATTACCATGAATACCAACAAGAATCACACACCCCAAAAACCTTCTGCAGCATCTCGATCAGTGACGAAGCATGGATCAAAGGCATAGGGGGGTACCGGCATCATGGGGGGGGGGGGGGGGGGGGGGGGTGGGGAGGGGGGATAGTTCAAATTGGTGGACAACATGGCACTTCGCAGGGCTATTATTTTAGGAGAGGGGAACATGGGGGAATGGAGAGGTTGTAGAATATCATTTTTAAGGTGCCACCCACTCTCTTTTTGTTTCCCTGTCTCTCCGCTATTTTTTCGGTATTTGATTTGGGCCACTTATCTCCCATGCCCTCATGTCTACGCCATTGATCTCAGATACACCATTGCATATTTCAGAACCAAGATGTCATTTTGAACATCTTCTTCAAAAAGATTCTGGTAATACCGGTCTGCTGGGAAACACTGCCAGTAGCGGAGGACAGCTCTCTACGTCAAAGAGTTCCTTCTCTTTCCCCCCCCCCCCCTTTTTTTTTTGTCGAGGGGGTTAATCAACTTAACCCTCGAGTTGGAACGGGGTTTTAGCAAGGTAAACTCTGGGGAGCTCCCGCCAGGGGAGATGGAAACGACACCGAGCTGTGTGCCGCGATCAAGACTTTTCACTGACAAGCTCAATCCATGACAAATCAAATAGTAACATTATTAGCTACATTCAGAGGCCTCCTCTCTGACTAACTTCTGTCAGTTCCTTTCCCTATTTCATTGGTTGTCACTCTCATTGTCATTGTTTCTATCTATCTCTGTCTCCATCAACCTAAATCTAAATGGGGGATCTTGAGGTCTCTATTTTTTTTATCTCTCACTCGATTTAAATGTTAAAAAGTCTCGTGTCAGGAGCAAGCAAAATGCAACCAATTTTTATTCGAACAGATTACATTTTTACATTCTCTCTTCCTTACTGGAGCGTTCTTCTCCCTCCCCTCTCTCTCTCCCCTTCTCTCTCTTTCTACTCTCTCTCTTTCTTTCTTATTGTTGCTAACATCGTTTTCTCCTTCAAACCACTTATGATCCTTTCTTTTATATTTCCATGTGCCTGTCTTTTCACTTAGCGGACACGCGCGCGAATATCTACACCATCTACATCCTTCGTACTTGTTCGTCATGATCGTACCCTCAGATCTGGACCCCGTTTAATAAAACTTATTATCAATAACAAGTGGCAATAACTGTTATAAACTACTGAAATCATTGCATCTGATTGGCTGAGAGCAAATTTGTCTTAGAAATGTGACAGTTCTTACCGATAAGTTTTATGAAACGGGCCCTGGTGTCTAATCTCTCTGCTTCTTACATTTTTTCTTTTCACTTTAATTTCGTATGAACGGATACATTCGGGGGGAGGGGCAATCAAAATATAATTATCACTGATATGTATCACAGATTTTTGATCCCAAACGACCCTATAGAAGTTTTATCCATTGATCAAAATGACAACTTTTCCGGTTTTTTCACGTTTATTGAAAAAAAATCCCTAAACACGTTGTGCATACTAATCGAACATCTGGTTTAAAATATTTTTTTTTAAACCACCCCCCCCCCAAAAAAAAACCCTCTTTCACTACCACCCCCCCCCCCCCTTGGCCTATTTAACACCATATGCGTCATGCGTTTCACCGACCTAAACTATGGTGGCCCTGAAGTACGCTCCACAACAGGTCATGTGCGACGTGAATTTCGCGGCCGACTTTGCGTCCCAGTCGCGAAATTCGCGACCCCTTGACACGAAATTCATGACCTCGGATCCGAAATTCATGACCCGTCACGCGAAATTCATGACTCGGGATGCGAAATTCGTGACCTGGGATGCGAAATTCATGACCCGTGACGCGAAATTCATATCCAAGGATGCGAAATTCGCGACTGGGACGCAAAGCTGGCCGCGAAATTCACGTCGCACATGACCTGTTGTTGAGTGTACTTCAGGGCCAACCATACTACCATACTAAACCCTCACAAACTGCCCTTATCACGCTTTTTTTTTGGGGGGGGGGGTGTCTCTGTGTACTGTACAACAAAATATTTGACTGCTCCAGGTATATTTAGCAATGTATTTTCCTTTACACTTCCTTTCCAATCCAACTGTCGTGTTTTCTCATATCTCTGTTCCTCTGTCCTCATTTCTCTCATCCCATACCTCTTTCCTTCCTTCCAGATTTTCACTCTCAGTCACATTAAATCGCATCTTGGAATGTGACGCCTCTGACATCGTGTGTCACCCCTCCAGGATTAACCCCCGCAAGAAAAAAAATCCGAACATTTTACTGAGCTCTTTGCAGAAATATCGTTCTCACGCGAAATATCAATTTAGGGATTGTTGTGTTTCATGTCTGGGGTGTATTTGCGACGACATGTAATGTGTTTTACTATGTTTGTTTTCCCTCTGCAATAATGTTGACATTTTATAGCGTTATGTGCCTGCTGGCATGTACGAGAAACACTCGGCGAAGTTGGTGTAATTGAACCGCTTCAGTGACGGGAAAGAGGAGTTTTTACGGTACATTCGAGTGGAAGTAGGTCAGAGCATTGAGCTGATGGAAGACTTGGGAGAGAAAAGAGGGAGAATCAATATTTTTGGAAGTTGAGGAGCATATCTTTCTGGATATTAAGGCCATGATTTAATGTGACGCGTCTGTAACACTACTAAGAGAATTTCAATTGCTTTTATGTTTCATTTTAAACGAGTAGCGTAAGACTATATAAACAAGCAATAACAGAATATAAATTCATATAGATTTTAAAGATAAACACTTCAAGCAGAAAGTGTTCATATTCTTAAAGATATGGTTCGACTTAAACATTTTTGGGAAAACAATCTAATCGAACTTCGTCTCGTATTCTGTTGAGAAATGCATTTTCACAATTTTTATACATTCGTTGAAACCATTTTAAATCATGATTTAATCAGGAAGAAATTTGACTTGTCAATCTAACACGCTTTATTGATAAGTATTTGAAGTATTGCAGTGTATTTTTTCCCTTTTTCCATTTGCATGTTGCAAGACAAACTGGAAAGGAAAGTCATGCACTTTATCTCCATATGAAAGTTCCTTCCCTTCATGGAATCATTTTGCCTAACATTCTAAGAAACTTTTAATATCATATTTTAAAATCTTGACCCAAGTAAAAATTGAGATTGGTGAAACCAAGAAAGAGCATTTATCTACATGGATGTCTTGTTTAATGGGATTCGTTTGTGATTAGTTTTATATTTTGTTGAATTTGGGTTTATTTTGTTTGTGCCTTGTTTTATATTGTATGATTGTTTAATTTGCAGGGCCTTCAAGCAAAATAGTATTTTAACGACAGTGATGAAATCACCCTGCGTAAAAAAAGACTCAATGAATGAATCAATGAATGAAGAAATGAATAAATAAATAGATAGATAGATAGATAGATAGATAGATAGATAGATAGATAGATAGATAGATAAATAAATAAATAAATAAACAAACATTCACCATGGGTATTTGGCCATGTTAAGTATTTGTGTGTCTATACACGCAGGCCTACAATGTGATATGCACTTTAATAGACAACTCACAAGCAATCACCTCAGCTATTAATATCAACTTTGAATGCTTGAAGCGGGAGATTCTGATACCCCTTGTAACTAACCGACTTTCTTTGACACTTCGGCTGAGATTGTTTCTGAGTTTACAACACTTCTTTTTTTTATTGGCCACTCGCAAGCTCATGGGTACGAAAATATGCCCTCTGAAACAAATGAGTTTCTTACGATGTGTTGACGCGTGATGATGTGGAGAACAGAAGCAGGGGCGCCGCAAGAACAGAAGGAACGGAGGGGCGCTACCCCATGTTTTAAAGGGGGGAGGGGGCGATAGGACAACGTGAATGATGAAGATGTCGGCTAATTTCTGTTAACAGAAAAAAAAAGGCCTGTGTAATTCAAAGTTATCTTCAAGGGTTAAAAGGGCGAGCTTAAATGTAAAATTCTGCCTATAAGCAAGATAAGGGTGACAGATTTTGCCAACATTTCAAGAGTTAAAACAAACAACAACTTCAAAAACTAACAAAGGATATATTGGTTCAACTCCACTAATCTTCCATTCCCCCTAAGATTAATGAATGGCTGTCATGAATTATGAGTATATGCATGATGTAGGGAGGGAATTTTGCCCCCCCCCCCAGCCCGTGGCTACGCCCGCCCGAGAACAGGCGCAGGGAAGCTGTGTCCCACAGGTGTGATCGGGTCCCACTGCAGGAGGGAAAGTCTTTACCAAACACTTCAGTGGAATTGAGATTGAGCGATTAGATGGAGACATTACAATGACGGAACAAAGCTTCGTTCTCAAGTTAATAAATGAAGGAAATAGAAAAGACGTGAAGCTAGAATAAAGATTGCGGTATTCCCTTAAGAGCGGGACGGATTTTCACGACGAACTACAAAGGAAAATGTATTTACAAGTATTTATTAAGATCGAAAAGTAACAATCTGACTTATCACTCAGGCGAAGTGATTTTAGGTCAAATATTTCGGTAGTTGAGGTGAGGTTTTGTTTTCTTGGTCTGTCTCACGGTGTTGGAATTTCATGCTTATGTGGAATTCCGTCAGTATGGGGTTGATTTGTATTTTAAAGAGAACACAGATTTTGATCATAATCTTTTCCAATTAGCTGTTCGAATTCTGCACCGGTACATCCGAGAAGGGTGACGAAAATAACACGTCGATTTCGTTCCGCTTTGAGGTGGCGATGTGCGTGCAAAATGGGCTTAGTTTTAACATGTTTAATGCAGTGGAGATGTGACTTTAGAAAGGGCAATATATAATGATAGTCATATTTTTGTTGTCTTGAAAAGGTAATGAAAACAAATAAAGTTGGCATCTCCATGATTTTGGAAGATAATGAAGTGATGAGGAGGATGATGATTATGGTAGAAGTGATGATGGCTGTGGTAGACAAATTGCCGATTGGGGATTGATGTTTGTGTATTTTATTGATTGTTAAATACATGATATAGCCGCGTGTTAAAAAAAAACATACATGAGGGGTGTGTGCTTGTGATTGTCCAGAGGACCTACCAGTTGAAGGGGAATACACTCCGAGACAAAATCTCCGCTTTTGTGAAATCTTGTAAAGGAAACCTACCCCTCTTCTACAGACCACACCTTAAGTGTCCGTTGAACCGGGCCCCGTTTCATAAAACTTGTTATCAATAACAAGTTGCAGTCACTGTTATAAGCTACCGAAATTTTGCATCTCATTGGCTAAGAGCAAGTTTGTCAAAGAAATCTGGCAGTTGTTACTGATATAAAATTTTGTTAAACGGGGCCCAGTACTTCTTATTGAAAGGGAACCTGTAGGAAGATCAACCTACCAGTCGTAAAGAACACTTTTTCTTTTTATTTGTGTAATAAAAGATATAAGAAATATTATAGAGACCAATTTTCATGCTTTCTGATTGCATTACGTGTGTTTCCTTGTCATAATGGTTAAAGAAAGTAATTACCATTTTCATTCCAGCTGTGGCAGAGATCTTGGTGGTCCAGGCCGCACGGTCCAGCGGTCTAATGAGTCCAGACTTGGCAGGTCCCAACTGGGGTCCAGGATCCGAGTGTCGGAGACGGTTACGGAGGTTACAGGGCGGTCAAGGGATCGAAGCCGTCACGCCCCCTGATCTACACGGAGAATGGGTTTCTAGCAGGTAAGTTATCTCGGTTATACGATACTTCATCCAGCGACAACTGCTCCACTTTCCATTCCTTACACTCACCAAATTCCTAATTTTCTCCTAAACCCAAGCCCTAGCCGTAATTCCAACCCTAACACTAACCCTACATCTTCGATAAAATAAATATCTGAGCAACTGTTGCCTAGAGAAAATGTTGGATTACCGACTTATCGCATGGAACATTGGTGTGGGACTGTGTGGGGTGTGGTAATTAATTCGATGGTGTGATTACATATAAAAGTATGAAGACTGTTAGGTCTTCCTTTACGATGTTTGGATCTGGTTAGCATAGACAGTGAAATGTATATGTGCTGTTTCGAGTTAATCGCCTGGTATGACTTCTTTCTTTTCATTCTGTAGAGTATCATTATTGTGCTTGTGGGTGCGTGTATGTGCATGCGCGTAAGTTATGTATGTTATATGGCTCTTAACCAGTATTTGATCAGTTTTTCTTCTTCAAACTGGCAACATCAACATTTTGCTTTCATTACTCCATTTTTTAAAGATAAAAAAATTCAAGCATCTGAAATGAATAACCCCTTGACAGGAATCATATTGAAAAGCTAAAAATTGCCAGTCTGCTTGGAGAACAGTGATTTTAGATTTGTCATCGCGTCGCCAATTTAGGATTTAAGTGTTTATTTTTCTATTTAAAAAAATCATCAAACGGCAAATAATGACGCAACCAGAATGGGCACGGTATGTGTACTTGTGTATAGAGTGTTTTACTCTTTCTGCTCATGTAATTGATATGTTTGTTAATTAGGGCACTGCATCAAACGTTATAAGACCAAATCACATTATAAGCCAGGGGCGGCGCTACGGGGGGGGGGCAGGGGGCGACCGCCCCTATGATTTTCCAAGTGATCAAAAAAAAAAAAAAGAGGAGAAAAAGAAGAAAACTAGGAGGAAGAAGAAAGAAGAGTATGAGAAAAAAGGGGGCTATGGTCATGCAACTCTAATACTCCTCCTTATTCTTTCATTTAAAGCGTAAATAATCTCACCAATGGGTCATCTTGCCCCCTGTCAAAATACCCTGGCGCCGCCCCTGCAATAAGCATGGACTCTCAGTCACGAATGGGTTAAGGGAACAAACACAACAGGGAATAGAGAAATTAATAGGGAGAGAGGGAGACAGGTAGACAAGAACAGAAAGAGACAGATAGGCAAACGGACAAAGAGACACAGATAGCATTAGAATTATGAAAAGTTATGAGAAATTGTGGAGACTATTCATTCATGTTTAACACAGGTGACAGTATGCGCTGCAGGGATAATATATATTCATGTACGATTTGAAAAAAAGAGATAATGACAAAAGGTGTATGATTACATATCATAAAGACTTTTGCATTTCGAAGACCAGAAACCCCATGTTTTCATAGACGATCAAAATGAGTTATCATTCCTCGAAACCCCTTAGGGTTACATTACATATCTCTCTGCTTTTTTCGGCTCATTTGCAAGATTGAGTACAATCAAGGATACCATATGAATTTTAATGAGCTATGAATCATGGCTGAACGTGTTAATGCCGTAATGAACAAAAGATGTGGCCTTCACCATGTTCAATGGTGATCAAGATCCCGATCAAGACACATCCTGAGGCGATAGGGGTAACAGATTACCCTCATGGTCCACTCTCCCGGTCCTCCGCCCCTCCTCACCTCGAAGCACAAAGCGCTCCGATGAGACGAGATGAACATGAGTGGGTTGTCCCATATATCATTTTTTCGAACGTTCGCGTGTCTTTTCTACTTGGAAAGACTCTTCGAATCAGGACTGTGACCCAGCACAATAATGAGCGTACCCAGATATGAGCATGCAAACTACATCGACAACATGAAAATAATTCGGTGAAATTGTCGACAGTAATGTCTGGAAAACTTTGACACATTAATCAAACTGAACGACACAGATGAACAGAAGAGGGGGGGGGGGGAAGTGTATCCAGTGTACGCCCCTTGTTTGAAAATTCATGAATATGGATATTTACAATTTGTATGGATATTGTGTATGTGCACCAGGTTCTAACTAGATACGCCCCTCGCTTTTCTTCTTCTAGCCCGTCCGGGAATTGATGCACATTAATTTTAATGATTAATTCTTCCTTTTTCCAGGAAGGCTGCTATCAGCGTAGGATGTAGACGTGCTAGGTTCATAGTCTGTACTTATGAATTGCCGATATTTCCAAAGCAAAAGATGAATATACATTATCAATTCTTGTTGAACAAAATAAAAGGAATACAAGGGAAACGAACTGATATGATAGGAAGTTGAGAATATGCCTCTTGACTAAGGCTGCATATGAATTTTCATTGCACTTTGGTATACTATTCAAAAGTAAATCACGCGCAATCGAAACACAAGTATTACTTCGAAATCTTCTTGAATAAACCGCTTGCGATCTAGTTCTCCTGGTTATGTTGACCTGTTTTGCAGAAAACCTGGGGAGCGTTTCATCAAGAGTCTTGTCAGTGATTTTCACTGGCAAAGTTGCTCCTCTGATGCAAGGATTTCATTAGTTTATAACAGTAATTGCAACTTGTAATTAATAGCAAGTTTTTTGAAACGGGACCCAGAAGAATCTCGGTGGGACATTGGCGATATGGAAAAATAGGTCAGAGGATCCCCCCCCCCTCCATCTGGGGGGTAACACTTTACCCCCTTGATCTCCAGGGGTAAGGGTGGCCTTTAAATCTCACTTGATCCAGAAGTTGGTGTTGGTCTGGTGACGAGTGAGGTTTCAATAAGGGTTTTCATCAAGGGTCCGTTAGGACGTAAAGGGGTGGTCGCGTGAGGGACAGGTGGGTGGATCGACGAGGTGAAGATCTATTATTCTTTTATATTTATATATATCATCAAGAGTCTTGTCAGTGATTTTCTTACACATTCATAAACATGCTTTCTATGATGTAGCATAAAGCTCAAGTTCCGAGACAACTTAAGAAACAACAGAATATGGTGTAATGGGAATGAAATTTGGCAATTGGAATTATTAAAAAATTCATGTCTTATCAACATTTCTTATGGGCTCATTTTTACTCATGGAAATTTCTAGAATGTGGCAACGAAGAGAACTCTCCATGTTCGGGTGTTCTGCAACATGACTTTGTGTATCATTTAATTGCCTGGCAAGTTGTAGGCCTAAGTGAGCTTTAAAAATGTATACATTTAAACAATGTCAATTTTGTGGCAGCAGCCTGTCCCTGCAAACCATTCCACCTTTACTTCTTGTATGCATGGGCGTCAATGTGAAGGGGGGGGGGGAAGGGGGACACGTCCCCAAAACTTTTTTAGGGCTTGCTTGCCAGCAAATTGTTGGTATTATGTCCAAAAATATAAAACGGATTGACGCCCCTACTAGTATGTCCTAGGTGGCTTAATATGAACCACCATGCATGCACCACGATCCCCTCTGTAGCAACCCTCTCTTCCATTCTAGCCCAGACCCCTCTCCCACCCTCTCCCACCGTCTCCCACCCCTCTATCAAACCCCTCTCCCACCCTCTCCCAGTCATATCCAGCCCTCTCACACCCCCTCCCACCTCTTTCCCACCCCTCTCCCCCTCTGACACACCCCTCTTCCACCCTCTGCCACTCCTCTACCAACCCCTTTCCCCTCCCTTCATCCGTCCACTCCTCACCTCCCCGTTGATGGATGGTATACGCTCACTTCATAAATCAAAACACCCAGATGATGATATATGAATCTCTGCCTCATATCTCCCTTCGATTTATCCCCCGGGACCACCTACAATTCCTCCTTAAAAAACACAAGCTTTCGAGTGCCAAAGTTCAACAATCAAATTCAGTTTTATTTTGTTTTTCTGCTTGAAGACTGATTTAAGATACCTCTAATAGCAAACCTGCTTCCAATTGAATGGTATAAGATTGTGAGAAACTCCCCTCTCAAAAAGCTTTTAACCGCTCTCTTGAAAACTACAAAACAAGCATGAAGTCCCTTCTGTTTACCCATTACATCATGAAATTGAAACAAATATAATTTACAACACAAGTGGACCTTTCTTACCTTGACATAAAAATAGGAAATATTCTTATTTTCCCTCCATGTTGACTATTTATCAGAATGAAGCCGTTATCTCTTTACTTCAGAGGGAAAGCATGCTTTGGCAACTTTTTATGAAAGCTTTCAGTTAACTGCATGGTCAAGCAGAGGTCATGTTTTTTCACTGGATGAACAAGATTTTGAGGTTCAAGTTACTGGCTGAAAACTTCAAGAGTGATAATCCATCAGAATATACTATATTCGTTTTCTAGCTTTCTTAAAACAGATAACATGAAATATCATCACTGAGTGTCAGATTACGTCTGTCCGTCTTGTTTATACCACTAATCTACGAAAATGTTCAGATGAGATAATGCCTACATAATATAAGCCAGTAATATTTCAGAGAAAATAAGTTATAAAGAATGGATAAAGAAGACATGTTTGATCTTTTCTTCGATATGAAAACGAAATAAGAAAGAAAATCATTGTTTGCGCTCGGCTTTACATGGACGGCTGATTGAAGAAACGGACATAAAACGTTGCTTGCTTGCAATTAGGGTTATGCTTGACCTTTAGGTTCAAGGTCATGGCCAGGTTCGTCATAAGTGACGTCGATCATCCATCACTCGTCCATCGTAAATACGTTGTCATGGCAATCAATGAAAACCAAATTTTAATGGCAATACACCCCTCCCTCCCTTCCAAAAAGAAAAAAAAATACAAAAACGCACGAAAAATCTGAAATATCAGAACATGTCACAGAACTGAAGAATATCTTTGCATTAGTATGCAATAAACTGGGCAAGAATGTCATAGGTTCATACGAGGAGGGGATATTTGACTGAAGTTGAAGAAAATGGTTTGTCTACTAAGTTCGTAGTATTTTTTATCAGTCTTAATAAGTCACCTGCGAAGAAAACCTATATAAGCCTTTATTAAGCATGTTTAGTTCAGCAAGAATCACAACCGATATTTGAAAAGTTATCCAAAACATGCAAAATATGCAACATGAATCGCAAAATAATGGTTGAACGAGTGAATTTGTTTTTGCATAATTCACCATAATAATTTTGTTGTTGGAAATAAACTGTGCTTTTGTCCAGTCCATGACTCAGCTTCCTGCATCTGATTATTTGGCAACCTTTACCGATAACTTCGTCTTGATACCGCTTCAATTTTAATCTTCCAGACTGAAGCCTAATATCCGATTTGTTTTTCTTTAACAAAGCAACGATTTGTCTGAAAGAGAACTTTATTATAGTACTAGCGATGGGGACTTTAGTTCGGTTAGTATGGTATTTTTAACCGAGGCCTTATCGGTGCCCTCATCCATCGTGTTTCTTTTTAAGTGGAATTCCATTGTAAAAGGGATACTCAGATTCTGATCTCCTACCATTTTAAGCCGCTCAGTGTGTCTTGCCGTGACTTACGGTTTTTAACAATTTGTCACTTAACTTTAACAACAGAGAAAAAGTTCCTTTAATTAAGTGCTCACTTGTACTCGGCCAACGAAATTGAATATAACGGCTTATAGCCAAGTAAACTTCTTTTAGTGACCCCCCCCCCCCCCTCACCTCTCTGTGCCCCTTTCCGCCCCTTTGGGTAATCGAAACCGATTCTTTAAAGCAATGTTTTGTATTTCCAGTTCAAATTGTTACACTGATCCCAGTTCAGAAAGTAAAAAAAAAAATGATGCTGTGTAAATATATATAAAATACTAGTGATATATCTAAATGCCGTGTAAATTTAGACGCTCTAAAGGGGTAACTATTAGGGACAAAAAAGGGAATTTTATACACAGATCCAAACAAGTTATTTTGCTTTATTATCATGATTGTCAGATTATCAGATATGTTTACAGTACAGCTGTACGCAATTCTTGTTAAAATATTTGCTGCATGATTTCCAGAATAACTTTGAAATTAGTTTTAATAAGCATACTTATATTTATACATATATATATTGTGTTGAACTAATGAGTACATGTATATGCCCACGATTACCTCTCCCCCTGGGGCCAGGTGTGTCAGTTCCGACAGACATGGCGCGGTACAAAATCCACTGTTATCGTCAGTATTATCAATATACACTGAAATGGCGCATCCATTACTTTATCGACACACACTGGCATTTCGGCGTTCCTCGTATATGCACAAAGTGAAAAGGGGGAATTTTATTCTAATATGTCACTATTAACGAAATAGCATGATTAATCACTATTTGTATATCAGACTGACAAATCTGTTGCTTAAAATGCTAATGAATGTGCTTTGTGTTCTGACCTATGACTTCAATTAAAGGGGTGATATTACTCAAATGTTATAGAGTAAATTTTCTACCTACCCCATCAGCAGAATCTGGGACTATAGTTTATTTGATAAAAGTATATACACTCTTAAAACGATTCAGTTCAAAGTGACTAGACGAAAATAGGGTCAGCTGGGTGCAACTATATTATTCAAGTCATTTCTGACTATTTTTAGTCATTTTTTAATACTATTTTCTATTTGTAATTTGACTAGTAGAAAGCCAGTTTTGACTAGATATATTAGTTGCAACCAGCTGACCCTTAATGTAGTCATTCGAACTTAATCGTTTTTATAGTGTTTATTATTCTTCAGCCATCGGACAAGCGTATCTGACCGAAAGGCCATATTTAAGAAAAAATAGGGAGAGAGAGAGAGAGTGAGAGAGAAAAAAAGAAACAGTGCACATCTAAGCCTGTCTTGATATTTAAAGGGTTAATTATGTGATATCATGCACTCTCATATCATTGCAAATACATACTTATATTGGTATTATCATTCAAGTTGAATGCACGAATCCCGCCTGCGGGGAAGTAATAATATGAGTTCCTCCGACGCTATTGGTTTTCTTTCACGTGCCGCCCCTACTTATCTTATAAACCAAAATCAAAGAGAGATAGAGTGTAATTTGATTATAAACCCATTATGAGACCGTTGAACTATTCAAACATTAGATTAACTGATAAAAAGCTCTATTATTGCAAGACGGATTAATCAATCAAATCAAATCTATTATCTGTTTGTGCTGTTTGTTTGTCCCATTCAGATCTAGAAATGGGTCTTAAATGAACAAAAAGGTCCATAAAGTTAATCACAGAGGGGCTATTGAAACTGCCACCAGGCTGCATTAGTAAGGCAGGCGAAGATTCAGGATTTGTGGAAGACAGGACACAATCGAAAAAAAATCTGAAAAATGGGGGGGGGGGAAGAAAAAATAGGAAATTAGAAAGCTAAACAAAGGTAAATTGTGGAGGGGGTAATTTGGAGTTGTGTATTGAGGGTATCCTACTTTACTCTTAGAAGGGGGATCCTAAATCCACATTATGTATGAGGATACATAGAAGATAGTGATGAAAGAAAAAGAAGGCGATCCAAATTTTGAAAATAAAATAGAAAAAGAGGTGGGGAGATGAAAAAAATATGCATGTTTGAAATATGAAATGTTAATGTGAGGGACAGAGAGAGAGAGAGAGAGAGAGAGAGAGAGTAAGAGGGAAGGGGAGATTTTTTTCTATGATTATGATAGACGCAAAACAAGAGCAATAATTCTGTAATATTGATTCTAAATCTAAAACAACAACAAAACAAAAAAAAACTACCCCCCCCCAAAAAAAAAAAAAAAACGTACATAAATGAAGAAAAAATAGATATTTTAGACATTCTTTCTGCAAATAATGTTGTGCTTACATATCGCATACAAAACGCTTGTCAAAATATAAGAAATATTATTGAAATATATGTTTGTGGGTAAAATCAATCATTTTGTGTAAACCAATCTCCAAAATGCACTATTTACCTTGTTTACTGAACTGGGATCTCCGTGGGAAATACACAAATCTTATGATGAAGCTGTTAAGATAAATCTTCGAGTGAAATGATTTACTTGGTTTTTTCTTTGAATTTCTTCACACACACTAGACAGAGAAAGGAAGAAGAAGAGGATGATGATGATTTATCCTAGTTTTTCTTGAGAGAATTTGGGTGATTTATGTCGGCGACAAGTGTGAGAGGCAAGATGGATAGGGCCTTGGGTGTTAAGAGAAAGGCCTGTTCCCATGATCCAAGTTCTCCTTAGTTTTCACTCCTCCCGTTTCCCCTGAAATATTCATTTCTTGTTTTTTTTTAGGGGTAGGGGGTTGTCCTCTTATTCTAGATTCCCTTCTCTTTTACAATGGAAAATTAAGTGATTAACATGATTAAAGATTTTGTGAAGAGGTGGAGGCAACAATTCGGAAAGAAAAATAAAACAAGTGGATAATTTTAGTTGTGTACTGTGCCGATTGGATTTCAGGATGCGGGCGCTGGGTCGGTAGCCCCCCCCCCCCCCAATAAATCCACACTGCTTTCTCACATCTCTTCCACTTCCGAAAAAAAGAAATATGCTACTGGTTTTCTTTTCATTAATTTTGTCAATGGGGAAGGGTCGACTGCATGATGCGACATGCATGACCAGTAAAGAGCCGTTTTGCTGCTGCAAAACAAGTACTACCCTTGAACTTACAGACAAAAATATAAAAAATGGGCGTAGATCAGCAAGTTAAATTGATCAGATTATGATTTTAAAATTTAGTTAATAGATGACCTAAAGCCAATTGAACTACTTCTTGCTATCCATCAGCATATTTTGTTGAATATCCTTTTAAGACCTAGGTATGTAAATATGTGTGGCAGCTGGGCGCCTGTATTTATTAATAGGCCTGAATATGAATCTATTTTGTTTCTTCTGAATTAAGATTTTTAGACGCAAATATATGCGTTACCACGAGGCGTCTTGATAAATGATTAAATGCCTCAATCTGGCCCTTGCAAGATCTACTTTTATCAATATCAATACCTCACCCAAATATGCCAAAAGAAACAAACAGAACGGAAACGAACAAATAAACGTTATCATGTTTCGAATATTTGAATGTGAATTCGAAGCAGAGATAAAAGTATACTGGATTGACTGGATAGATAAATAACAACAATAACAACAAAAAGAGATGACTGAATCCCTCCAAGTTAAATTCATTGATCAACAAGCGCCAACTGAAAGCACTAATACAGAAGATCGGATGGACAACCGTCGGCTAGAATCAGAATAGGGACAGCCAAAGAAGAAGCTAGGGCAATCATTAAATCGTTAGGACCTCCGAGGTCAAACGAGGTCATGTTGAAAGGAAGGCGCAAGAGATTTCAGATTATTTTCCGTCAGTGATAGCAGACGACATTGAACGAGAATTTTTCATCGCGCGCCGATCGAGCCAGACACGAAAATGGCGCGAAGTGAAACTGTCTGTCGTTTCTCATTATCTTTGACATTTTATGTAAGGTATACCTTAAACTGTGCAGAAACTGCAATAGGTCGTTTCCATTCATCCTTCATACCTCTGTCTTTCGAGAATAAAGTTTAGGTTTAGTTGTATCTGAAGTGTCCTAACTTTAAAATGTAAATGATATACTGGCCTACAGCTCAATGAGAGTTAATAATAAAGAGGGGCCTCTCAAAATTCTTGCCCAAAAATATGAAAATGAATTTGTATGTGTATAACTGGAATACTAAATAAATAAGTGTGTCTGTCTTGATAAAACAAAATTACTTACTTTTGTTTCCTAAAAGCACGCATGACAATAATCATTCTTAGCTTGTCAATCAGAACAATATATATCTAGATATCAAAGAAACTTTTTTGTCTAGCGGCAGCATGGAACGATCCAGACAGCCTCTTTCCCGGAACATCTTAAGTGTCATCACCTCTTCATAATATGGGGAAAAACATACATTTTAACGTAAGAATATGCCCCTCCACAAGGTGGTAGAAATGAAAGCCTATCGGAGTCTAATGATCCGCAAAATAGACTTCTCTAACCCAGGAGGAAACGCTTTACAGGTATTAGTCTCTTTCAAGTTATTAATTTCTTTTTCTTGAAAGTTCTGTCTTACACAATATATGATGTGATTGATCTTTGCAACATTTAAAATAAAAATCATCGCCTTTTATGCTTGAAAATAAGACTACATGATGTCACTGATTTAATTCCTATATTTGTCTTCTTTTCTCTCGATCACACTGATAATGGTTTGTTACTGTTGAAGAATTCGTTTGATTGCAGCATTTTAACCAATAAATCTGCATAGTTTGCACATTTTGCAGACACGGGCAACGTATATGTTCCTTGAAAATGATGTCGATTCTACAGCCCTATGTAATATTACTTCTACTTTCGAGACAATATACTGTTGGGCAACAGGGTAAGGATTTCCAAATTTTAAAAAGAATAATGGAGTTTTCAACCCTCCTGATAAGACATGAAAGTATATTCCGTAAACAATATTTATATAACTAGTTACGAAAGTAGAATAAAGGGTTTCTTCTCTTTAGTTTATGTATCATAAAAGTGACTCACCGAGAATTACGGAGCCTCTTTCCATTTCTTACTTTCATCAAAGCTGCCCATTTTGTCACCTCTCGTCAAAACCTAGATCAAAAAAAAAAATCAAACGTGATGCCCCTGTCTAATATCAGAGATCAATCTTATCATAAATTTAATTAAAAACTAAGCATTGAACGAGGCTGCTTCTCTGCGGTCGGCGGGAGATGATTGGCATATTCTGAGCAAATAGCACCGTAATCCTACTCCAAATGTCGTCTGCTTTCTATTTGAATTTGATCAAAATCACATGGAGCGAATTCCTCTCGAGTAGTCACAATATCTATATTCCAGCATTTAAAGAGAATGTTGATTTTCGGTAAATGTGAAATATATTTTGCAGAAACTATCATTCTTTTCATGTCAGTTTGGAAGAATATCATAGACGAAATACCCTCTGAAAAGAATCGCTCTTCAAGTTAATTTATAGGCACAATACGATGAAAATAGATCAAGCCAGACTTTCATGTCCCGTGTGTTTGTGTAGTCACATCATTGATATGAAACCATTTCTGTTTGCAGTGCTTGCAACTTTCTGCAACATTGAATCATTCTTCTTTTTTTTTTCATTCTTTCTTTTAAAAAATGATTTTGGTGATTCCAAGATCTTGTAGTGCACACCACTTTCTATGAACTGCATAATCGAGCTCTTCATTTTTCGCTTCCATTTCTTTTCTTTTTTTAAACAACATATGCACACGTTGGTATCAATATGCATATATCACATCAATTTATTTGATATATGATAAAACAGCAATGCAGATGAAATGCCTTGCTCAAGGGCATAAGTTCCGTGCCGGGGATCGAACCCCCGACTTTCGCGTCTCCAGTCAAGCGCCTTAAACCACTCGACTACGGCACCTCTACAATTTCCTTTCACAATTCAATCGCATGTTCAGCACTCAACGTAATCTTAAAAACTCGCTGTCGTCTGTGTGGTATACCTTGCAAAGCCAGCATTGATGAGTTGCTGACGAGAGCGAAAAGTTCAAGGGTTTTATCTTGTCATGGGAGATTTTGACTGGAATCTTGTCTTTTAAGTATTAATTTTGAAATTGCATTGACTTTTGAGAAAGATTGTGTTTGTCAGTACGAGTAAGTTAAATTATTTATTTCTCATGGGTGCGTTTGTATCCCTTAACCTCTCTCTGTGAATGTCTCTAATATGATTCTCTTTTCTTTATCCTCATTGTCTCTCTCCATATCTTTCTTTCTCTCTTTCTCTCCTCGCGTCCCACTCTTATTCTCTACTTTTAGAAACTCTCTCCCTTCTCTCTTTCTACCTTTCCATTTATCTTCTTTTTAAACTTTTACTACCACCTCAACAGAAAATTAATGAAGTTAAGTGCAAGAATGCAATAATTGTAAGACGTGCTTTGTTAGGGCGTCTGTCTTCCACCTCTCCCTCCGTCCTTCCCTCCCCCCCCCCCCCCCCTCTCCATCTCTCTCTCTTTCTCCATCTCTCTCTCGATCTCCCTCTCTCTTCCTTTCTCGATCTCTCCGTCTCCATCTCTACTCCACGTCTCTCTTCTCTCTTCATCGTTCTCTCTTGCTCTCCCCGGGTTGCTCTCCTTATCTCTCTCACTCCATCTCTCTCTCTCTCTTTCTCTCTCTCTCACTCTATCTTCCTTTCTCGATCTCTCCGTCTCCATCAGTACGTCACGTCTCTCTTTATCGTTCTCTCTGGCCCTCCTTCTCTGTCTGTCTCCGTCTCCTCCTCTCTCTTATACGCTTTCTCTCACTCAACATCCCTTTAAAATATTCCCCATTTATATGAAGAAATTCCATGTACTTATACCCCGTCGACGACAACACCATGCCGAATGTTTTTACCGGTTTCGGTATGTACCATTTTTGTGGGTTGTTTTCAAGTGATCAGTGGTGATTGTGAAGTTGACACAATGAAATGCGTGGCATGCACTTCATCGAGATAAAAAGCCTCCATGAACTAGAACAGCAAAGATCCTTAGCTTACACGTACATGGGTAAACATATCCATATGCCGAGAAACGATGAGCCAGAAAGGCTGAAGACTTAAGATGTTTTGATGTCGTGCTCATCTCCCTAAATCTCTCAAAACACACTGCTGTAAACAAATATCGACGATGCTTTGGACTTTGGGGCCTAAATTGTGAAAAATGAAACTAACGAAAAAGGGTCATCTCTCATCGGTATGGCTAAGTCCCACACGCCCACAAATGCGATGGTTTTCACAAAAATAATTGTCTCTAATATCTGGGATTAAGACTTGACACCTACATGCTTGACATGGAGTTTGGTCAAGGACGCTTTCCACTTGCCAGGGAAGGTGTCAAAGCCACAGTGAAGTGATTAAAACTTCACATAGAAAGACACACGAAGCGTCATTTGTCTGACGCATGGACCTGCGTCAGTGGCTTGCAAGGACTTGCAAAGACCATGTGAGAGTGACGTAGTACAAAACGAAAATGCGAAAATGAACGTTGCTTTGGATTACTGATAACTGCCTTCATAAAGGCTTGTCTGGCGCAGAGAATAACGTAATTTTATGAGGACGCCTCGTTTTTAGCGGGCATCAGGATTTCACAAGACAACACCAACCTTGATAAGGTGTATAGGTGGAGAAGAAAGGTTTTTTTTTTTCTTTCTTTTTCTTCTTTCTTTCTTTCCAAAATTGCTTTCAGCTTTGCTTTAGAATATAAAGATCATTAATCATAAAGAGATCATCAAGCGTTAAAATCATTGAAATGAATTCTCAGTTTTTATTCTTTAATACTTTGAAAACACTGCTTTTGAAAATGCATTCAACGGTTACCGCAAAACATTTTAATCCGAAATATCTGTGATACAGACAACAGCAAGAAAATCTTCCCCTCTGCATTCCTTTGAGGGTTTTGACCTGTCAAATTGGAGGAGACAATGAGAAATGGAGAAAGAGAGGGAGAGACAGAGAAAGAGAGAGAGAGAAAGAGAGGGGGGCAAGACAAGAGAGGGGGGGGGGGAATCAAAACTCTGTATTGATTCAAGTCGAATGAAGTTTGGGATCTCCACGGGTGATGCGCATAATAAATGATCCTCGAACACTTATTGAAATCAAAACATCGATGCAGCATAAACAAATATATATTATATCATCGGAGATTTTCCATCTTTGGATACATCATTCTTTCATTAGGAGGGTAGCCATTGTGGCTCCGAGTCTAATAAATTGTATCAGCGTTTTTGGTGTTGTGACAAGCTTTATTTTGAAGGATGATAGATAAACTTGTCTTTTTATTATGCTATGCTGTCTGCGTTTATTTCATTACCACCTGATGTCACATGACTGATTAAAAAAAACAACACGAAATCCTGATTGTGATTCGTTCCGCAAAAGAGTATAATCGCGATGAAAAACCCACGAACTTTGTTTAAATTGTTATTCGCTATTTTCTCCTGGTCGATGATGTCTAGTATTGTTAATTTGAAAATTGTGGACATTTTATTTTGTCATTCGGCAATACTCAAGCAAGATATAATTATGATTTTTAAAGAATTTGATAGAACCATATTTTGCGGAAAGTTCGAAAAGGATTCATAGAAGAGTACGAAAATGGGGTAGGACTAAAAAAAAAAACCTACACACACACACACACCCCCACATAGAAAATTAAAATTAAAAAAACTCTTGAAATTCTTGGAAGATTTAGGTAATAACAGTTGGGAAAAACTGGAAAGGGAGATAAAAGAATTAAAATTTAAGCATACTGTAAAGTGGAAATGAAAAGGAGGGCAACCAAGGGTTACGAACATTTCAAGAGCTTCATTTTCAGCTCAAATTATCCTTTTATTCCGCTTGGTAGAGCAGTATGCCTCTCCACCTAACTACCCAATAATTACTAAATTTCTATTAGCAGCATCATTACAAGACTAATGATTAAATCATAACTCACTTCGAGAAATCCATCTTGCAGAACTCATTTCCCCCACGAGTGAACATTTAATCTCGGTTTCGTGTGTAGAGTTCCATGTTGGATGTGATGAATATTTTAGTCCAGTTTACCATGCCTATTACAGGAGGGAATAGTCCTCTCGTCTCGACAAGGAAAAATAGGTCAGAGGCGTTCAAGTGTCGTGATTGCTCTTTCGATTTCACTTTGGGGTTAATTTTCGTAATCAGTCAAGCTGTATTCATGTCTAAGGTCTCATGATCTTTGGACATAGAACCTTTGGTAACCCTCTGATCAACAGTGATGGTATGTTTTCACGAATAGGCCTCCGGCATGTCCTCTCGGATTCGAGAACTCCGTGCCACTCATTTGCGGAAGAATCACGGATTCCTTCTCAAATATGCATTTGTGTAATCATTTTCTATCGTGATTAGATAGCGCAGGGAAATAATGAATGAAGAAAAGGTGTCTTCAATTGGATTTTCTCCATCTCATTTATCATTCAAGAATGTCATCGAATCGCGTCAAATTATGAAATGAATATGTTTCATATACTGTATCTGAAATTTCAATTATCTTGAAATTTCTGGTTCGGTCGAATCTCTCATGATCATTCGTATGGATCAACAGCAACGGCAACGAAAGGAACAAAAATAAATAAATAAACAAACACCAAGAACAACATCAACTGACAACTGTCTTTTAAATCTTATTAAGTTTCTTTCTTTTTTTGGGGGGGGGGGGGGGAGTTCTTTCGACATTCGTCACTTCTTGCTAGAATTAACATGGTGTAATATGTCAATATACACTTCTAAAGAAGGTAAAAAGTATAGGACACAATATCTTATGTCTTCCTACTTTATCAATGTGACCTCCTGAATAAAACAAGGAAAATAACCACCTGAATGAAATCCGAAAAGTTCAGACCTAAAGAACTACTGGAGAAATCTAGGCAATGTTTCCCTGATACAGCACAGGTAGATTGAGAAGAAAACGTTATACTCGGCAGCCATGGCCTATACCTTATATTAGGCCTATTGGCGCGGGGATTTTAATTAGAGCGTGCAAGCTCAACCCTTAGGTGATCCTCAAATGATAACAACAATAACCGACCTAGCATCCGCATGATCCCTGCTCAGGTAATAGGGTTGAGTTTGGTGGATAGGAGGTAGAGAGGAAGGAATTGAGGGAGAGGGGGAAAATGGGTTGGAGAGGGAGATGGAGGAGGAGGGAGAGGAGGAGGGGGGGAGGAGGAGGAGGAGGAGGAGGAGGAGGAGGAGAAGGAGTAGAAGGAGAAAGAAGAGGAGGAGAAGAAGAAAGAAGAGGAGAAGGATGAAGAGGAGGAGAAGGAGGGGTAGAAGGAGAAAGAAGAGGAGGAGGAAGAGGAGGAGAGAAGAGAGAAGAAGAAAGAAGAGAAGGATGAAGAGGAGGAGAAGGAGGAGTAGAAGGAGAAAGAAGAGGAGGAGGAAGAGGAGGAGGAAGAGGAGGAGAAGAAGAAAGAAGAGGAGGAGAAGGATGAAGAGGAGGAGAAGGAGAAAGCGGTGAAGGCAGAGAAGAAGGAAGAGGAGGATAAGGAGAAGAAGGAGGATAAGACAGTAACAATAGCTGACACAGCAGTCATATTATCTGAACTCGGGTGATATAGAGTTGAATTTATAAGATAGCATATGGAGAAGGGAGGGGAGGAAGAGGAGGAGAAGGAGAAAGTGGAGGAGGAGAAAGATGAGGAGGAAGAAGAGGAGAGAAGGAAGTGGGAGGAGGAGGAAGAGGAGGAGAAGGCTAAGATATCGATGATAACCGACATAGCATCCATATTACCTCAGCCCAGGTGATGCGGCTCAGTTCATATAGGGTTAGAGCTTGAGGAGGAGGAAGGAAGGGAAGAGGGAAGGTGAGGAGAAGGTGGGAAAGGAGGGGATGGTAGAGAAGGGGAAGAAGGAAGAAGAAGAAGGGAAGAGAAGATGGAGGAGGGTATAGAGAGGAGAGCTTGAAGTAGGAGAGGATAAGGGGGGAAATGTTAGCATTCATATTGCAAGGTGATACGAGGCGATGAACACTGTATAGATTAAGACATTTGTTTACATACCTTTTATTTAATATCCCGAGATAAGCTCCGAAAGTAGTAAACAAGTAAAGTCTCATTCGAAATCAATATCTCATCAAAAAATGTATGCTAAATATCGCAAGCCACTACATGAACCACTCCAATTCCAAATTTTCTCATGTAGCATGGAAGACATAAAAAGTGATGACATCGACATTCATTTAAACTTAACTTTGAAAAAAAAAAACAGCTTAAAATTACGAGAGCATGATCTACAAAACAATGTTGTTGTTTTTTTTAAACACAGTAACTGTTGTCAGTCACCGCTCTTAGAGATCAATACGGAAGTGCGAAGGGGGTAAAGTTTCCACCGAAGGGTTGCAGTTTTTCACTGGAGGGTGCAATTCAATCCACCCTTTGCACCCTGTAGTGGTCAATGGTGAAACCCCATATTGATCTGTTTTGGCGGTCAGGAATATCCTATACGTTAAGGAAGATATACGTCAATTGATTTGCTTATTATAAAGTGGGCATTATGAAAACTAGTCATGTATCATTTGTGTGCCCACTTATTTTTCGAGTGTAGCTGTTGGCCCAGATCGGCATTCGAACCCGGGATCTTAGCTTACATGACCAGTGCTGAGTTATCCAGCCTCCCGTCGAGGTATGAGTAAGGGCAATAACTTTGATGTACAAAATTACAACATTTTCATTGAGATATTTAGTCATTTAGAATACGCTATTACAAAAAGTAAAAATGCATTTCGATTTTTGTTTTAACAACCATATCTCACACTTTTGTGTAGGTTGTATTACATTTCTGCTTACAATAGAATACATGATCCAAAAAGGCTAATGCATAAGGCTAATACATAAGGCTAATACATAAGCCTTTTTGTACTCACTTTCCAGTTGTTATTTTCATGAATTTTGGAACATGCATGCATGTGAAGTGCATGTGAAATACATGTGAATGAAAATAACAGGGATGCACAAGCGATACACAATTTTGTCCATTTGTGATACTTTACTCGAAGTTATCATTACGAGTTATTCGTGAAATATTTTAATTAAAAAATATATACATTCTTCGATGAAGTTACCAGACGCAGCATTTTCCCCATTTCGGAAGCCTCTTTGCCTCCAAAATGGCAGCTAATTGCAAGCTCGGCCAACATTCGATAATCATGGCCGAATGAGAATTGTGGAATGTAAATTGGAAGTTGATTACTCATTATACGGTGCTCCACATGAAGACAAACCACTAAATGTTGCAGAGGACATAAAAGCGTCTTAATTCGTTTCCAAAATGTCAGGAAGATTTCTTATCTGGGGCGTCAATTAAAGGTTTAAATGTCGCAATTGTGGTTGGCTCTGACGATGAGAAAATAGATACTTGGTTTTTCGTCATTAATGTTTATTGGTCTTAACGAACTCTGACTCATTCGTATTTTGCTTTGCCTGAAATACACTCAACATCATTATAAGGTCTTTCACCTATACTGACACTTTGTAAACACGTTCATATAATATATAAAGTGTTCTAAAGGCAAATATTGACTGATGTTTTGTAGACGGTGAAGGTGCCGTAGTATAGTGGTTCATTAACTTGACTCTCAATCTATGGGTTGATGGTTCGAATCCCAGCCCGTCTCTAATGTCTTTGGCAAGACATTAATCCGTATTTGCCACTCTCAACCCAGGTGTAAATGGGTACCCGGCAATTGCTGGGGTAATAATAATTTGCAGAGCCCTCAGGAAGAACAGCAATTATGCTGATGAGGTTTCCCTGAGCATGCTGAGTAAACAAAATTATTATTATTAAACACTGCAAAACATCCAAAAAGGTTTCCATGTTCACAGAGGAACGCGTATGACAGTCTAAGAAGTACATCGGAAACCTAATAAGAACACTCCAGCATATTTCGCAGGGAGGACAAAACCAGCATTCATTTCAGAACAAACAATAGATTGTGATGTTTACAGCCGAGGCAACTCGGAAATCTGTTAAAATATATTTGGAGTTCACACGGTAACGAAATAACACGTACAAAACCTGGGGTCGCTGTGATGTTTGCATTTATAGAAATCTGGAGTTTGCTGGGGCACGATTGCCAAAGTTCAATGTTATTTTCTATTTTCTTAACTTTGCACCCGATCCTAACTTTCGTTAAACATTAACGTAAGTTTGGTTAAGGGAAGAAAAACAGAATTTTTTCTAAGCAAAAGAAAAGTTGAACTTATTTGATGTCTGACTGTATGATTATTTGGTATTGCCTATAAAGAATAACAAGCAGTTTACCTTTGAGCCATTCCGTGATCCTACCACTGTACAATGTGTTAATGGTGTGTAGATTAATCTGAAAACAAGCTCCTTCTTTTTTAACCCTTTCAGTTCCGTGTTGGAAATTGGAAGACCAAATTAAATAAGCATAAGCAAATTCTTGCCGAGAGACAAGTGATGAATATTGTTTGTATTTATGATCATTAAAGGAGAATGCAACCCAGACATCAATGTGCTTCCAGTGAATGAAGAAAAACAAGAAGAGTAAACAGTGAACATTTGAGCAAAATCGGACAATCTGTTCAAGAATGATGAAGTTTGAAAGTTTAAGTAAATCCTTATTATCGGATCCTTGAATTGGCATCTTTGCCAGCATCTGTGATGTCATCGTGGACAACTCTCCATTCATTTTGTACACAGAAGTTGTTGTTTTTTTTCTAGAAAAATAAAAAATCTATTGATTTATTGTTTGAGTATGACATGGCTATATCAATTCCGCAAGCATTTGGGGAAGAATTATGTGGATTCCTGACTTGAAATTTCGTATAAATCAATTTTTTTGAAAAATTATGTACAAAATGGACAGATGCTGGCAAAGTTGCCAAGTCAAGGATCCCCATAATAGGGATTTACTGAAACTTTCAAAATTCATAACTCTTGAACAGATTGTCCGATTTTGCCCAAACTTTCACTGTTTGCCCTTCTTGGTCATCTTTATTCATTAATATCACACTGATGCCTGAGTTGCATTCTCCTTTAAAGGTATGCTTTGAATCAAACTTAGTCTATTCGTTAGTGGGCATGATATGTCACATTTTCTTTAAAACCATATTAATCTATGTTATGCCTCCCTTTTTAACACTGAAAAGTTTTTGAAATCTCTTCAAAGAATGAAATATTTTTGAGGTAAGGGTTGTACACGTAGCATGCGTAGATATGTATAGTCATGGTTTTATTTACTCAGAGTAAGCTTATATCTAAACACAACAAAAAAGTAACTCCCCCCTAATTCAAAGTAGCATAACTTTTTAACGAAAAAGTTTTGAGCAAAATAATTTGGCAGGAGTGTTTCTTCACTTATTGACTTACTTCTGTGTGAATATGAGATTGATCCGTCAACTCATGCATGAGCGAGCAAACATTAAAGGCAAAAATGTCACTTTTCAAAAGTCACAAGAGTCATTTTGGGGCTCTGTGAAACAAACCTGTGGCGAATTTGAATTCTTCCATTGTTTAATCCAGTCATGCCTATCCCTGACACTTTTCATGTTTATCACAGTTGGGTGAACACAGTTTTTTTTTTTTAGAAAAATGATGTTCAGCCCTCCTAAATCTACAAAATCCATTCAGTTTGTGGAAAAAACTTGCATCAACCAACATGAGTCAGCACATAATGTGAAAATACCAGGTATTCGCTTTTTCTGGCATTTAACAGTAAGTTTTCAGTATTTATTGCTTCATCGTTCGCAATTTTGTCACTCAACCATGGCACAACCTCGAAAAACATGAACAACACTTTAAAAAACGCCAGAAAAGTCTTGTTTCACAAACCCCCCAAAATGACTCTTGTGACTTTTGAAAAGTGACATTTTTGCCTTTAATGCCTGCTCACTCATGCATGACTTGACAGATCAATCTCATTTTCAAACAGAAAGTAGTCAATAAGTGTAGGAACACCCCTGCCAAATTATTTTCCTAAAAACGTATTCGTTAAAAAGTTATGCTATTTTGAATTAGGAGGGAGTTACTTTTTTTATTGTGTTTATATCAGCATGATTAGCATGGCCTTCCTGAGGGCCTCGCACTTCCGATTACCCCGGTCATGCCAGTACACATGTTTCGAGAAGGACTTCTGTGGGTGAAGCCTCTTGTCCAGTGGTGTATACGGAGCGGGGATCGAACCTAGGACCTCTCGTATAATTATTAGAGTCAAGGGCCTTCATATACCACAGATCGAGCTCCTCTCCCATTAAAAAGGCCTGTATGATATACTCAGCAGTGTCGACACAAGATTAAATAGATTGCTTGGTATACTTATGCTATTTAGGTAATCAGACACGCAGAGAGGAAGGGAAGATATAAGGAGAGAGTATGGGTAAAATATGTTGATATAGGACATGTATATTGAGATAATCTTTTAGGAAGCTCTCTCGGAGCGTTATGTGGGCACAAATCGAATTAAAACCGAAGTTCTTCGTCCTAACTTCACCTCGAGCTCAGCACCCTGGGGGACGTCGAGATGGGATAGAAGTAAGAAGTCACCCACGCGAACACGTTCCGTGGTCGTACCCAGGGCGTCTTCGTGCCATGACGCAAATGCGCTCGATCGATCGCGTAGACGAAAGGGGGATCGGAAAGAGATACAGGAGAAGGGCAACATGGCTTTCGTTACATTTTCTTGCTGTAATGCGATAATTTGATGAAGATTCCACGCCGTGACAACTGCAAGGTTTAAGATGATGTCCATTTTCGGAGGAGGCAGTGGTGTGTTGACTATAAATACGGAGCATGGAGATGTAGTCATGATGGTGATGAGTGCGAACACGAGTTTATCATGTTTTGTAACCAAGAATTGCAAAATGGCAGCAAAGTTTGAGGTGCAAGTAGTATACTGCCAGAGTTCGTATGTGTTGTTAGATGTTTAAAATGTTTAGCAACTACATACTAACAGAGAACAATGATCATCATATCGATAGTAATTCTTAATGACTTCATATAGTAACTCTTTGATGTTTTGCGGCGATTTTTTATTAAATAAGCATTGTGGCACAGTGGTGAAGGCTCTTGTCTTTCATACGAGAGGTCCTGAGTTCGATCCTCGCCTGGTGCTTACAGCCTTGGACAAGATGTTTTGCTCACATGTGTCCCACTAGACCCAGGTGTAATAAATGGGTACCTGGCATTGCTGGGGTAATAATAATTGCAGGGCCGCAGGAAGAGCAGTAGTAATACTGATGTGGCTACCCTGGGTAAATAGAACCCAATTATTAGCCAAATTATTAAAGAGTGGGGACAGATCTAAAGAAACTGTCGAAAATATGATATTAGGATGTAGAGAATAGCAAATGCTGATATGGAATGTAATGAAATATGTGGAACATAAGCGGATTTGTTAATCCATTCGTGACATAGGTCCACATTTTGGGGTTTGGCCTAATATCCTTTGATGCAAAGCCCTAAAAATCATACCAAATACATGAGCAGAAAGAGCAAAAAATTCTAAACAAACTGTGCCCATTTTGGTTGCGTCAATATTCGTTGTTTGATGCTGAAATTTTTTAAAAGGAAAATAAGCATTAAAATCCTTAAATTGACAATGTGATAGAAAGTTTAAAATCACCGTTTTTCCCTGCAAATTGGCAACTTTTTGACTTCTCATCATAATTTCTGTCAATTTATATTCATTTCAGATACATGACGTTTTATAAGAAAAATGTAGCAATAAAATAAAAAAGTTGGTGTTGCCAATTTGAAGAATAAAAGCTGAACAAATTAGGCTTTAAATAATTCCTGTCACGAATGGGTTAATAGAATTTGAAGCGATAGTGGTTGATGAATACTGTGCCACTCTCAAACGGTCTGTTGCGGCATGAGACTCTCGTGTGACTCAAAATCCCTGCCGATGTATTTAAATTCATCTTATTGATACCCCTAGTTTCGAATCATGCTGATATTGTGGAAGAAAACCTGAAGATGAACATGTAAACAAGGAATACCTGATCCCTCTTTTCATTTCCTTCCCTTCGTGTCGTGCAGTGATAATGGGTCCGTGGGTTCTTGGAGTTCAACGAGAAAATGTCTCGCTGAGCGGTAAAGACCGACGGATTTCGGCGGCTTTTAGAACCTCTTAACTTAATTTGGTCCCCCGCCAGCGCGGGCCAAAGTTCCCTTTCGTGTGCGAACTAAAAACCTGTTCTCGCAACGGGAGATACATTTTTTGAAACAGTAATGATTATGCCTAAGATATACTTGTCGATAGAACTGTTGCCCCTTGAAGAATATGCATGCACAGTCATGTCTAAAACAAAAATGCATCTACAGTGTATTGTTTGTCTTTTTCTTTGTCGCAGGGGTGACGGGTCACATAATTCTGAATTTGTAAAAATTCAGTTATCATGGTTATTGCATTTAGATGAATAGAGGAAAATTGAGTCCATAGTCACGCAATGTGCAATGAATGATTATAGTTCTTGTTTCACAAACACTGTAAAAATATTGGGTAAAATTTTCACTAGCACGAGGGTAATTAATGTATATGTCCAACCAACTTTGGGCAATATTTTTACCCAATGCGGGAAGCATATTGCCTAGTTAGGGTAAAAATAAGCAGTAATTACTTTAGAATGGGCAAAATTTCCATCAAATTGGATAAAAAGAAATGCCCAAAGTTGGTTGGACACATAATTACCCTCATGGCACATTTTTACCCAATATATTTTAGAGTGAATCCCTCTGTTCTAGTTGCTCTTTCATTCTTTGTTGCTGCTATTCTGTAGATATTACCCGCCTCAAAGTAAAACATTTATAATGATCATAATTAAGCGTTATATTTGCTTCTGAGACTTTACAAAAGTGCAATTTTGCTTTACTTTAATGATTAGGACCAACACACATTTTGCCATTATGGACTTTTTGAAATGGGAGGCGGAAATATTTTCAGGTTGAGCACACTGTGCGCTGCATCCCTTCCGTAATGCAAATTTTCATCATGATTGGCAAGACCGACAGCTTTCATCAGGGAGAGATAAAAATCTGAATCTGCTTCTGTTCTGCAATAATAGATACAAAGTTGCCTGTAATATCCATTATCTGTTGTTTTAAAAAAATAACAAATTGCGCAGTAAACATGTAAATACGACTTGTTTGTTGTCGCCACTTGTCAGGAAATTTCAGATGTACCCCATTCTTAATGCACCACATATTTCCACCCCCGCTGTGATATCTTATATACTAACAACACTGGGGCGTCAATCCGTTTTACTTATACATTTTTTTTTTTGGGGGGGGGGGACTCTTAAACACATTTCATAATTTCAAGCAAAAACGATATAAAAGGTATAATAAACGTTGTCCTCCAAAAGAATGCTCAACATAGGTCAGTTAATACTGTAAAAATTAATGATAACTTGATTGATGACACAAATGTTATTGTAGAAAGCTTTAATGATTACTTTGTCAACATTGGTAGAAATCTAGCTGAAAACATTCCCAATACCAATAAACATTATTTGGACTACATGGACCAACCAAACCCTTATACCCAACTGACTCGGCTGAAATAATCGGAATTGTACAAAAGCTAAAACACCAAAAGAGTCCTGGATTCGACAATATAACCAATAATTTGCTTAAGCATATCTTGCCAGACATCATTGTTCCCCTTGTTCATATCTACAACAGATCTTTATCTACAGGTATAGTTCCAAACCAAATGAAAATAGCTAAAGTCGTCCCTATTTTCAAAAAGGGTGATACTCACCTGATCACTAACTATCGTCCTATCTCATTACTGACAACTTTTTCTAAGATCTTGGAAAAAAATCATGTATAACAAAACAATTAGTTTCCTTGATGAGTACAACATTCTAAGTAATGTTCAGTTTGGTTTTCGTGAACAACACAACACCACACATGCACTTTTGACCCTCATCGACAAAGTTACAAGAGCACTTGACAACCATTCCCACACTATTGGTATTTTCCTGGACTTCTCCAAGGCCTTTGATACTGTGGATCACGATATACGTTTACATAAATTGAATCACTATGGAATCAGAGGAGAGGCCTTGGAGTGGTTCAGGAATTACCTTACTAATAGGAAGCAATTTGTATTCATCAAGGAGCTTCAAACAGAGCTCCTTGGTATTCATTGACAACTTTTCCTCAACCCTAGGTGATATATCATGTGGGGTACCTCAAGGCTCCATACTAGGTCCGCTTTTATTTACATTGTATGTTAATGGTTTTTACCTTTCCTCCAGACAGCTATCTCTTATACTCTTTGCTGATGATTCAAACTTATTTTATTCCCATCAGGATCCACATCAGCTCACAGAAATCATTAATACTGAATTTAAAAATGTATCAAACTGGATTGCAGCCAATAGGCTTTCATTAAACCTTGACAAAACCCACTTTATGATATTTAGCAATACTATTACTGACCCCCCCCCCCCCTGAACCTATAATTTTAAATGACCATGCGCTAATTCAGGTTACCAACACCAGATTCCTTGGTGTTATTGATGGCCGTTTATCCTGGAAACCTCATCTTACCCAGTTATGTAAAAAGGTATCGCATTACATCGGTGTCATAAACAAAATCAAACATTTCTTCTCCCAGTCCACCCTACATTTATTATATTGCACTCTCGTCCTATCCCTTTTGAATTATGGTATACTCGCATGGGGCCACTCTAATAGACAATATCTCAATAAAGTTTTAGTTTTGCAAAAAATACTGATGAGAATCCTTTGCAATAAAAGCTATCGTTCTCACACTAGCGCTATCTTTTTAAATAATAAAGTCTTAAACAATTATCCTACAAGACAATGTAATATGTTATACATCTCCCACTGACCTGAACACTTACTACTCAGAAGACATTTATATACACAGAACCACATTTGTGGAACTCTTTGAATAGTACCATTAAAGCAACCCCCACTATTTTTTCATTAAAACGTAAACTTAAAAAGATCTTTTTAGATAGATATAACTGTCAATTGTCAGCATGAATAGGGAATGCATATTTTCAACACAAACTTGTTAATGAAAATAACACTATTATAAGATCAAAAGCTTTGCAAAAGTAATCGTAATGTAAAATTCTCCGTCCTTCACCCCTCATCTTCACCATTTTCATCCTTCATCTTACATACATCCCTCCATTACTCTCTCTCTCTCTCTCTCTCTCTCTGAATATTTCTCTGCTAGTAAAGTCGTCACTTGTCATTCATTTTTTTGTATTTTGCATGCACTAACTAATGTTAGTCACAGCACTCTTTTATGGGCGGGGCCGCGGGGGGGGGGGGTGGAATAACATAAAAGCACATACATTTGTGTTACATTATTAGTGTATCATTATTTATGTAAGCCAGATAGGGTTCTATACAAAAGAAGCTTTATATTTTGTTATTCCAAGAATAAGTATATGTATGTTTATTTAACTGTGTTACTTGCATTATGTGGAAAAATAAAGAAACTTCAAACTTCAAACTTCATTTTGGGTGACATGAAATTTTGGGGACATTACGCGCACGCACACAAAATACAGGTCTTCAGCTTAATCATTTAATTGAGGGGCATAGCCTATTGTGTCCCCTACCTTTAAAAATGGGGGGGGGGTGTCTCCCTGTCTTCCCCCTGATTGATGCCCATGAACAACACTAGAAAGAGGTGGGGACACATTTTTTAGGTTGAGCACACAGGGTACCTAAATCCGTTCCATATTACAATAATGCCAATTTTCATAGCGGTATCGCATGCATCCTTATGATTGGCAAGACGTGACTATCAGCAGCTTTCATCGGGTAGAAATAAGAATGTGATTCGACTCGTATAAGATCAGATGTAAGATGGAGAGATGACGTGGGGTGATGAGGAAGTAAAGAGATGAGAGAGGGGGATGGAGAGAAAGAGAGAGAGAGAAAGGGACAGAGAGAGAGGGGGATGAAGATCAAACGGAGGAAGGATCGGCAAGACGGAAAATTTTATTCGTGCGAAATGTCATTGCCAAGAAGGAGTTGGGAAAGACTTATATTTTGTCGTCAGGTATGAATAAATCAGCAGTCCTCATTCACAATGATCTTGGTTTTGACAACCTGTCACCACTGCAGGAATGTCCACAAGGTTTACGTGACAAATTTAAAGAGACAATCTAAGCAAACGTAGAATTGAAACAAATACAAACGCATAGCAATAATCAATAATATAATTGAGAAATTAACTAAATAAATCAGTTAAGGAATGAAGGAAAGATCGAAGAATGATAGGACACTAACCAACCAAATACTCGTCTTCCCTCGGTGACCGATTTCATCTTAGGGTCACTGCACTTTTCCGCGCGGTATCTCAAAAGAGAGCGGGATTGTCTTGTAATCCGGTTATAGGTACAAATGTTTCATCAGCTGAGCGTGTACCATCACATAAATTGAATAAACGGTTTACATGATCTTCCACAAGAGACAACATTGTGGAGCGTCTCCTGTTATAGCGTGCCCATGGTCTTCTCAATAATATGACAGACATGACTTTTCCGATTTATATTCAGGCTTTTTTCTGGTCGATGATACGTGGTTGCCATAACCCATCGCATATGTCGGTGACAGCAAACCAACCATCTGCTTTAGTGGTTTACTTTTTTGTTTGTTTGTTTGTTTATTCAATTTTTTTTTTTAATTTTAACGAAGGAATGTATTCCATTTATTTCACACTATTTGACAAAAGTGCACACATCACCGTTTTGATCAATGTATGGTGATTTTGGATTTTACTGATTCGCATAAATGAATCTTTCTCCTTTTTTCAAATGTAAATAAATGAAGACATCATATTTACTTTCTGCTGAATTTTTATTCGATCACATTAAATTTGCTAAATTTTTCTTATAAGAAAGTCATGTAGGCCTATCTGTAAATGAATATGAATTTTGACAAGACATTCATCCGATTTGAATCAGTATGTCAAGGATAAAAGGGGGGGGGGGGGTGATGGGAGACGAGACCTGGTAAGATGCCGAAAATCACGGCGCCTTTGCTTCGTTATATTATACATAATGGAGATGCCTATGGCTCTTTTGCTTTTGCTTGATTACTTTGTAGACATTTGAAGTAAAACTCTTATAGAAATAGTACTTAAAGGAGTACTCCGGCCTTAAATTAAGAGGATTTGAAAAATAGAGTAAAATTAAACACGCAAAACACAGAAAATTTCATCGAAATCGGATGAAAAATAACAAAGTTATGGAGTTTTCAAGTTTTGCATTATTTCGTGAAAACAGTTGTATTCACATCATTATAAATATTCTATTAGTGAGCTGCTGATATCACATCCCCACCTTTCCTTTTTGTATTTTATTATATGGAATTTTAATTATTTTTTTCATAAATGTGTATTAAAAAAAACTCTCTCTTGTATATCGAAATAAGTTACAGCAATGATGATCTTACACATTCCATGAGGAGTCATTCCTGTTTTTTATATTCTTGGAGCAGAAAATTGGAATAAGTGTAATTTCATATAATAAAATACAAAAGAAAAAGTGGGGATATGACATCATCGGCTAACTCATTGCATATTCATGATGATATGCATACAATTGTTTCACCGAAATAATGCAAAACTTTAAAATGCCATAACTTCGTTATTTTTCATCCGATTTCGATGAAATTTTCAGTGTTTTTCTTGTTTAGTTTTACTCTATTTATTCACTCATCTTAATTTTAGGCTGGAGTACCCCTTTAATGAGTAGGTTAATGGTACGGTACACAAAGTATAATCACAAAATTTTGCTACAATGGCCTATCGTGTATACTTGATCATCACATGTCAAATTCTAATTCGACGTTGTTAATCTACCTATTCATCAATTTTCTAACCGCGATTCATTAATTTTTGTAACGCACGAAAAGTTCATTCATGCCCCTCTAACCAGTTACATTTCCCTGCTCCGGCCATTTAAAAGACTGGATCGTGAGTTGCATGGTATGGTAGTAATTGCTGTCTTTCTGAAATTATGTCATCGGTTGATTTATGAATTTCCTTCTGTTAATTCATAACATGATTAACGTAGAGGTAAAACGTATTAGCAAGAAAGCATGCGAAGGTGAATTGGGTCGGTTTTCATGGCAGTATGACCATGATGACCGTGATCAAGACGATACAATTTGGAATTGCAGTCCTGATGGGTTTGTGGAAAGCATCTGTAACCCGCGGCTCGACAACTGTTACCATCGCTAACGATGTCATAATTCATTAGGGGAGGTCGTTCAGTAAATGGTGAGCTCGTCTATTAAGAGGTCATCGCATGCGGCTTCACACCTGGTCGTTGATAATGGGTTAAGTGACATGTGGGGAGATGGAGGGGGAGGGGGAAGGGGAGGAAGGGGAGAAGGAGAGGGAGGTGGAGGACTTGGAAAAGGGGTGACTAAAGCATCACAACTGTGCGAATATTTCATCAAAGTTTCATTTTTCTTCAGAAGTATAGTGAAGAAAAAGTAAAATGAAGGAAAAGGCAAGGTGGGGAGGGGAGGAGGATGAAGGAAAAGAGGAGTGTGACGATTAAAACAAGAATATGATGAGTGTGACGATTAAAACAAGAATATGATGAGTGTGACGATTAAAACAAGAATATGATGAGTGTGACGATTAAAACAAGAATATGATGAGTGTGACGATTAAAACAAGAATATGATGAGTGTGACGATTAAAACAAGAATATGATGAGGAAGGAGGCAAAAGATAACGAAGCGATATGGAACAATAACAACATATAACAAAAGGGAGCGGAGGGAGTAGAGGAGGTGATGGTGGTGGTGGTGGTGGTGGTGGTGGTGGTGGTGGTGGTTTTGGTGGTGGTGATGGTGATGGTGGTGATGGTGGCAGTAGTGGTGATGGTGGTGGTGATGGTGGTGATGGTGGCAGTAGTGGTGATGATGGTGGTGGTGGTGGTGGTGATGGTGATGGTGGTGGTATTGATGAAGAAATTATTACAGGCGAGCTGACTCAGTCAGTAAATCGTCTGCCTTTCGATCGTAGGTTCGAATCCATCCGGGTGGATAACTTAAGCCTGCGTTGTGTGCAGGCTACGTTACGAAGTGATATGGAACAATAACAACAATAACAAAAGAAAAAGGAGGTGATGGTGGTGATGGTGGTGATGTTGGTGGTAATGGTGATGATGATGGTGGTGGTGGTAATGGTAATGATGATGGTGGTGGTGGTAATGGTGATGATGATGGTGGTGGTGGTGGTGGTGGTGGTGGTGGTGGTGATGGTGATGGTAGTGATGGTGGCAGTAGTGGCGGTGGTGGTGGTGGTGGTGGTGGTGATGGTGATGGTGGTGGTGGTGGTGGTGGTGGTGGTGATGTTGGTGGTATTGATGGAGAAATTATTACAAGCCAGCTGACTCAGTCAGTAAATCGTCTGCCTGTCGATCGTGGATTCGAATCCATCCGGGCGGATAACTGAAGCCTGCGTTGTGTGTTACTGTGTCCTTTCCCTGTTTCCTTAATGCAGGCTACGTTGTAGTGAAAAAACACCGCCATCCCTCGGACAGGACGTTAAATGGAGGCCTCGTGTAGCAGAGAGTCACCCCCTTTGCATCTTAAGAATCCACTGTATCATTCGACGAAGAGTAGGGGAAACCCCGCTGTCGTGGTGGATGTAGTATAAAATCGCTTGCAGTTAATGTAGCAAGTTTTAGAAAACGTACAGGTATACCGTAGATTAATAGCCATGTACTATAAGTATTTCAAGATTGAAAAGGGTACTTAAAGTTCAACTACCTCAACCCATCTGCTACCCCTCCTCTCCACCAATTCTCAGTTGCAAGTGTGTTTTCATCTTGATTGGCAAGTCTGGCATCTACGTTTGGGTCTGGTCTGGCAATTATATTTATTTTTCTCTGGTCATTTCCTGCCGTCTTCTGGCTAAGATTGGCTTCCATATTTTCTGGTCTTGCTATCAAATTGAATATAGTTCAGGTTCATTCACCCCTCGGGCTGGCTGACATCTGTTTAGGGAAAATTAGTCTGCCGATAAAGACCCTTCAATTATTTGTTCACCAGATTTTGGCGTTCATATAAATGTAGACTTTACCTACGGTATGATGGAAAGTAGTGTCAAATGTATTTATTCAAGTAATAATTAAACTATTGGGTTAGGGTTTTTTGTATATATAAATCTGTATAAAGTAAAATGATCTCAAAAACTAAACACTCTACTATTCTTCGATATTATTTATAAGATCACCCCAAATATAGAATAGCGCTTTTTAAGAAAGACTAAAATTTTAACCACATAGAGAAAGCGGGGTCGTTTCTTTCCAGAGAAGCGTGAAATAAGAGATGTATTCTTGCATGCAAGATACCATAGATCGGTCAAAGGTCACGTCTAACTTTTAGTAATGTATTCCATAGGGAGTATTGACAGAAGGTAGGACGAACATAATATTTTTCGAAGTAGGACAGTGCATGATGACCTAATCTAAAGAAATCTAATAGGCTTAATAGACGCGAAGGAAGAAATTAATGTTAGGCCACAACAATTTCGTTTGTTAAAATTATTGGAGACTTTATCAATGCGAATAGTTTATAATAATACCTTTAACCGTGGCGGACTAATAATGATTTATGATACACGTACCGTGTGGTTCTTAACCTCGCCGTATGAACACACTCTCACTTTGCATGACTAGACAATCCTCGGAGAGTATGAGAATGTGACGAATGTTATAGCCGTGACGAATGCTCCAAAAACAATGTTATCGAGTGACAACAACAACAGGTGGATTCAGACTTACACAGATCCTCACGACTTAATATTTCGAGAAGTAAAGAGAAAGTGTGAACTTAACCTGCCCAACAACTTTGTTAAAACGGAAGCATTTGGAGTTTTCACTGCACTGTCACTATCACGTGACCTGTCTGAGGTAGATCCCCACGGCCACATTCATAAGGCAGTGCGTATCTTGTATCCGTTTCAAGAAATATATCATTACTAACGTATCAGAATTCTTCGACAAATTAGCTTTCAGCTAATCAAAATCGATGATTTCAGTATTTTTTTTTCTCTGCAGTTATTCTAACTTTTCAGTGACAAAAAGTTTAATGAAAACGGCCTCCGGTTGCCGTGGTAGCAGGCCCCAGTCAGCCGTTTCAAAATTTATATTTGCTAAAGAGCTGACCTGGAGTAAAGCAGGTAAACTTGGGAACAGTAAAGGATATGTCCTTGTCATTTTTATTTTCTTCATAATTCGAAGAACATGAAGAATGTTCTTGCGTGAGCTTATTGCAAGAAACTGGTGAGAATTCATCGAACATATTTTCTTTCATATCATAATCAATTCGCCCTAAGTCAAATTCACTTGATCTTGACTCGATCAAGGACGCCAGTGATCCCTGGCTGTGTCAAGAATCCGCAGGTGATTAAGGGAGGGTATTATTTATGGAGAACCAAGTTTGTCAACACTTTGAGAGCGAGAAAGAGAGAGGAAGGAAAAGAGGGGCGATGTTATTTCTGGAGGCCAGAACATTGGCGAAGTATGTTGGGTATGTTAAAGGGAAAGCTTATATTCCAAATTAGAAGGCCGGTTTCAAAAGTGGTACTAATATACTGGATTATAAAACTTTCAAATTTACTGTGTTTGAAAAAAAAGCTTAAATAAATGTGCGGAATTGGTGAGGCGGCGCAAAAACTAAAAGCAACAGTACGATACAGAATAAAACAAAAAAGAAAAAAAGACATAATGTAAAGAAATGTACTAATGGATTCTTTTCTACTTTTTATCCACCTCAACTACTGATTTGTGTTTGATTAATCTTTAATGCATCATTAAAGTGTTGTGCGCCAATTTTCTCAAGTCACTGACTATATTACTTTCCTCGTGATCTCAGATATTACTGCGTGCATTAATCAGAATATGTTCCAGTTGTCACAGCTTAAATAAGACCACCATCACTGAATGAAGTTATGTTGACTTGGAATGTCTTTTGCCTTAATTAAACCAGAGACAATCTACTGCCCTTGTCTCTGATAAAAATCACTACCCCAGACGTAGAACATTATTGCAATCAGTTGCGTAACATCATTAATAGAATGTAACTCTGCGCCAGACCCATGCATTCCTCTGCACAAGAATTTCTAGAGGATACAGAATGTATTTATGTTAATTATTCATGATGTAAATGACTGACGAACTGTTTTTGTTTTTTTAATGATTCGAGCCTTGAAGTCGCAAAGGACTGTAATTGTCACCAGTACAGTTTATGTAGAATTTTGTCAGTGTAAGACGAGAAAGGATCATGATAAAAATATATTGAACACGTAAGTTTTTAGTGACCACAAGGGGGCAGACATTTTGAAAGCATATCTACTTAATCTGATATGCAGGGGCGGCGCTGCAGGGAGGGGGTCGGCCGCCTCTATAATTTTTCAAGTGATCAAAAGAAAAAAAATGAGAAAAAAAGAAAAGGAGGATAAAGAAGAAAGAACAGTATGGGAAAAGAGAGGGTTCGGTCATGTCACTATATACTACCCCTATTTTTTTTTTTTTATTTAAAACGTAACTTATCTCACCTATTGGTCATCTTGACCCCCCTATCAAAATACCCTGGCGCCGCCCCTGCTGATATGCTATTGCACTACACTCCCTTTGCATGGTGTTTTAACATTTAAAGCATGTTCAAAATCCTCGATATGCCTTCAAAACACAAATCAGGAAGAACGTCGTCAAGTGAGTCTCATATTTGAAATCAACAAATCCTGTTGATCAATACACGTATATTGATATATCGAATTTTCATCTCTCCAAGAGTGAATTTGGGTCTTGAATTATTGTACCCTAAGCGTGATCCCCCCACCCCCCCCCCCCCCCCCCACGGAGTCGCAATCTTAACCCTCACCACCGGCATTGGCTGCCTTAGCTGGTCAGTTGACATTTAATAATTTGGCTAAGCGATGACTTGATATCTTAATTAGATTGTACAATCTCTGCTTCCCGATCAATGCCCCCGTGTCAAACTGGCTGGGCATGGTAGTCTCAAATATGGCGCCCTTTTCTTCTTATCCTTCTTGAAATTACAGCCTAAGTTATTCATCGTAAGAAAGATTTCCCTCTCTTGTAATCTATTACATCGTCTAAAAGTTGCAATTTTGGTCGACTCATAGGATCGCCGACAAAGATAGATGTGAAAAACAGAATTTTCGCTTGAAAGGCTGGTTAGTCCTCATTGATAATGTTTTATTTATTTATTTATTTTATTTTATTTATTTATCTGTTCATTTATTTATTTATCATTATTATTAATGTCATTATTATTATTATTATTATTATTATTATTATTATTATTATTGTCATCTTCATTATTATTAAAGGCACATCCTGTAGCTGTGAACATGATATACAAGAGTAAACGCACACGTATGTACAAAATCTGACACGGTGCATTCATAGAAAAACTCGTTATCTTTGTCAGTGAAATGTTACCAGTCCTTTGTGTTAAAAATATATTGTAAAGTCTGAAGATTCACAACAGAATGACATGTTGTGTCTGAAGTAAAAAGACTATCAATGTGGCAATCGGAATGGGGTTAATGAACTTACCCCAACGTGGAGATGAACGATCGCCCTAATGAACCATGTGACTTTAACTTTTTTTCGGTCAATTTGAACGATTTCACCTGTCATTATCCTAGATTTTGTTCTTCATCTTGTTTCATGAGCGTATTCCAAGAGATATTTTTTTTCATGTTATGAATATCGTCATGATGGAGATGAACGTACTAGAAGCGAGACTTGTTAAAGGGATGTGATTGTGAGGGTAGGTGTTATTACGATTCTGCGATTGCATTGGTCATGGTGGTTGTTGCGCATGCGGGGTGCTAGAGGGCCGGGGGTAGACGTTTTCATGCCGATGGCGTCTCTAGTGGCAAATGATGATGATGATGATGATGATGATGATGATGATGATGATGATGATGATTGATGATGATGATGATGATGATGATGATGATGATGATGATGATGATGGGACAGTATTGGAGAGACTCTCTCCCCCTATGGGGGATTCCCCTGTAGAATATGTTGATGATAAATGTTGATCATCAGATCATGTGCTGTGATGATGGTTTCGGTGGTGATGGTTATGATGCTGAAAATACTTACTTTGTGGGTTACTTAAACTATTTTCATTGAATTGCGAAATGTTAAAAATACGTAGCTACGTTTTTCAACTATTCTTTCTTCACTACAGCTGCGAGACACGACCGGGCCCTTCGTTCCTTACCCGTCGTTACAAGTTCCACTCGGACCACAGCTTTACCTTCTATCAGTTCTACTACTCCGACCACCAGTGCAAGAGCCCAGCCTACTCGTACCGGATTCGAGGCCAGCTCACCATCGGTGGACTCACCTACGCTCTGGATGGGGCAAACGAAGCCGTGTACCAGTTGGAGAAGGTCACCTTGACGGTGTTCCAGGACCGGTTCGCCATGATGCTGGCACGGCAGCTGAATGGGAGCTGTTCGGATATGGTGGAACCGAACCAACCTCTGGCTGTCTTCAGGTTAGGGGATATGCTGAGATTTATGTGGTTGGTGATAGTGCCATTACGATAAAATTCATGCTATTTCGCCACGAGTTACAAACAACCATGCATAATGAACCTTATCGGGAAGATCCCTTCCCGGACCATTATTCCTTGACAACTACCCTCTTCAGTTACAACTATTTCTTGTGACAACCATCACCTTTGAAAATAACCCCTGGAACTTTCCCAAGACCAGAAACCCTTGGAAATACTCAGCTACCTTCAGGCAAACACTCATTTATTTGATAAGTGTAATCATTGGTTTGTTCCGATAGAGGTTGCTTGAACATGTTGAAGGAGGTATTTTTTAGGCCAGTGATAGCCCGTCGTGATGGTTCTGATTGTTCCTGGAGATTCCCAAACCATCGTAATTCATAGGAACTTCGTAATCTTTATGTAATCTGTATCATCATGACTCAAGCCATATGCCATGACGCTCATTGCCCTTTTCTTTCATTAAAAAAAAATAGAAAATACGTCGTACTGGACAACTCACGGGAAGTCGTCCAGATAGACTGCACCCCAGGCCTTGGCTTCACCATGAACGAACTTCAACTGATTCGGCAGGAGATCTATGAAAGGCGGGTGGAAGAGACCGGGGTGATCCGGCGGTCTGAGACACTCTATCTAGGGGACCTCCACACCGATCCAACACAGAGGATATCCTACAGATCTAAAGGATACCAGACGCCTCTCAGGAAATATGATCATGACAGTGAGGTAAAACCATTACTACTTTTCACGGTTCCATGACATTTGCTCCGGTGACAATAATTGCTCCCATGGAAAATCTGCACATTAAGTAAAATACAAACTTAACCCCATACCTATCACTAAGTTTAATCTTTATCCTCACATCATTCTGAACCGAAACCACTATCACGGCCCTAACCCTAACCCTATGTCTTCGGAGAAATTGATACTGCTTTAACACCAAGGTACGGTCGCTGGGTACGGTCGCTGCTACCGTACCCAGCGACCGATGAAATCATAGTGTGAAAGCATTTCATCGTACTCAGCGACCGATCGTTTTGGTCAAAAACGATCGGTCGCTGAGTACGGTCGCTAAGGTACTTCAGCGACCGTACCCAGCGACCGTACCTTGGTGTGAAAGCACATCGTACTCAGCGACCGATCGAAATGCAATGACCCCGATACATGCCCACGCGCTATCTCTACTTCCGCTTCCGGCTAGGTCAGCTATACAGCGACCGATCGCTCTGGGCCTGACCAAATTTTGACGGCGGTGTGAAAGCACGTCCGATCGGTCGCTGGGTACGGTCTCTGCGACCGTACCCAGCGACCGTACCTTGATGTGAAAGCAGTATAAGACAGGAGCAAATGTCGCGTCACCACTTTTTACACAATCTCTGCTATAGGCCCAAAGGTTGATTGTCTTTTTTCTGAATGAATCTCTCCACACCAGATCTTCGCAGTTGGCTATTGCTCTTGGGTAGTTCCTTCTCGTTTATCTTCTGGCTTCCTTTTCACATAACTTGTTGTCAATAACAAGTTGCAATAACTGTTATAAGCTACTGAAATCCTTGCATCTCATTGGCTGAGAGCAAATTTGTCATGGAAATGTGGCAGTTATTATTACTGATAACAAGTTTTATGAAACGGGTCCCAGGTCTTCGCAGTTGGTTATTGCTCTTGGGTAGTTCCTTCTCGTTTCAATCTTCTGGTACATCATTCAAGAGTCTTTGATGTTAGTTTGACGTGACCAAAATTTTTCATCTTCCTGTGTATTTTATTATGATGGAAACACAGAAAAAAAAATTACAACCGACGAAAAGGGATACACATGATTCTTAGATCTAGGTTTGGAAAATTCAAGGGTTGCACAAGAATGATTCCCAGCATGGCTGTTGACAGAGTATGAAGCAGTATTTTTTTAAAAGTATATATTGCTTCAACTGCTTGTTCTGGCTTTCTCTTTTTTATGTCATTAGAGAGTTTGAATTTTAAGTCTCGCGTCATTCAAGATACATGAGACAAAAGCGCGGCTTAATGGCCGTTCCATTTCATGTATCAAACAGTAAAACGTGAATTTATTATGCGCAAAGTAAAAAAAATCCTACCATAATTATTATGTCAGTCTCGATCATTGTGGTTATGAAGATGTTTCGATTTAATGATAATATATTATCATATTTCTAGACATTTCTCCATGGACCTTGTCATGGCCATCATAACACAATCTCACTGTCGAGATTTTGATTTGAGCTTTGTTGTTTCAGTCGTTGCGTGGCAGACGGATAATACGATCATGGTCGAACCAGGGCCTCCGATGTGAATACATAATACTACCGACCATCATTTTCTGTCAGTACCATATTTCCCCCTTCTCCCTCTCCCTCCCTCTCTCTCTATCTCTCTATCTCTCTATCTCTCTCTCTCTCCCTCTCTCCCTCTCTCTGAAATACGATTTGATCCATTTCACTCATGCCTCCTTTCTCTTCATTCTCCGTTTCTTTTTCTTACATCCCCCCCCCCTTCTCTCTCTCTCTCTTTCATTCGGGGTCTCCCTGGCTCCTTTCTTATTCTTTCCCCTATCTAAATGTTTTTTCTGACTATCTGATGTTCTCCATCACTATAATAGCTCCCCCTTTTCCTTCTATCTCTCCCTTTCTCCCTCTCCCTCTCTCTCTCTCTCTATCACACACACACGCTCGCGCACACACACTTTATCGTAAACTTTATTGTAACATTCTAGCTTTCAATATTTTATATATTTTGTGATACTTGAAAATTAAGCCTTCATGTTGTTCATCATCTTACTACGGAGTAATAACTTGTTTATATAATTGCTCCTTTCTGTTATTTTCCTTCACAGTTTCCTCCAATTTCATCAAACAATCTGCACTACCTTATGTTAACTATTATGTTGCCTTACACTTTCTTTACTAGTTTCGTGTATACATTTTAATAGTTTTCCACCCAATACTTATTTCTTTCTTCTTCCTCTGCCACCCCCTTTCTAATCTCCTATCATTTCTCATTGTAATACACCCTCTCCCAGTTTCTTTGTGTCTCGAAACATGCCAAACTCCTATTCTCCTTGATGGCAAGCATACAATTACCATCTCCAAATATTTCATATACTTTTCTCCCCCTCCCTCTTTCTCTCTCTTTCTCTCTCTCTCTCTCTCTCTCTCTCTCTCTTCCATTTTCCCTTTATTTATATGTCACCCTTCCTTTTTATAATCCTCTCTCATGTCTCCATTTTAACGCATACCCTCTCGCAAGCACTTCACCATTTTTCCCGCCAAAAATTTTCTTTCTTTGAGGACGCTATCAGATTTCAGCGCGCGAGCTACCATTCATACGTGTCCTCCATACTAATAAGGGTGATCCCGAACTACACAGATATTATGCGTTCACACTTGAACGTGTTCTCTCGGTAATGACACTTTCAAGAGTTGATAGAAGCAACAGATAGACATGTTTCTCAGAGAATCTGGCTACCTTAGTACCCTTAGGCGATTCTGTGGAGGTTAGCATGTCGTTATGGTTCGATTCAGCTATTTATTTTTCCAATCTGGTGATTTTATTCTTCTTGATTGCACATTTTACACTGCGAATCTCATCTTCAACAATAAGTTTTTTGTATGATCGGTGTGAGTACTAAGGAAGCATCTTCCTTTTCTTCTCTGTTGGGACATTTGTCAATTCTTCAGTGTACTTTGCATGTTAAAACTTATAGCATTCGTTGTGGTATTCAAATCTATTACTGACAGACCTTTTTTCAGGAGTAAGGTCTATTGACTGTAAATATTGAGAAACGGTACCCCTCTCTATAGTGACTACTTAGTTTGTTGTTAGATTCAAACATCACCTCATTCGTGCTCGTGCCAAACAGCATGAACATCCCTGATAGGACTGCCTGATGCCTAGAGAATACCCACCGAATAATCTCCGAGCGAGCCGGTCGTCTGAACGCGTTGTTTGATAAATTCTCATTTTCCTCTGAACATTGATATCATGACGGGTTCAGTGCTTATACTCAATATCCACTATTTAATTACACGGTGTTTTCTGCCTATATTATCCACTTCCCTGGCCCCGAGGGGTCGAGAGGCGAGAGGCGGACACAATTTCTTTTTACCCTGTTTAACACGTTTTTAAAGGCAAACGTGGGAAACCATGCCAAAATGTAGGGAAATTGGGCTGGATTCAAATGTTCTTCACTTAAATCTTTTAAAGAACAGGGCTTGTGAAATGAATACGTCAAAAATGGTTGCACATTATGGGTTGAAAATTGTAAGTCCCTCAATTTTGTTTACTTCGATTTCTAAGCGGCAGCGATTTACAACATATATCAAGCAGGTTATTGGCCTAAATTGTAATTCTGCACTTACAGGATGTACACTGGATCCTCTCCTCTCTCCTCGTGACTATTCCAACCGGGTGATGGTCGTTATTCCGAAGGTTCGTTATTCCGAAGGTTCGTTAATCCGAAAATGAAATAAGGTTCGTTATTCCGAAAACTAACGAACTAACGAACCTTATTTCATTTTCGGACTAACGAACCTTATTTCGTTTTCGGATTAACGAACCTTCGGAATAACGAACCTTTTTTCATTTTCGGACTAACGAACCTTATTTCATTTTCGGATTAACGAACCTTCGGAATAACGAACCTTTTTTCATTTTCGGACTAACGAACCTTATTTCATTTTCGTTTTAACGAACCTTCGGACTACGAACCTTATTTCATTTTCGGATTAACGAACCTTCGGAATAAACGAACCTTCGGAATAAACGAACCTTCGGAATAACGAACCTTCGGAATAAAGAACTGTAACCATTCCGACCACACTCTAAATTCCTTAGACTTAAATCTAGTACAACTCCAAATTTGATTTTAAAAATCTTAATCTTTTAGATTTAGAAATCAATCTTATCGATTGTAATTTCCTAATCTAATTTTTGAGTTTTCCCTAATTACAATCCACCTAGATTAATGTCTAATCTAAGAAATTTAGAGTGCAAGCTCCTATAGTTTGTTTATTAGTCTAACCAGGGGGGTGTTTCACAAAGCTGTTCGTAAAGACAAAGTTACGCATAACTTTACCAACGACTTGAATATGAAGTGCCAACTAGGATGCCGAAAGTTTTTCCTGACGTTTAAAAAAGTATGAGTGCATTTCCCATAATCTCGATTAAATTGTGTAAAAAAAAATCTAAGTCTGCATATTTCACCTTTGACTGATGCGATTTATAATGACTGAGAATCATATTTGGCTTGCCATATTCAAGTTGTTCGTAAAGTCATTTGTAGCTTGACGAACAGCTTTATGAAACACCGCCCAGGCTATAGTTCACACATTTCATTTAAATACCTGTGTGAGGTAGAAGTAATTATTTAATTCATTAGGTGTCAAGGCAATGATTTCTATAATTTCCAGACATGTTCCCCCAAATTCTGGTCCCATACAATCACGACAGCAAAATTATCTTGTAAGTCAAGTGATATCATTTTTTTTACTCGAAGAAACTGCGTAAACGTGAGATTGATATGCTTCTGCAATAGTGCTGTTTTTTATGCTAATGCTTAAATGGGGGGGGGGGGGGGGGGCTTCAAGCATGCCTTACAAAAGCACCATCATCTCAACCATGTCAATGCACCCGAGTCATTGCATAACTTATTGAACTATTTTTTTCTTCTTATTTCGAAAGCCCCCCAGTTATGGCCGACCTCAACCATGCAAGGTGTTCTGAAACCGAATTTGTCTATAGCATACTAATATGGTCAACAATATTTACCAAGTAAATTTCAAGATTGATATCCCACCATCTGAAGGCATGATGACTCAATTGTTTTGACTATCCACGTCCTCAGGCCGGAAGAATCACTTCTATATGAAAGTCATCACATACAACTTCGTCTAATAACCCAGAGGCAGTATAGTGACAGAAGATGATACCGAGAAATAAGATGATATTATTGACAATGAGAGGGGGGGAGAGAGAGAGGGGGGGAGGAAGAGAGAGGAAAGCGAGAGAGAGAGAGAAAGAAAGAGAGAGGAGAGAGAAAGAGAGAGAAGAGAGAGATTGGTAGAGAGAGGAGAGAGAAAGAGATGGGATGGGTAGGGACTCATTGATAATGTCCTCTTATCCAAAGGCAAATAGTAACATGAGATATTACGAAACGTGAAAGTAATATCCTTGAGAATGAGACAGGCATATTTAGGCGAGATGAAGATGGAGAGAGACAGAGAGAGACAGAGAGAGAGAGAAAGAGAAAGAGAAAGGGAGAGATAGATAGATAGATGGAGAGGGGGTGGAGGGGGTAAATCGATGTTTTTAGAGGATGATGACCCTTTTGAGAGAGACCAATCAATACATCTTCTTATCCTAAGTAAAATAGAGACGGAAGATAAGCTAAAGTATAATGATTTTATTGTGGAGGACGAAGACAGAAAGGGAGAGAGAGAAAGAGAGAGAAAGTAGAGAAAAAAGAGAAGCATCAATATAACGTCCTTTATCCCAAAGGCAAAACAGGGAAAGAAGAAGATGACACGGAAAAATATAATGATTTCATTGACAAATAGACATGGTGCAGAGAGAAGAAGGGGAATTATTAATAGAGGAGAGTGACCCTCTTGTCAATATTAGCCTCAGGAGCGGACATCCTTGGTCGATGAGAGGTTGGTGGTCAAGGTGGCTTCGTCGTCATGGTAACCATCGATGCCCTCGGTTTAACAGGTTTAATGTCATCTCTCTGGATGTGAATGAGAAGTGCGACCGTAATGATTAGCTTGTCCCCTCAAGAAAATCAACGTAACTCCGCCTTTTCTTCTATTGCATTATTAAGTAGGATGTTACACTTAATGACTTATTTGAACGTATGGTCAGTATGTGAGGAGGCGAGTTCGCTCAGTCTGTAAAGCGTCTGCTTGTCGAACCAAAGATCGTGGTTTAGAATCCACCACTGGCAGATGACTGAAGCCTGCTTTGTGTGTTAACGTTCCCCTCCCGTTTCTTAGACGCAGACCATGTTTCAGTGGAAAAACACTCTGTCCCTCGGATAGTATGTTAAAAATGGAGGCCCCGTGTAGAGGAGAGTCACGTTAACCTTAATGCACGTTAAGAACCCAACGCACTATTGGAAGAAGGGTAGGGGAAAACCCCGGTGTAGTGTTACACCTGCACATCCTAATTAGTCATCTGAATGAGAGACCCAAGGGTCACAGTGATTAAGTTTGTTTTTCCCTCCCAGGCTTAGGTGACGCCAAATACTTAACAATGATGATACGTCAGTATAGAGCGTCAAATTTAATTCATTTACTTGCACCTTTTTTCTACATTTGTTCAAAGAATGGACGGGAAATTATTACTTTGATCTATCTTTTTGGTTACTTACAAAGCGCGGAATCCAGGATATTGGTTAGTCAGTCAGTCTCTTGCGAGTGTAATTTTCTTTCTGGTAGTTTTATTCTTTTGGTAAGGTATTAATCCTCATTACCAAGTCCTTCGGAAGGGGACTTAAAGCCGTCGGTCCCCTGATTGCTTACTAACAACCATACACATGCTTTCTTAGCAGTCAGGTGAAATAACCAACCAACCAACCAATTCTTCAAATCAACTTCTTCAGTGAGTACGTTTGATGTTCCCTCAAAACCACGCTAAGCTTCTCAACAACATACAAAAAGTATAAGATTTTTTTGTTTGTTGGTTACATGAACAAGGTTCCATGAGCATGATAAGGGACAACACGTTGAAAACAATCTCTCAAACAAGTTCCGTGGCGCCAGTGTATGATACAAATGTATTAGCGTGTGTATACGTCATAATTAAATATAAAATGATAATTAAATACCACTCCGAAATATAGATGAATTATTGAAAGCAGGCTTACTAAAAAAAAAATGGCGAAATGACATTCAGTTATCTACGGTAGATGATAACTCACTAACGATTAAAATTGATTCTTTGTTTTCATTTCTATTATTTATCAAGAGCAGTTTAATCTGCATGATATTATATGCCAAAGCAGAACTTTTGTGGTAACGAATAACCAATTTTCATGAATGGAAAGTGTGGAATTAAAGATGAATATATAGCAGAGTAACGGCGGATTCGATCGAATAGAGTATGCGAATGTGGGGATTAAAGGAGATAAATTGATTGAATGCTGATGAATGAAGTGAATATTTGTCATGCATTCTGAAAACTTGGATTACTATTTTCTTCATCCGATTTTGATTATTTCTATTTTGAGGGTTTTCTACGCCTTTGTTTTTGATCCGTTTTTAGGTGAATTGAATTAATGGAAATTCCCACACATTGAGTTCATTATGAAAAACATTATAGGAACAAACCCAATTCATATCACATTGATTGTGTATCAACAGCATTTCAAATTGATTCCATTTCAAGACATTTTACGGGAAAATACCAAAGTGTATATTCACAGTTATGCTTTTCTTTTTCATTGGAATTAGTAATAGATCTAAGGGAAATGAAGGAGATTTGTTTCAATTGCCTACCAATATATACATTAAAAGACACACACAAAAAAAAACACAGTTAGCTGTTTGGAAAAAATACGATTTTGACAAGGACTGAACCTCCAACAAAGATTTTCATTCATGTCATTTCATTTCATTTCAAAGTTCAAGGGAACCGTGGTTGGCAGTGGATTTATTCTCGACATTCGATCAATATTACTACCATCTCTCGATAATGTTCATTCCGGGAGCTTTGTTCCCACTATCCTGTATTCCTCGATGTTCACAGAGACAATCAAACGCCTCAGATAGGATTCCAACCCCTTCTCTCGATGTCCGCATGCTGATTCATGATCTACCAGCATGGCTTTACTAGTATGATAAGGTTTGGAAACCACTCTGTGCCCATTGACTCTTCCCTCTGATCCGAATGTGTGAACAGCTTTCAAGTCTTCCGTCAATATGTTCTGAAGATGGATGTTTCGCCGAAAGACAGCTGAATTTAGCGGAATAGGGCTCTCGATATACTCACCAAGCTTGGGACGAAATGACAATTCACCGGTCGAAGGGTACGCCTCACCGATTATTGGCTCATCACTGATGAGCCAATATGACTAATAAAATCAGAATTTGATTTACCTGTTAGAAAAAAAGGGGTCTTTAAAGTATATTCGTGAAAAGGGAATAGTATTTGATCATTACCTTGAGGCAAAAAAGTCGTACTTCCTCTTAGAAGTCGACTTTGGAGAATGATGTCGGTGATCTTGCAGAGTTCCTTGAACTCTATAGTTTGAACTTAGCAGCACCAATATTCAAAAGTAACAGAACTGGAAGAAACATTCCATGACTCATACCTGTCTGGACTGTGTAAATGTTGGAGTCTTCTGTGTTGGTATCAAGAGTGGACCACGGATGGTTACACTGGAAAAGTGCAAAGCATCCAGGACAATCACCTTGATGTCTTTTGGTAGACATGAAGGTGATAGTGAGGAATCAGCAGAGTCAAGGTCTTGGATACCGTACCAATCCTTCAGATTTCTAAAAGGTTTTCATGTCAAAGTTCCTTGTTGCAAATATCAAACTACTTTAAAGAGGACGCTGAATTCTTGTGAAGCTGTAAGCTGCTTCAATTCGAGAGCCCTTTTTACTTTGGACTTTATTCTTGAAGAATATTATTACTGCAATTTGAATGGAAATTTTGTGCTTTTCGTTTTTCTCCCATTTCCAATGCGACTCGAAATATTCATTTACTGCTTTGAACTGAATTTTGATGCCACTTATTTGTGTAGTCCCATGTACAATGATGTATGTCTATTTGTGTCCATTGTTTTGCAGTTGCTGTTAATCTGAGGAAATTTAATCGATTTGCTATGTTTTCAATTATTCACGAACCTCGGGATGCACAGTTGCTTGTATGTGTATTTACTACATATATGACATAATCTCCCATTGCAGGCGAAATGCATGAAGACAAAGATAGCCCAGCAGAAGTAAGGGTTTAATGGCTGATAGGGTTACAGTATGGGTGCTTATCAACATGGATTTATTCATCTCGTCCCGATGATACTATACTCTTTTTAAGTCAAAGGGTTGAACGAACTGTTGCTCGGTCGGGATACCTTTCAAGAATACACACCTCAGCATATTGCCACGAGATGATCTCTGATAATAATCGCGGGGCATCAATGGACATTTATTTCCACTGAAAAAAACTACCACTTTAGAGTCTCGTGAGGGACATTCACATTGCCGCCTGTCGAAGTAGTCCTATAAAAGAGGCAAGCAAAACATAATGCAATTGGCAAAACAGAAATTGCATTTTTGCAAGCTCCAACGGAATTAACCACGCCATTTTACAGATTGATTGAGAATTATTTGTTCTGCAGTGGCAGTAATGAAGAAAATTTGTAATATTAATCAAATCACTGATAAGAGTCATGAGGATTCTTGAAACACGTGATAACGTAAGACATTTTTTTATCCGTTTCATCATGGAAATTTCTGTATTGGAATCCGTCCGAGGCGAGTGGGGGTTACGATCACCAGTGGTTTCTAAATTTTCCATAAAAAGTGATGTAAAGATGATTAGCGCATTCTTTCTCAAAATATCTCCAAAAAAATTGTTATATCGTGATAGAATTACATCGACCCGTGCAAGTGGGTTAGATGAAAACCGCCACAAAGTGATTTGTTTCAAACCACTTTCCCAACCCTAGAGCGTAAATTCGTCGAATTGAGAACTACGTTTATGAAGCGGTGCGTTTTCATTTCGCTTCATTATCAATTCGAATGTCATAATGAACATGATGAACACATTGCTTCCAACTATTGGATTCATATGAATGGAAGCTGGTATCTGTCTCGGATGTATACCCGAAATAATGGTCCCAATAACAGTTATCGGTTATCAATGCTTGCATGCGTCTGCTATTGTTTAATGTTAGAGGTTCAGGAGGAAAAAGTGAAAAACCCTCAGTGTAAATACACCTAGAATTTGCCCATTACTGAGATTGGAAAAGTATGGGAAGGGATGAAACGGTTTTCACTAAACACTCGCATCATCATGTTGTATAAATCGTAAAAGCTTCAAAATGATTAATGAAAGGATTTTTATTGGCGATGTATACATGTTCTTGCTTTTCTGACCGATCACGAAGATATCCTTTGGCGTCTCAGAACGAAGACAACGCCTTCCCGTAGCCTGGGCTAATTCCTGGAGGTAAACACGCAATGAATTGCACGTCTTTACCAAACCAAGATCCAGATGAGATGAGATGTTACCCCCTCAAGGCGCGACATAGCCTAGAAACGTGCACTTGCACGATACCATTGCTGTCATCCATCATACATCTAGATGTACTGCAGAGCACAACCCCTTTTCCGTAGAAACTGCTGTTATGGAAGTGGTGCGCACCGTCCTTCCATGAGCAAAGAGCGCGATGTATGATAACGGCGGCAGCGGTGGGATCAGACTCACAGGCTCTTACGACCTGAGGGTCTATCGGATCTGGAATTACACCGGCAATACCCTACCCACGGAACATTCTATAAGGACGTCACTTATCTCGAACTTTGCAGGTCTTCAATGAACATGTATAATCATGAATGGCTCTCGTCTTCTGACGGGGAAAATGAAAGCGAAGATGATGTCGGGTTGTCGAGTTACTGACATCGCATCCGACTACTTTTTAGCAGAGCCCACATTATTTGGTCTCCTCTGTTTTGTTTATTGTGGGGAAATTGAAGTTCAGCTGAACAGTTGGAGGGATTAAACACTGCTTCAAGCAAGTATCGGGCCTATGATATTCTGAATCAACAGAATCCATTACTTGAATCTAATACTTTCAGAAGATGTGATGGTAGATGACATGCTATACATTAATAAACGCTGTTAGCAGTGGGTGTAAGCCTCGGAGATCTATTTTAGATCTCTGCATGAGCGTTGATACTAAAGAATATTACCATGATAACATGATGATAACAGGATATTATGAACAGATGCCAACTAGGTGCACTTTTTCTGCCGGCTAAGATGAAACATTCTTCTGCAATGTCTTTAATCATTTTCTTTGAAATATCCATGTCAGTTTATTAACTTAAAGCTTATAATACAAAAAAAAAAAACCCACGATAAATTGGAATTCCCTGAGGATCTAATTTTAAATTTCACTTCGCTCACTAGACAAAAGGAAACAGATACATTTTTTTCCAAATCCTTTTCATCATCTTTTTTTCATTTCTTCATTTTGTCTGAGTTTATCCTTCAAGACAGGGGAGCCACAGGTAACATTCGTGTGTGTCATTACTTGCTTGGCGTAGTCACACTTCCTTGACTTCGTGCATGACCAGATTTGGTCTGAGCGCCATAAAACGTGGTCCCACTCGTTCAATTTTGTGCATGGTTGCGCGCTGTCTGATCAGTCGCGTGAGTACGCTACTCACTGCAAAAAAAAATCCTTCTAAATCAACATTTTGCACATGAATAGACTGGCATGCACCTGGGCTAATTGTTGTTTCAATAAGGTTTCTTTCTCTTCTGGAATGTTCACATGAGGAATTTTGTGACGAATGCCTACCTTCAGGCCTGTGTCATAAAAAACAAGGGGCTTTTTGTATTTCCATTTCTTTGTATAAGTTTATATTTCTTAAACGTGGGTTTACGCTACTTTTCACAATGTTCACCAGCAAAAGAAAAAAGGCTCACATACAATCCAGAACGACTGGGCACAATTTCAACATCAGGCTCGGTTCTGAATATTAAATATCCAGTTCGTAAATTTTGCGAACGCAGAGCAAACAAATTTTGGCACTTCAGTTCTGATGACGTGAAATAATACCAAAATATACCAAGAAAAGCCTGAAGCTGCGAGAATGGCCACCTTGCTGTCAGAATATTAGGTTAAAATTGTCAAATATGGGGAATTTCAAAAATACTGGCTGCTTCCCCCTCCCTTTTCTCGTACATGTCGTACGCCTATGCATGTAACCTTCATCGTGTGTTTCAACATGTTCAACGAAGTAAAGGTTATCAGAACGCCCATTTTTATTTGTATAATATTTAACTTGAGAGTGCTGATAAATTACGCTCTTTTTGGAAGAGCATGAATTCAGGGCAATTCTAAACGATTCGAACCAAGGAAATTCAGTATTTACCTCAAAACTCTGACATTACTTTTCTTGAATCAGAGGCTGAAATGTAAAACGATTGGAAATACCTTCTAATTTTCTTTATAGAATTTAAGACATAACAATTCGAGAGAAAAAGCATAAGAGCTTCACTGTCGGGAACTTTCTTTTTCCGAATTAATATTTCTTAAAGTTTTCTTCGTACTTGGGTAAACTTTCAAGCAAGCGGACAACATGAGGAAATCAATGCAACTGCCTTTATTACTTTATGCTCATCAGCAATCTTGTCGACAAGGTTCTGCAACATTCCGTCTGAAAGTTGATCAGCTGGAATGAGATAACCTTGTCCTTTGAGATTCGTGTCTGAGCAGAACGACGGCAATCATTCTCTTTCATTAAAGCAAGCTTTGTAGATGTATGTTTATCAGTCCGTCTGTCCCATCAGTCAGTATGATCAAAGTAGGTCGGGGCTTGTCACTGTGCTCTCAACGAATGTGGATAGCAGCATCGGTATCACAGTGTGGTAGAATACATAGGTGTTGCCATAGTGTGGTGGACAAGATTATAAATCTGTTGGCTTAGTGTGGCAGACAACAATATAGGTCTGCGGACACATTGTGGTAGACTATTTGGTCGACGCCAAAGTGTGGTAACCAATGTTATAAATCTGTGGGAACAGTATGGTAGATTATTTTACCACAGTGTGTAAGATGGTCTTATAAATCTGTGGTCACAAAGTGGCAGACTATGTTGTTAATACCACATTGCCGTAGACAATGTTGTGGACACAGTGTGGACAAGCATGTGCTGTAGTGAAAGCCTATTAAACTCTGTATGGTCATCATATTCATTACAAAATTATGTGATTTCCACAGGTGTACTACATGGGTTACTTCGGGACGCGTGGTAATAATGTGTTGTTACCACAATGTGCGTTACAGTATAAATGTTTGAACGTCATAATTATGTTTCGGGCTTCTAAATTTGGGCTTCAAAATTTCATTTCAATCGTATTGTTTTATTGGATATAATAACGTGATACATTGTATACTATATCACACTGTGAGGTTATAATAGTTTTCACTTTGAAGTATGAAAATTAAATTACTTCAGTTTCACCTATATCATTCGACACTGCCCTGAATTGGCATATGTGAAGGTAAACGTACTTCTCAATTAATTGCTACTAATATTTTATGGATGACATAGTTAACAATTCAAGCCCTCAGGGTTCAAGTCTTGTATCTATCTTAATACCGAAATTTCTATGCCACACAAAACGACGATTATTTATGCCTCAACAAATCGACAGTAGCCTAATACCACAAAACACCATCAACATCAATGTAAATGTTTGCGCCAAAAAACACTTCTTTGTGAAGATTTTACTATTCAAAACATCTCTGAAAAGACGCCCCGTATATTTCGAGCAAGCGGCACCTGCTTTTGAAGTCGGATCGCTCCATTTTCAGTTGGTTGAGCGACCAATCACAAAGTGAGCTTACATCTAATCAACGTGTCAACGCAAGCAATGGTGTGATGAGAAAATAAGAGAAAACAGAAAAGCCTGAAAGGTGTCGGATGATGTCAATGAACTAGAAAATTTAGACCTCCATCAGCAATCATCATGAGCCCTCATTAATCATCATATTAACCATCCGCTATTTGCAAACCTCTTATTGAATTCGTTCTCTTTGATTAAGTGTACCCCTTGTGAGCAGATAAAGGGGGAAGAAAGGGGCATATACAGTGCTAATCCGGGCATCTATTTGCTCAATGGCAGCGGCACAAAGTTAATAATATTACAAAATACACCACGCCAGATTAGACAGACTCAAAGGCCTGTCGGTGCTAGCTTACCCGACGTCGAGCGGCGAAGAACAAAGAACCATACATCGCCTTCAGTACCTGGGACCGAAGGCAAATAAAATGTCTACCGCCCGCGGCTTATATTTCCGCCAAACTGAAACGGAGAAGAAAAATCGGATTAAAATTAATTTCCATCCGCCAAAAATGGATGCTATTGTTACCAGGGTGGGGTGGGGTGGTTGTGGGGATCATCAGTACACAGTACGATCCGAGCCGCATATATTGGCAAGATCGGACATTGTCTCGTTTTTTAGATGAATTTCAAAAAGCCCTTTGAGAAGTAGAGGAGAGGAAAGAGATTATACCCCACGTCGAGTGCATGTGAATAGCACACCTGCACATAATTTGAAATAAAGGAACAGATATGATGCTTACAGACCATAAATTAATTCCCAAATTGTATATCATCCTCAATTATTCAAATTAAATCAACCGTATATTGACAACTAGGCTGAGCTAAAGTCGATAATTATGGAAAACTATTCCTGACACTCAATATACTTTCGAAAAGAGAATATCTTTATTCATTACAATGCTTCGCACCCTTTTTATATGTGCACGTGCTTGGGTATAAAGATTTTATCATGAAATGCACAATGCAAAATGCCATAAATGATTGCTTGGAAGTCACATGTACTTTTCTTCTTGTATAGAAAGAAGCGGTTTTTGGTACGTCGTGATGACATCCTTTAAAGTAGCCTACTCTTTCATATTTTGTGAAAAGTAAGAGTAGTTTAATTTGTATACTATCAAGAGACATATGTATCTTTGCATTATCATCCCAAATGAAAGAGCATTTGTTTCAGAGCAAAAGAAAAAAAAAACAAAGGAAGTAAAAAAAAAACTAAAAAAGAAAAAAATAGATAATGATATAAGACGCAACATTTTTCAAACTTGATATCTCACTCTGAACACCTTCTTGCAACTCCTTTAACATATAGTTATAGTTATTTGTTATAGTTATAGTTATAGTTATAGTTATAGTTATAGTTACAGTTATAGTTATAGTTATTAGACTCTCATGAATATCAAAAGATCCGTATAGAAAATCCAAATATACTGTGATACACAGCACTCTGGTGCATGATGATGCCACAATGGCCATTCAATGAGATTACGATTTCGATGAACAGCTGTCGGTGAGCTGAAAGAAGTCGTCATCACGTGACCGGGTCGGAAAGTGGCGCCACGACTGAAGTATAACTTACGTAACATTAATGATTCCACTCGAGTGTCTAGGAATACGGAAAGGATGTAATACTTCGCTCCATTAGCTCCCTGCGGCTGTGACGTGAGAGAATGACTGCGCAGACAAAAAGATGTAACAAGCTGGTCATAGTGGTCTCTGCACTGCCATGTTTTTATTTCAGGCATGTAAGGTGGTTATTTTCTTTCTCAACACTGTAAGCGAAAGCGGTTATGATTTTTTTTTTTTACTCCATTTAGTATCTCATATTTTCTCATATATCTTTTTGTTTTTATCCATGTTATAGGAAAAGTGAATGACGTTTTTAGGGATTTCTATAACTCCACAATATCTTTGAATCCTGCATTATAACAGTATAACCGTAACAAAAAAATGGCAAGAAATAGCATTGTGGTAGAGTTGAAGGGGATAGATTGTGACAAAGTGAGGGAGTGGGTGTGTGTGAAGAGGGTGATTGGGTACCAGAGGAAATAGGTTTCGCAAAGCCCGTAAGCATGGTAAGCATGTAAGATAGGCCTACATGTATATTACACAACACGCAGTAAATCCTTTTTCAGGCCTCTTTTTACAAATATACTTGGAGGAAATCCCATTTTCGGTCGCTTAGATAAACTCCTATCTTGTCTTGGCCTTTTTATACCCACCATTCTAACCAACCCCAAGCTTTGACAAATATTATCCAAACAACCTTGTTGGTTTTTAGGTCGATGTCAACAGGCACCTGAATAAAAAACAGAAAAAAATATTTACATTTTTGCCCCAAGCTGCGTTCCATCTCCTCACCAAAAGTAGTAATTCAAAAACTTCAGGGCCCATATTCATGAAACCTTACAAAGCTAGTTGTCAACTAATTGCATAGGTCACAGTACACAGTTAGGTGACAAATAGGCCTATGAAGGTTTCATGAATATGGGCCCAGGTCTTTTACAATTCTGCCAATCTAGACCTCAGACAGGGGACGAGTTAACGATTTCGAAGCCTGGATGTAAGGTATTACCATGATTTCCATTTGCAAAGCTGATAGAGTCATTCATGCACTTTGTCTGTTGCTCTCAATTGCATCGGAGAGCGATAGCATCACTACTGATTTGAAGTTGTCATCGCCAGTCGTGTCCTTCAAACACGAATGCCTCACTTCATTATGTGCAGACCATAGGTGCAGACTATCTACTAGTATCGATACCCCCTCTCGCCTCGTAATATTGCGACCGATTACCGGGGGCGCCAACCCAAAGTCATGCATATTCATGTCTCCGACATTGCTCTTGGCTGTATAGCGTGCGCTCCGAAGCTATCAAACTTAGGTTTCGTGTCTCAAGTTACAGACCTTTCACCTAATCTTTGATTTTCAAGGCTTAATGACATTCGAAATCGATAGTTTAGATATTGATTATATATTTCTTTTTTATCAAAATGCGATACTGATAGGTACTAGGTATCGTACCTGGGGAAAGAAGAGGGGTCGTGTAAACAAACGCGACAAATCGAGACTATTAGAAAAATCAACACAGCAGGTCCTAAAATTCAAAGGTTTGAAGAAAAAAAAAGGTGATCTGATTTCTCTTTCTGTTCCTGTAACCGAAAGGATTTCAATTGATTTTGGCAATAGCAACACCCAAATCAGCTGCAAAACCTGATCAGTTGTATTCCTTTTCGTTTTGCGATTTAATGGAGTATAATATCGCAACATGTCTTGACAGTTATCAACAGATCAAAGGTGATAGCTTCGGAAAGGTGAGAGACCGATTTCCTTCTCTCTGCTCTTGTTGATAAAGTTATTAGCTGTGGTAGCGCGGGGGGGGGGGGGGGTATATGATCTCTGAGTAAAGTCTTAGAGGTGAATACGCACGTATTATTAAAGATACGATTATAATAAAATGTCTTTTTCGACTCAAATATTAATTATGATGATCTTCACTTACTTGTTCAAAGTACAAAAGAAAAATCATTCTACCGTACACTCTATTTCTACAGTCATTCCATGCTTTGTCTGGAGACTATCAGGCCCAAGTTCTTTGACTCGGGTGAAAAAAGGCCAAAACTGTATTTGCAGACGACATGGGGGTCAGTCGACCTCATGTGCGCAAACACAGTCACAAATTTGTCGCAAAAGTAAATCATATTAACTCATAACTCACACTGCGTGCAAGACGTCAATTAATTTTTTTGTCGTCGTGATGAATAGCGAGGAGAAATTTTGATGAAAACGCAGAAGCATCAAGGGAGTGATATGATAATGATGAGAAATGATGGGCTGTGAGAACAAGACTTAGCGGAGACGAATTAATTGTGCAGACGAACGAATGGGGCTAATAGGGTCATGCTATTTTAAACTCTAGAGCTGCGTCCACACTGCCTGATTAGCAGCTGAAGTCCATAATGGGCCATATACCATGTTTCAAATTAGGCTTCTGCGTTGGGTTTAATGCAGTTACCTTTAAATAACTTCGTGCATATCCATGACATTTCAAGCTATCCTTACGAAAACACGGGAGACAAGGTAGAGTGCATCACCTATTCGGTTGAACATTCGGATGAAAAAATATGGTTAAATGATAAAAGGATTTGGGCTCATCAAATAAACTTATGGATAAGATGAGCAGATTGAAATACATGCAGTAATTCTCATTCTCAGATTTTGTTATCTAATAATGCACGACCATAACCTTCAATCGACATCATCATGTAGGAGAACAACGGATTGGGCTGACTTAACTAGTTTATTGTTCTAAAAACAATGTAGAAACATTCATATTAAAAGAGGTAAAAGCTAACGGCCGTGTTGACGTCTCCCGAGAAGTAGAAACATTATCCCCAGCACGTGGCGCCTCGTTTCTGTGAATGGTGTGGCGCGCAATGAATTATGGGTATCTTGTCCTTGTGTATTCAGTCAAGATCATCATTTTAGTAACTCTCTGCAAAGAATGCAAAATACGGGATTTAAAAGTTGATCGATTTCCTTCTCACTTTTTGTTTCTTGTTGATTTGACAGAAAATATTGCTGTCGTCCTTGCTTTAGTATGTACATGGGTGTATCGTTAAAAGTATAAATTGCTGTATATTTTGTCACGATCATCATTCACTCTGCGCAGAAAAGATGAGTCCATATCCGATTGATTACTTCGATATCGGTTCTTTCAGATTTGACAGATAATATCGTTATCGTCCTTGTTTTAGTATGTAAATTCATGTATCATTAAAACTATAAATTGCCGGGGTTTTTTCAGTATTTACTCTTGTTCTGCACAGACCTCAGGATACGAGAATCCAAGGCCAATGGATATCTTTGCCCCCCCCCCCCCCTTTCTGGTTTGACAGAATTTTGCGCTATTGTCCTTGCTTTTAGTGTGTAAATGTAGGTACCATTTAAAATTATGAATCGCTGAAACGTGACCCAATATGTTGATTTCCGTACAAATGGCAATGAGCGAATAATGAGATATGCAAAATCTTAAATTTGTTTATGGGATTATGTTTGAATAATTTGCAACCAAAATATTACAGTGCACAATCTCTGCAGTGATAAGAGCTCCAAAGAATAATCATGATAATTCACATGAAGATTTACCCGCCTCATTCAGAAAGAAATGAACGAATAATTGGAAATTGCAAAATTCGAGATTTTTATAAGATTTTGTTAAACGATTTGTAACCAAAATTAAGCCTTGCATCATCTTCTCAGTGATAAAAGAACTCTCTTAAAAACAACAGCAAACAAATAGAGAATTGTTCGATGAAGACCTGTCCGCCTAATTCACGCAAATAGTTTTGCCCAGTGGCTAGATTTCCGATCGCAATTATAATAGGGATGACCCAATTAATTTACATGTACTTAACCTGATTTGTGGAAACGTTTTTGCGCCCAACGTCATCTGATATTTGCTACTGAACACGGAAATTACGATTATTATCTTTTAATAAAACTGCGTTAGTTCTACTTGAAAGGGAAAATATTTTATTTGGGTTATTGAATTCAAAGATGATATACTGTGCCTAAATAGAATTAGATGATGAACCCCGTATCGCATTATCAAGATAGAAATGAACCCTCCCTCTTTTTGTTCAAAAATAAAAAATATTGCCATGGGCGTTCTGTAAAGGAGGCCAAAGACCCAGATTTCAACATCTGTTACAATTTCGCGCCAATTTGAGGCAGGTTTTGGAATGCCTTGTCCCCATGTTATACTATGAAAATTTCGGATGTTGAACATGCTGAAGTCGACTGCTGGGGGCGGTCTTGTCGATCACATTTTTGCCGTGGGAGCTCGGGATGTTTTTAAAATGTTTTAATTTCACTAAAAGAAGATTTATGAAGGAGAAAGGTGGGAGATGAATTATTAATGAGGTTTTAAAGGCATTTACATGATTGAATATCCTCAGGTTCATGAATGCGATATCTCTTTGTTCATCACCCCAATTTGAAATTTTATTTTTCATTTAATGTCATCGTTTGTATCCTCCAGGAAAACGTTCTGCAACTCCATATTTCACCTTTTTCTTCTTATTTGATTCATCAAATCTTTAATTCCTCTTTCTCTTTCCTCTTTTTTTGTTCTCGACTCGATTAATCACCATCTATTTCACTAATCGGTATGTAAATCGAGCATCCTAATTCACCTTTCTGCCCCGGTCCACATTTTCTTTTTTCTTCTCTTCTTCTTTACGTTCCTTTTCTATATTAAGGTGTCTGAATATAAGAGAATAGTTGATACTGAATATATTAAAAGTTATTTTCATCTAAGGATCTTTTGACTTCTTGGCCATATGCCCTTCTTGTTTTCTATTCGTTTTTTCCCCCTTTGTTTCTCCTTACTACTCACTCATTCAGTATGTTTTAGTCTTTGGTGGTCTTTACTGCAACATCAGTTCCACTTTTATTGCTGTTGCTGCTACAGCTGCTGCCACTACTTCTACAAATTCTACGAATACAACGACAACAACTGCTACTACTACGACGATGACGACGACTACTACTACTGCTACTACTACTACTACTAATACTACTGCTACTGCTGCTACTACTGCTACTACTACCCGACAATGATCATTACTACATGACTTGTGCTAATATGTCGCTACTAATGTTATTACTCTGTACTCTATGACATGGTCCAAATCATACTTTTATCACTACTGGTGTAAATGCAGGCGGCGATCTTCATAATTATGACACGACAATTATTCAAGTCTATTAAATCATCAACATTTATGAATTCAGTCCGCCACCTCTTTGTCTCCGGAGGTGAAAGCTAGTATACCCTTTGCTCTTTTATGTCTCAATGTCGTCTTGTGTCTACCAGTAATTTGAATAATCAATCGATAAGGCATTTTGTCGGAGACCCTCGTCCCGATTTCCCAGCCTGGCAGATGTGTTTTGATGTTCTCTTTAATCTCATGATACTGGAATACATCTTAAGAAGATCATACTTACAACTCACGGACTGTAGTCTCGGGGCTCTATAGAATTACACGATACATGATCGCGTCGTGTGAGAATATGAGAGCGAAATCCAAGAGCGGTTGATTTCGTGCATGTCTTCATCAGATTAAATGTTTTAAATGGGCCAACAAAATGAAATCACAAAACGTGTTTTATTGTCTCTCAGCAACACAAAACAGAGGAAACGGCGTCTTCAATTTTCACCAATGTCTCCCCATTTAGGGTGAGAGTGACGGGGAAAAGGAGAAGAGGGGGGAAAATGCTGCGATATTTGGAAAGGTACCGGAAAATCTAGATCAGTAGTCTAGGGTTTCATTAAGTTCTCATCGAGACTGTCTGGTAGAGAGATGCGTTCAAGTGGTCATTATCTGCACCCGTTCTCCCATTGTACTGGGGGAGTCCTATGCCCCCTTCGGGAGCACATGAATCAAGATTATATTTCTACCCCGCCTCAAGTCAACCCGACAAAATCCTGGCCGTTATCTTTAAATAACGCGACTAGCCTTGTTCCCATTGCCAATGTGCTATGTCAGGCGCAAACTTGCTGTTATTTGATATGGGGGGTTTTTTTTCGCAAGAATCCGCTCAGTCAAGCATGATGTTCCTGCATTGTATATAAGCCAAAAACTTGCGTTGAAAAGTTGATGCGTTGCAGTGTGAATATGAGGCACACTAAAAGCTGTGTGTGAGTCGTCTCAGACGGTGTAGTTTTGTCTAAACATTAAGTAGCATCCTCTTTGTTTTCTGTTACATACATATTTCATTTGGCTTTGTCTTTCTGCCAGACACTCGTCTCTTTGACCTCCCATCATAATTATACACCCGGAGATATACGAAGACGGCCATTATTTATATCTCTGTACCTATCGTCTAGTACACTTTTTGTTTTCGTATCCCAAATTAAAAATCTGTCTCTTCATCATGAACTTCATTCGACATTTTCTGTCTTGATTGTCAGTATATTGATATTTTCCCCACCCATTTCTTTCTATATCTCTCTCTCTCTCTCTTTCTCTCCCTTTCCCGATTTCAATCCCAATCTTTCTCCTTCATTCTCTCATTCTCTCTCCCTCTTTCCCCGGCTTTTCTCTCTCGCAATAGACCCCCTTGTTTCTATCTCATTCTATAACCGTTAGTTATGTCTTTACTCTTCCTTCTCCCCTTTCTCATATTTTCTTTCTCAACCCACTAAATCTCCGGACATCCTCCTCTGTCAACCTTTAAACTACTTCACATCTTAGTATACCTCTCCAATTCCCCTCTTCCTCCCCTTACTCCCACCCCTCATCCTCTCCTTTTCCCTCTCTTTTCCATTCTATTTCTCTTACTATATCTCTTTCTTCCTATTCCGGCCTATCTCTTGTCCCTCCCCCTCCCCTGCTCTCTCCCTATCCCTTTCTCTCCTATTCTCCCACTCCACCTATCTCGTTCACCCTTCCTCTGCCGTCCTGTACATTGATCTCTTCACATCTTATTTTCCCCTACCCTCTGTTTACCCCCCCCCCTCCATCTGTCTTTCCCTGACCTTCTCTCTTCTCTCTCTTTCTCTCTCTCCCATCTGTCTTTCCCTTTATTCCTCTCTCTTCCCATTTATCTCTCCACCCTTTCTTCATCTCTCTCTCTCTTCTCTCTCCCCCTCTCTCCCCTCTCCATCTGTCTTTTCTTATCCCTCTCTCTTCCCTCAATCTCTCCATCTCTTTCTCTCTCTCTCTCCCCTCCCTCTCCCTTTCCATCTGTCTTTCCTTATCCCTCTCTCTCCTCTATCTCTTCATCCCTCTCTCCCTCTCTCACCTCTCTCCCCTCTCCATCTGTTTTCCCTATCCTTCTCTCTTCTTCTCTATCTCTCTATCTTTTTCTCCATCTCTCTCTCTCTTTCTCTCTTACATTTCACTCCCCAGCTCTCGCTCTCTCTCTCTCTCTCTCTCTCTCTCTCTCTCTCTCTCTCTCTCTCTCTCTCTCTCTCTCTCTCTCTCTCTCTCTCTCTTCTCCCTGTATAACCACTTCACATCTCATTGAGATATCGGCAAACCTGTCAAACAATGTGGTCAGCAGCTGACACTCATCCGTCCGAACAGGGTCCCTAGCTCACATTTCATGTTTGTTCTCCTTTTTTAACCTCGCAGCACTCTCCTCATTTTTATTGGGTGAAGAAGATTGTGACAAAGCATCGCGTATCATAAATAAAAGTATAATTTATTTCGTTTGTAATGCATGAGTGAGATACATTTAAGCATAATAGGGTTTACAAAATACTTTCAACGGTTTAGGTTCATTTCATGGAAACAAATGAAAACCAACAAAGAAATATTGCAAATTGTGGGGTGTAAACAAATTGCTCTGGTAGGATTTAATAGTTAAGGAAAGAAAAGCCAAATACTTTGGTAATGTTAAAAGGCACCAAAGTCTCTTAAAAGATTATGTTAGAGGGAAAAGTAGGAGGAACTAGATCGAGAGGGAAACCCAGAGTCAACTGGGAAGAAAACATTAAGAGCAGGAGTGGACTAAAACGGAAAGAGTGCACCAAAATGGCAAAAGACAGAGTTATATGGAGAGATTTACAATCAACATTCGAACCGGGAGAAGATACCTGGATAGATAGATTAAGTTCATTTTACATGAAATCTCTTTACACCGTGAAGAAGATATTGTGACGATATATTTGCTTTCCTTTCAGTAAGAAAACAATGTATGAATCTTCTATGAATTTTCAGCAAATACATTTACATGGCTATTTATTCCGTCGTGAGAAAAAGTTTACTATCATTACCACTTAGCGTGTTTGAATATTGCAAAGAAAGGATTTAACTCGACAGGCAATTTCCCTGTAATCTAGAGCAGCTCATTGATGTGTATCAATGCACGACCAATCTTGATTTGATGCTGTCGGAGTTGGCGCTGCTGGAAAATTGGCGCGACGTTGGCGGAATTAGCTGTTGACCTTCCGGAGACCGTCCAGTCGTTGCCCCGCCTGTCCATTGACTTAAATGCTCTCTGATGAATAGCTTTGTCTGTCAGCGAGTTTCTCCTTTCTTCGATGGGCGACTTGTCTTTGTCCAACATTGGCATTTTGTATGCAAAAGAATGATTTACTCCCACTTTTAGCGTACTGTTCGAAGGGCCCCCTCTGCCTCCCATTCGAGTTTATTTTGTTGCGTTTCTTTTTAAGTTTATCTTCTGAAAGTTTTCTTCTTTCTTTTGCAGACGACATCTTTTCGTCCAAACCTGATAGCATTTTCAATTACTAAATGGACACAATTAAACTGACATATTCAGCTAAAAACATTCAAAGGGGCCTCTATACATCTACTGTTTGAAAATAATAATAATAATAATAATAATATACAGTTCTTGTATAGCGCATATCACATTATGATATAACGTCTCTATGCGCTTCCAAAGGACTTGGATATTATTACCCTGGCTTTAGCCCGGCAGCCGCCAGCGCGCAAGCATTTCAAGGAATGAATTCCTGCCAGGTACCCATTCACCTCACCTGGGTTGAGTGCAGCACGATGTGGATGAATTTCTTGCTGAAGGAAATTAACGCCATGGCTGGGATTCGAACCCACGACCCTCTGATTGAAAGACGAGAGTCAGAACCACCAGACCACGACCATGAATGTGAAACATGATTATTCAGTTATTCAAAACCACATTTTACTTTTTTTTTAAATGTATTCTCCTTTTCATTTCAGAAGTACTGTGCCGTGTGTCAGATCGTCTACAACGCTCGTGAACACGCACCCCCGATTCTACCTCGAATACAACAAAATAACATCGTCTTATCTGGAGGATGGGTCAGCGTTCATTGTGAGGTTCGACCCGTCTACTTCCTAACTCGTCACCTCATCTTTTTTGACAATCAGACGTGGGAGGGTCACTACCACTACTATCGCGACCCGCTCTGTCAGTCCCCCAAGTACACTGTTTCGGTCAAAGGCACACGGACTGCAGGTGAGCCATCGGCCATTGTAGAGGGCGCCTCTAATTTTAAATTCACGAGTCTTGCTATGTACCTCACGCCGCAGTGCGATAAGGAGGTCGAACGCTTCAACGCGAAGAACGTCGGCTGTGGAAAGCGCGGCGCGTGGAGAGTCGGACGGACGCTCGACGTGACGTCAGCGGGAGGATGTGACGTCATAGGGGTCAACTTACCTCACACGGAGTTCGAGCTCTTAAAGACATTGCCGGACCCTGAGATGGGGCTCCTACTCTACACTGGACAACGCCCCAGCGATGGGCAAACGCCTAGCACGGAATCCCTCAGAGCTACATCATTCCAAAGTCCATTAATACATTGCTCCGAAGAGGATCCGTATCAAGTTTCGTACACTGAGAACTCTGGGAATGCAGGATCCAATAGTAACAGACAAGTGAAGATAGTAACCAGCAATAGCATTTTACTGAGTGTCATAGTACTATTATTAACTTCAGCCGTCAGATGGCAATCGTTATAGCAAATACGATTTTTGTTTCTTTCGAAATAGTAGAGTATAGAAGGGATTTTTTTTTTCAAAATGGCTTCCTGTTTTACTTTTATCTGTATATAGCAACTATCCAATGTAAAATTTGGTCGCCAATTATTAAAGAGAAAGTTTTATATTATCTTTTGCACATAATGTAATCATCAATGTAAATAATGAGCGTCTTCTAAAAATTGCTTGATTTCAGTATGTATCCTGCACGTGAAATAACTCGCTCCACTTCTGTTGTTTACTTAATGTTGGTACTGCACTAAAATTTTGCACTCTAAGAAAGGTTGAGCGAAATTAGGTAAAATTTAGGTAAAATGCATGTTTTATGGGTAGATTTTAAGCAACATTGGGTAAAATTTACACAGTGTTTGGTATCATTTTACCCAACAAACATGCATGTTTCCTTTTCACTCAATATCGGGTAAACCTTTTTTAGAGTGTGAGGAACATTATGGCTGCATTGTTTATGTCTTTTGATCGCCAACAGATAACGAGTCGGCTGTCTTTCGCACAAAACTCACTGTCGTCTGTCTAAAATGTGGTCTGAATATCCCTTGAAATTTTATGAAAGATATGATTTCATTATTTTTATCATCTTCTATCTATGATGTAACTATAATAGCTATTTTGTTAATTCTGGTATTATTATAATTTTTCAAAATGACGATTCTGTCTCCGTTTTAAGTCAGAATATCCGTCACTCCGATAATCCCATTATCATGATTATATTCATTAGTTAATCCAGAGCAAAAAAATCTTTGGCTTTATAAATAGAGAGTTTTATTCCATTGTTTATCAACCGTCTACAATGTACATGATGTAGATCAAATGAATAAACATGAGGATACAGACTAGAAAGAATACTTTTTCAGCTTTTGAAACAACGTTACGTAATATCGTTTGGCAAAGCAGCTCAGTTTGGGCTTCATTCCGTGGTTGGTTAAAAACTGTTATTTATTCTCTAGTTTCAAGCAAGTGTAATGCACTCATTTAGTCACGGCAAAAGCCTACCATCAGCAAGAAATTGCTTCTCAACAAGACCGTGGTAACAATGAATATAAAATATGTAGTAATGACGATTTAGCAAATGTGACATGCATGTCTTTATAATAAATGTAACAGACAGGGCATGTTTCAAATTTAAATCTTTGATTTTTAGAAAAAAAAATTACATGATTTAATGATTTGAACTTCAACCAGTACTATATCATCATGTTATGTTTTACATTTATATACAGTTATTGATACAGTGACACAGATAATCAACAGCAAACCATGTAATAAAAGAAATGTCGGTTCTGAATACTGTTACAGAAATCCATGTTCATACTTTCTGTGTATGTTCATTGTTGATTTCCTTGTTATCTACAGGGTAACTCAAGAAAACTGTGTATTCGTGTTCTTTGAAACGTTATGGCATTCATATGTCCACTCTTTATATTCAATCAAACAACAAAACAATGTTAGTGGAAATATGAATACACTTTTTTTTTTAATTCACAGGGACGACGATGACGCTGAACATTACAGTAATGCCATGACATGCAGGAAATACTGCGATTTCAAAACTGTTATATGCACTTCTGTTGTTTACTTAATGTTGGTACTGCATTTTATTGAACTGTCAAAAACAGAGCTCATTTTTTACAAAATTTCCTTATGCAATTTCAGGCGAATACTTCAGGTTGCCCTCCAACGCAAATTTCTGTCAAGGGTATACCATATTCTTCAATTGCAAACCTTTGGGTATCCTTAATTTTTCTCCTTAACAGCGTTATAATGATTACATAATTTAGATCTATCATATTTTTAATTATAAATCATTGTCGTCACCATCTTCATTGTTCATTGTTTCTTTTAAATACACAGGACTACGAAATTTTGAAGGCGAACATGGCGAAGAAAAGTATTTGGTTTTGTCATAAATTATGTTTGTTATTTGTACGCCGAGCTCAGGACCGTGGGCTTTGTCTAAACAATACGGTGGTGTTCCATGTTATTTTCAAAAACAGGTTTTGTGTATGAATCATGTAAATATTACGATAATACAAAACGTGGACAAAATTTGAAACGAAATCACGAATATAATTGACTTGTTTCCTTCCATTTCGTATTTTAGTTGGGTGAAAGAGAAAATGTGTGAGTGCATGTAGGGGATGAATGCAGGCATGGCAGGTGCGTATGGGTGTGTGTGCGTGTGTGTGTGTGTAGGTGTGGGTGTGTGCGCGTGTGGGTGTGCGTTGTGTTTATATGTTACTGAATGTTTGATTCATACATGCTACACACAAACATAGAGACAGACGGAAAGACAGATAGATCCAAGTAAAGACAAAAAGGGATTAAATGGGTGAGAGGAAACCGAAAGAAAAATTATGTAGTGTAATGAAAGAAGGGGAAATGATAGAGAGGAGAGGAGAAGAGGTGTCGTAGTCGAGTGGTTTAAAACACTTGACTGGAAACGCGAAGATCGTGCATTCGATCCCCGATACGACACCGTATGCCCTTGAGCAAGGCATTTTATCTACATTGCTTTTTTATCGTATACTTTAAATGAAATAATTAGCGTGTATATGTGTTTCTCTAAGTGAGGGTGTTGTGGGTGTGTGTGTGTATCGACAGAGAGAGAGAGAGAGAGAGAGAGAGAGAGAGAGAGAGGAAGAAAGAGTTGAAATCGTAGAAACTAGAAAAATGAAATATGAGCGTATAATACATTGATATCAATTGATAAGAGCGTCCGCCTCATGAACGGGAGGTCGTGGGTTCGATCCCCGGCCGAGTCATACCAAAGAATTACAAAAATGGGACCTTCTGCCTTCTAGCCAGGCGCTCGGCATATAAGAATGGAGAAGGGTAATAATAACATATTATGTTATGCAGGGCCCGCTGGAAGATCAGCTGATAGCTGAAATGGCTACCCTGGGTAAAAAAAGAGTTATTATTATTATTATTATTTTAAACAAAACAAAACAAAAACAAAACAACAAAACAAAACAAACAAGATAGAGGTCGCGCTCAAAAGACATCGATGTGACGAACGCTGTGTTGGGTCTCGACCGAACTCAAGCGAAAAATACAGCGAAAGTGTCATTAAATCAAATCAAAGTTCATGTAAGTCTGCATGCAATTCGAAATTCCATCTCACTTCTGTTTCTATACACCACCATACCTACAGGTGTGTCATGATCGATCCAAATGCACTTTTGCATGTTCAACGAAAGAAACATTGCGGAAGTGGTATTGCTAATTAAAGGTTAAATAATTATGGCAGACGAGTAGATGACTATCAGGAACAAACTGGGTCGATTTGATTATAGTCGCTTGACGTCTGCAGGGGGGGGGGGGGGGGGGAAGCGTTAGGAAACCAAACAAACAAAACGTCTGCCAATCACCATGATCACTGGGGTTGTGGTCTGTTGGTTATGGTTTCGGATCCTAAATTCAAAACCCTTTTACAGCACGCTCTCTGCCATTTGGCAAGACATCATTCTACGACGTGCCTCTCCGCAGGTACACAGGTCTTTCCAAGAAGAATCTTGAATCGGAGGAATGGGGGAATACCCATCGATGTAGCATCAGACACAATATCCGCTTCATTAATATGCATTTTTAATGTTTACATGGCGCACATTATGGAGTTATAATACGAGCACTTAGCAAATATAACTGACCGAACTGCTAACGGGATCTTTTCCCCCGTGACGCCAGGAGTTAAAAGGCGACACTAATTATCACATAAATCGCTTAGAGCTCGGGATAATTATCTCTGCCTTCTCGATCCACGGATCAATAGTGGCTCACGAACTAGCTGTGAATGTTATGACAATCGATTCTCTATCTAGTCATCCACTAAAGTCGGCTCTGTATAAAGAGAAGAGACAGTATCAGTGTTTCTCTCACAGTTCAAAGACAGAATGATGAGAGCAGTGCTGATCAACCGATAACGAAACTATAAAATCGACATCATAAGCGATTATGACGGTTATAAAGATGATGATGATGATAATGATGATGATGATGATGATGATGATGATGATGATGATGGTGGTGGTGGTGGTGGTGGTGATGGTGGTGGTGGTGGTGATGGTTATGATGATGATAATGGTGGCGATGATGAATATGATGACAATAATGGACGAACTAATTGTTAAAAATTATGATAATTATGATGATGATGATGATGATAATGAGGAGGAGGAGGAGGAGGAGGATAAGTATCAATTTATTACGAGTCACGCTGAAAAAAAAAGACTTATAGACATTTTTTATTGCTCATCACATCTTCAAAATGGATCACAGGTTTCCTTCAAATCCACCGAAAAAACAAATGGTGAGTTGTTTTCATATTATCCCTATCAAAAGATATGAAGTTCAGGTGATGGCAATAATGATACATCAGAATGGAATGCGTGGCCGTGGTGACGTAAATATAAACATTACTCACTTGAGTAATACATGTAATACGGACAATAATTTTATTGAAATGTGTGAAGAGCTTGTAGGAAGAGAAAGAAAGGACATTGTCTGGATAAGATGTAGACAAAGCATAGACGGATAGATAGTTTTTCATTCACAAAAAATGCACCGGGTGCTAGAACGGTCATAATTAACATTCTAACGGTGATTCATTTTAAGAGATGACCTATATAGTTCTTTAAATCAAGGCCAGTGGATGTGCTTGTGGGTCGAGGAATCTGTAACCTCTTAGATCTTCATTAAAATCACTCATAAGGAAATAAGAAAGTGAAAGAAAAAGACGCAACTCCATCAAACGTGGGGTGGGGATAAAACGATTAATCTTTTTGCACTTTCAAGTCCCCATCATACACTAAAAAACAAAAACAAAGACGTTAGAACTCGTTTAGCCTGGGGGAGTGGTTTGTGCCCCTTAGCCCCCTCCGATTTTGATCCGCCACTGTTGTGAATTTAATCATGGCTTTACTTCCTTTCTTCTAAAAACTTAATTGCGACGGTCAGTTCATTTGAGGCGAAGGCAAGAAGAAAGGTGCAAGCGCAAATGAAACTTTTCTATTTCGAGGTATCGCCCCTTGGATGAAAGACATAAGAAGACAGAGCAGGCAAGACTTTTATGTGAATCATTCGTGAGATGCGCTTCGACATCGAGATGAGTTTGGTGGAGGTAATCTCCGACGAATTCGTCGACCATGAATCAAAGACCCGTCACTCTGCATGAGGACTATGGGTTCAGACAAGGGCGGATCCAGGACTTTACAAAAAAGGGGGCTCTATTCCGAAAAAATAAGCATTGGGGCATATTTAATGTTCACGTTTGCTAGTTGGGTTACAGAGACGAGGCGATTCCATCCCCCATAAAAATAAAAATTAAAAAAATGTGAGGGATGTATAATCGAAGTCATAGTTTTCCTCTTTTTTTCTCTTTTTTTTGAATGAGGGTCGCCATCACTGAAACATCGTTTTGAAGATCTGAACTGACCCGAAATTTCTAAATCCTAGTATAGAATTCAAACAAGAGCAAAAGTATCCATCGCAATGAAAATGAAATGAAAACATCATCCATGCCTTTTAGAACAATTTTGATATTTCTTATTGTCATTGTACGATTAAAGAAGTGGAATAAAGAATCAAAACTTGAAATTAAGTTCGACTGAAGTATGCTTTCATTGAGAAAACTATTTCACATTATCAAGTAAAATAAAGCAATATTTTTGGAAGCTTTAATGGAGCGTCGGCCTTTCTGTGCCGAGTTCCTTCGTTCATTTTCTCTCCACATCTCCTTCATATTCCGGTTAATAATTGGAATGACATCGAGTGACTAACCTGAAATTCTATCTAAGACTAGACTAGGGTGACATAGGAAGGAAGAACCGCGATCAGACAGCCTCTAATATTTTGTCATTACAACCCGCCACTGCGAAGATTAAAGATGAACGACATAGAGAAATAAGAAATGACAACAACTGATCTCTCGATCTGAAGTTTGCTAGTTTGCGTTCAAGACTGACCTGCATGGTTTTTGCTGAATGTCAGAGCAAAATCGATGTCTTTAAAGCATATTAATTCTCAAAGGTTACTATGTACAGTAAAGAATGCAATGAAAGTTACAAGGTTACAAGATGATGTAAGATCAAAATTACATTTTTAAACTTAAATCTTTCAGAATTACGAAGCAATGTCAGCAGTGAGGACAAGTACATAGCAATTCACGATAGTTTGAAAAGAGGCCTACACCTCACATCAAACTTAACATGTTGATTTAATTGCAGTAGAAACCAGTCGGCCGCTACAAAGATTACGAGGAAGGAGATGTGTGTTGATAAAGTTGTCTTTAATAAGATCAGTTGATCAAATAGGTATAAATTTATTTCCGTTAAGAGGACAGTGATGATATCAATGACTATGTCCTGATCTTAAGTAATTCTAAATCAATTTGTCCGGTCCAATATTTCTTCAAAAGTGTTTTCATTTATTATGTGTATCAGTTATGAGGATTGTTTCTGCTATCGATGTAGTGTAGTATGGCAAACCGCAGTCTGTGTTTCCTATCCGAATTTATGTAGGCCTATTTGAAAATGAAAAGATGACTACTTTTACATCACAAGCCATCAGCGTAAATCCGTTTTGAGGAGTGGGGGGATGATCGAATTTTTTTTGTCGAAATTTCTTGCGTCAACTCACACTTAAGTATACAAACACACCCTTACTCACCCTAGCAGACCCCCCCCCCCCCCCCCCACACACAAATTATTCTTTTATTTTGCGAGCGAGCGAAAAATAACACTTTATTTGGTTTTTAAGAGCATTTCAAATGAAAATTCCAATATGACATTTTTCTGAAAAAATTTCACCAACTGATTAATTAAAATATTATTTTTCCTTAAAATGAGGGGGAATATTTGTACACGCCATCCCCCTCTTGAAAAAGTGTGTGGGGGGATATATCCCCCATCCCTCCCCCCCCCCTCCCGGGATTTACGCCAATGTCACAAGCAGAGGATCATCTTCATCCTTGACTTCGTGATGGTAACCATGGTAACGCTTGTTTCAAAAGAACATTTCAGTGATACCCCTAATTAATCAGAAACCAATAAGTGAATATATGAGCAGATATGACATTTTCATTAATATATGAAACTTTTTTCTGTCTTGATATATTTTGTAGACATGCGTGCTTCTCTGCGAGCGCGGGCAGTGGAATATTAGAAACTCGAAACTTTAAACCTCCGTGCTCTTTCCCAGTGTTCGTGCCTTTGAGGCATCTATGAATCTGGCCCCTTTTCAAAAAACTTGTTATCAATAACAAGTTGCAATAACTGTTGTAAGCTACTGAAATCCTTGCATCTGATTGGCTGAGAGCAAATTTGTCATAGAAAATAATGTGGCAGTTGTTACTGAACAAATTTTATGAAACGGGACCCAGATCGATACATCTTTAAGAAGGAACCTTTCACAGCGGACTATCTGTTACGATTTGGATGCAGTTGATTACACCCCTATGTGACGGTTAGCATAGTTAGCTTCATGCTGACATGGATACATTATACGGTTTGATCAAAACAGTACGATGCTATCACTGGTAAGTAACAGCATTATGTCATAAGAACAATACCATTCCACCTTACCTGTGCGATAGAGACCCCTTATATTAAGAGGGGTTCGACGTATACGGGGAGGGGGATGACATTTGATTTATAGGATAAATGTCACATTGGAAAAGGCATAGACACTATTTTTATTGTATTATTTTCTTTTGTTGCTGGAAACACGGAAAATAGAAGCAGGGGTGAAATGAGAGAGGGTATAGGCTTAGGCACACACCACCTAAAAAAATATGTCTCTTTCAAAATGTTCGACCCAAAGGTATCTGACTTTGTTGTTGTTGTGTTTGATGGTAAAAAAAATTTCGGAATTCACCCCCTCCTCAAGTTAGAATACAAAATCTTGTACCCGCCCCTGCTCGACGCATCGTCATATTTCAACTCACTTCGACATTGTCGACATTCTATTGACACTGAGGAATCGCCTCGGGTATATCGCTGACACTTGAACCTTGACCTTATAAGTATACTATGGCACATCTACACTGCCATGTGAACTTCTTTGATGACATTCTTACCCTTAGAACTTGTTGATAGACCATCCACATTGCACTGAGACAATTCCATTTTTTATTTTTATAGCAGAAGTTTCTGCATTTATTAAAGATACAAACATTGGAAAATATAACGATACCAATCAAACTGATACAAGTTAAGTGTGACAAAGGAAGAATATGTATACTTAGATAATATTGAAATAATAGAGTTGGTTTTAATGAAGAAATAAATATAAATGCAGGGGCCAGCTATCATAAGCCAAAAGGCTTGAGTCGATAGCATTTTAATGATTTGCAAACGATATGGGGTTTTTTAATAAGTCGAATATCTCGGTATTGGAGGAAAAGTTTGTTTATAAAAATCACAACCAAGACATCATAATCAACATTTAAACAAAGCTTTCATGAAAAGGCAACATGTAGTCTCATTATCATTGCTTCAAAACATCAACAAATGTATGGATACCTTTCTAATTCCTTCCCATCTTCCGAATTTCAGGATTTCGTCCTCAAAATAAATTGCTGTGCCAATGGAAGAAAAATCTTTTCCCTCTAGCATAATCATATTGATTGCTTCCTAGAATAACCGTTAAAAGTGCATCTTCTTTGATATTTTACGAGTTAAGTTCAGGAATCTTTTCTCTACTCTGGCCAGAGGAGGAACGTGGTAAGAGCGGAGGCGTTCCACGAAGTTTGACCCATGAATCTCCTCGGTTGAGTCCCCCTTGGGCTCGAGAGAGCGTGACGATTCCCTCAATAACCATTCCCGTTGCTGGCTCGCGAGGGGCCGATCACAGTTCAGAGCTAGTGCGGAATCTTTACAGGTTATGAAGAAATTAGGAGAGGGAGGAACTCAAGTGTTTCTCGGGGAGGGGTTGGGGTGGGATGAAAGAAGAAAAATGGCATATCCTAGGAGTAAACTTACAAATTCGTCATATTTTGAAAAAATATACAGTTATTCTTATTTCATTCCCTTTTCGCACTTTTCCTTACTAGCCCCTCCCGCTCTCCCACTTCCTACCTAACCCTCTAATCTCTCTCTCTCTCTCTCTCTCTCTCTCTTATCCCTTCGTCCATTCCTCCCTAACTCCTCCCTATGTCCCTCGCTCCTTCCTCGCCCCTTCCCCCTTGAATATCCCCTGTGTTCATCTTTTATGGCTGTTATGATCAATATGAACACTTGCATAGGATTTAAAATTTCAAAAATTACATTGTGAGGGGAAATCGGCAGATTGTTACTCTTAATTCTCGTTCTCAACTCTTACATGCCATGAGTTTATGAGGAGTTCAACTTGTCAGGTTCATAATCTCGCAGGGCCCCCGAAGGCTATCACTGCCTATCCGTACTTCTTCTGAACTTCACCTACCTTCTTCGACACACAGGGTTAATTTTACACCAGCACTCAGGCCCCCAGGCGCTACAACGTCCATGGTCGGTTTTGGTTGCTTGGCAACGGGATCGCCTCCCAGTGGTTTCCTGTTCCGTTCCTCCGTAACCATGCTATCGTTTACTAGCTTCATTAATACCTTCCCCCTCTCTCATTTTTCTATATCAATGATAATCTGTTTTGTTTCTTCCTTCCTTTAGTTTTGTTACCATTATTTTATAGTGTCTTTACACCTGAGTCGCAGCGCTCTACAAATATTTTGTTTCTTCACATCTCCGGTCTATATAGTGTATAAACCTTCAATCATTTAAGACTATCTTTCGCATTTGATTCAAAGATGTTAGTCAGCATTCTATAGTAAGTTTGGATTGGTCAGTAGTTTTCCAATTCCTGGTTACTTCACATAACACTTTACTTTTGCATTCATTTCTTCACCATTGTGCCCCTCACAGACGTTTAATGTGGTAGAATTAAAAACAAAACAAAACAACAACAGAATTTTGAGCACCAGGCCAAGGTGAATGCTTTACATACATATGGGTGTCAGTCGGGAAGGGGGGGGGGAGGGGACAATTTCCCTCCATATTTTTTAGGGTGGGGGCACAGGTACGCCCCCCCCCCCACGACGCCTGGGTATTTTGGAAGGGAGGGGGGAAAGATAATTTTGATTATTTGTTTCTGGGATTTAACCCTGGTCCACACGGTGAGTCTATTTACGCTTTAAAGGAACAAAATAAGGCTATTATTTAGTTGCATGAACCTGCCCTCTCTCCCCCATTTTTCTTTTTCTTCTTTTTCTTCTTTTTTAATCACTTGAAAAAATGATAGGTCGACCGCCCCCTGCCCCCGTAGCGCCACCACTGTGTGTCCCAAATTTTAAGCTGAGAACTGTTTGTGTGTGTGTATGTGTGTGTGCGTGTGTGTGTGTGTGTGTATCCCCAACTGATATGCACCCCCCCCCCCCAAAAAAAAAAAAAAAAAAAAAATGAGAGTGCTTCCCAATATAAAACCGATTGACGCCCCTGTACATGTATGAGCACAGCACTGAAGATTGAGAGAGGGGAGAGAGAAAGAGAAGTGGTTAGTAGAAGAGGAAGGAACCTTCAAGACCAAAAAGGAAACAATGCAGTTGAGATATCGAGTGGGATTGAAAGTATTATGCAGTATGAGTCTATTGATTGTCTTTCCTGTCCCTTTGGCGTAGGAAATTGTATCTCAAGCTCCGCATTGTTACCTAAACCCTTTTCCCTTTCTACCCACCCTTCCGATCATTGTTATGAGAGGTTTGTAATCTGAAAACAAACGGCTGGACGGCATTCTAGACCCACGGCACAACACCCCCATCCAGCGGGAGCGAGTGAGATAGAACCGGTTTCTGGTTTCCAGTCAAATTATATCGGATGACTACGGGCTATCCGAATAATCAATTACAAAATTGGCTTCTGGTACCCGATGCACAGCGGATACCCCATGGCTGCGTTATGGCATGCGTTTCCGACTTGTTTACAAGATATATGATCTGGATGCGGCGTTTGATTTTTCTTGTTCGTTAGTCAGGGTACTCGAGCCACACATAAAACATGATAATAATAAGAATAACCGTGAATATTTAGTGGATTCTAGAGATGTTATCTGCTCTGAAGTTAGCGGTCCTCCTGTATTGAAAAAGAAAAATCTCCTTTCTTCATTTGCTTGTCATTTCCTCGGATACTTGATTAATTTCATTGTTTTCTTTCAATCACTTTTGCTTTAAAACATCAAACAAATCATATCATTCCCCTTTTGTCCACGAACATTTTCATTTTCCTTGACTATCATGATTAGATGATACCTCATCTACACTGCATGGCACAAACACAACCACTATCATCAGTAACTATATAAGAGTCATGAGCATCATTATGTTGGTAAATAGCGTATCATCATTATCACCACAGGCATCTTCATCCCCCCTCCATCATCTTCATTGTCAACATCATCATCACCATTATCATCATGATCTCATGACCACCATCATCGTAATCATCATCATCATGAGAAGTGCAGCATTATCATCATCACACTTTCAACAAGTCAACATCCGCATTATTCCTCTTCTTCATCTTTCTTCATCACCACCACCTCCTCCTCATCAAAATCATCATCACCATAATCACCACCACTCTCATCTTCATCATTACGACCATCATCATCATCATCACGAGCAAGTGCTGCATCATCATCATCATCATCACACTGTCAACAATTCAACATCAGCATTATTCCTTCTCTTCCTTTTTTCTTTATCCAACACCAATTCCTCCTCCTCATCAAAATCATCACCATAATTAACACCACTCTCCTCTGCATCATCATCAGGAGCATGATCATCATCATCATTGTCGCATTTTTTCCTTGATCATGCCACAAACTCTGATAGTAATCTTTCTATTAGCAGCTATACAAAACACAAAGACGTATTTAATTCCATTTTATCATGGTCATTTATATTCATTTTTTACACAAAATTTCTGGGAAAAGACGTTACAATCTGAGCCAATACTAGACGATGATACATTCTCATCTGATATATTATAAATATACTCTTCTATAATTTCCAAAGTTGCAAAAAAATCAGGTTCAATCAACCTTTTAAAAATGTACAAAGCTCGAGTTCCTTCATAAAAAAAACATATATAACAACACAAAGCAATGAGAATTGCAAATTATACAAAGATGTATATTAAACAGATGGTATCTTTATCGGATTACTAATAACTAATTCAAAACTTATACAAAAAAATGCAAAATATCATGTTGTCTAATATATTTATATGCATCATTTCAGAAATCAATGCTCACATAAATTTTAACACTTCAATGAGAGACCCAATAAACGCAGGAGTATAGAGAATAAAATGAATCGAAACTTTCTGAAGTAGACAACAAGAGAAAAGGAAAGCAAAATAATGACACAACTAAACAGTATTCAATATACTAATGCTACAATTTCTTGCCAAGAACTTAATAGGACTTTTGTAATGATAAAGGCATTTTTTTTTTCTTCTCCTTTCTTTTCAAATTAAGTTGAATATGAATAATATCCTTTTTTAGAAAACAAAAATCTTGCCAACTCTTGCAGTGATTAGATATGAATAGCTAGCTTTATGAGTGGTTTATGACGGATGCACTGTAAAGCATGTTCCATTGGCAATATACATACCTCAATTAATTATGACATTCTTTATTTATCTAAATATAAGATCACGGTAGCGAAGAAAAACTGTTGCAACTGATCAAAGGAAAGCGATTACAAGAAAAGGCCATTTTCCTTGGATACTGCAGTAAGTACTATGACATTGATAATATATTAATTATAATAATACTTGGGATATTTATACATAAAAAGCAAGGTATTGTCTAAGATATATCATTTAATTCTGAGGTCATCCAACAGTTGAAGAGTTTGAGTGCAAAAACCGACAAAGGCCTTTTTTTTTTTTCTTTTTACATTTTTCAAGTAACATCACCAGTGTATGACATAAAAATAGTAGAGGTGTTGTGGCTCATTGGATAAGGCTCCGGACTTTGAACCACAAGGTCCGTGGTTCGAATCCCTGCCGTGGCACTAATGTCCTTTGGCAAGATATGAATCTACATTTGCCACGTCTTTCGGATGGCAACATTAAAGGTCGATCCCAGACGTAAATAATCATATTTGATTGATACACGTCTGTAAAAACCTAATTCAACAACGACATAAAAATTGCCTTCAATTTGATACCTCACTTATTACATCCACTCATTTTACATCAAGAAAAAGTTTTTTGGAATTATGATCTGAAGTATCATATATTTTCTTTCTATTTTAGCAACTTAAATTGCAAATATCTCAAATTTACAAAAAAAATGATATATTGGTTTTTAAATCAAACTCTTCATTCGCTCCAAAGACATCTGCTCCAGGCTTTTTGTCAATTTAGTAAAGATTTAAGTTTAGGGTTGCAATCCTTTTCAGGCAAGGTCTAGATTTTAATGTCATGTTTAGGGCAATGTATAGCATATGCAGATTTAGGGGGGTGCCCCCCCTTCGACCCTTTTTTAAAATCATCATATGGCAGGCAGTCACGAAATTCATTTCTTTGAACATGTAATTGTGGTATTTACCAGTACATGTGTTAAAGCCAATCGTGAAAATGTGTGGAAGAGATGGATTGCTATTGCCCAACACAGTGTGAATTTTGTGTGCCCCCCCCCCCCCCCCATGTGAAAATCCTATATTCACCCCTAGGGTATAGTGTTGGATCCAAAGTTGAAGTTGGGCATTTTGTTATTGTGGAAAATTGACTGTGAAGCAAGTGTCATTGGAGCAAGTGTTGAACAACCGATTCTGAGACATTGGTTAACACGCTATATTTTTTACCTGCACCACAGATTGGGGCATGGCACATGTAAACCTTATGGGGGAAAAAATACGAAAAAAACACCTGGAGAAGTAAGGCTAGCAATGAACGCACGCTACAAATTGTTTTGGAGCGCTCGTTATGGCAGCACTTCGTGATGGCATATTGGTTATGCTCTCGGACTGTGCATCTGGAATGTGTGTTCGATTCTCACTCTAGATTTATTTTTTCTTTTTCTTTTTTGTTTTCTTTATTTTTTATAACAATGGTGTTTATTCCATCAAGAAAAGAGTTAACCTCAATTTTCATGTCTGAAATTCAATTTTGATATGAAATAATTGGTAACACTGGCGTTTATTTAGTCCAAAATTATTCAAGTATCTTACCACATTCTAACAGATGAATATTCTTCAGTCAAGTTGCTGATAATATTAAAACCCCACTCTGTGCCGCAGAAAAAAATATCGCCGTTAACACAATGGCCACTTCAGCACCTACAATATCATTGGCAGGTTCAAACGGTACATGGAAATCTAGATACTAAAGTGTTAGTACTGCTCCGAGATTATCAACTATGTATCATTTTTACATTCAAGAGAACATCAAGTGATTCTTATAAATACATATGTGCAGCTAAAGCTTGCCATTTTTTGGATTATCTAAATTATTCCTTCTTTTTCCAAAACCCATTTGCTTATGACTGAAAGTCCGCCTAATAAACTAGCATGCTAATCAAATGTAAAATCTGGTAGCATTAACTTCTACAACTCATTAACATTCCTTTTCAAATGCACCTATGAAAGAATATAGAGGTGTGCAAGATTTATCCTTTTTATTCTCCACTGTTACTATTACAAGCAAAGAGAACACTGCAAGTAATTGTTGACTTGAAACATTCATCATCCCATATGGAAACACTGTTTTTGACATATCATCTGCATATGAAGGCACATTATACCAAGTCTTATTTGGACCTCACTGACAATGATAAGTAAAACAATATCTATTGTGTGGTCAGAAAAAAGTAAACTCCACAGAAATTGCAGAAATCACTCGTTTTACAATGCCCTCCTGGCGATTAGAAGACAAAAATGTTCATCACTCAGTGAGAAGGTACACTTCAAAAGGGGACTTCTCAATTAACTGAAAGTTTACACATCCATGGGTTCCATAATGCATAATAGGTTTATCAGACAGAACATTCATGAAACAAATCTTCAGTGGATCTTTTGTATTGTGAAAGTTTGGTCATCTGGTGAGTACCCAGATAAAACAAGAATGAGAAAAATGATTATATTATGTTCTTTGCATATAAATAGTAGAATACATGTCGACTGTTATTTGTGCATTCAAAAACCTCATTCCATGCAATGCATGCAACACTGCATACTACTCTTATGGTTATATAACATATGATATAGATATCTAGTACTTTATTTGTTATTTGTAAAGATCACTCAAATGCACTCACTCAAAAAAGAAGAAAACTCCCTGGTTTCATCCATGCAAGGATTTTCCATGTACCTCAAAATATGAATGCAAAGGGAAAGTTCATAAGCTGTTCAAAAATTACATCAGATTCTGCTTTGCATGGTGGGGTTGGTATGGTGTTTGGGATGCACAAACCACAGAGTGTAAAAGAAAACTGTGGCATCACACTTACTTCTAAACTATTTTGTTTTTGTTTGCTATGAAATAAACAATATTTCATTATTGATATCCCATAAGTCCTTACTTTCTTAATTGTTTTCACCCTAGAACAAAAACATTCTAACTTCTTTCCTTAGATCATCAGTTTATAAGTGATTGTAACTACATCTGCCGGCCTTTAGAGAGTGCATTCTAAATGAAAGGGCAAAGACAAAGGAGTGTCTTTAATAAGTATGATGGGTCACCTCCAGATCTTCCTCCTCTTCGGGGGTCACAGCAATGATTTGAAATGCAATGGCCAGGGGGGTGTTTCACAAAGATGAGTGTTAAGTTACACGACTTTAAAGGCATTGGCTAACTTTGTGAGTAGCTGATTTTAAAAATTCTCAAACTAAGATGAAACATGTGTATGAGTACTTGTATTTGTACTAAAAAACCCTGAAACCAACCATAATTTGGAATGAAAAAGAGTAAGTTAGACGCAAACGGCGATTTTATTATCCTTCGTCTCACGAGACAATCACTAAGAGGACCACTTTGCTTGAATTTGAAAATGCCGTTATGTGCCTCCCGCCGCGTGATACGCCAATACTCACAGTACGGGAAGGTGAGTCATACGCGCATGCGCACTCCTTATGTCTATTCTGTGCAACCGACCCTCGTATATTTTTCAAACATTGGTTCACATTTTTGATATTTAAAAATACTTCCTGTGGATATTATACTTTGAAACTTTCAGACTGGTATTTTTACACTATAACCCTTATGTTTATCCCATTTTCAAGTAACAAAACAAGATTTTTTAAAATCATAACAATGTTAACCAATGCCTTTAAGAATGACTTTAAAATGAACAGCCATATGGAGCGCCAACGTTTTTCCTCTTGTTTTAACAAAGTGCAATTGTATTTCCCATAATCTCGACTAGATTGTTGGCAAAAACTATACTTTACATTAGAAATGTTTGTTTTTTTTCATAATAATGCTAATCTACATAGAAATTTCAACTTTAGCTTATATGATTGAGAATCTCGTGTGGCTTTCCACATTCAAGTCATTCTTAAAGTCTTGCGTGACTTTGCGCACAGCTTTGTGAAACACCCCCTCGATCACTCCTTCCATGTGATGGGAAAGAACAGCATGCACTGGTGAGAACTTTAACACAATGGCCTCAGGCTCAACTCCAGTAGTGTCTTTCAGATTGTTTCAGGTGAGCAATGAATACTTACAAATCCACATGATTGAAGCCATAGATGAAAGCACATGAAATAAACTGTACTGTTTTATATAAAGAGAGTTTTCGGTGATGGATATCAAAAGTTATGATGCAAGGAGCATTTTATCATCATCGTCTATTATGGTTGAGTTTTCATCATTTAAAGCATAGATTAAAGAAAGATCAAGGGGTGCATCGTCACTTTTGGAGCTGGGTGAGGGGGAAGGAGGTGTCTGAGGCGAGTTGGAGCTAGGCTTTTGTTCTGAGGCACCCGATGATTGGTTTCTCTCTGCAATACTGGATGCTTCCTGTACCACATCACTACCTCTTACGGATGATGTTGTTTGGTGGTTAACAGCATTGTCTCGTTCAGGAGAACTATCTTCTTCGCTTGTCAAAGAGCTTTCTTGTGTGTTTGGTGGAGTGTGCGTACCATCTGGCTCAGCCAGGAGAGGAGAAGACACATCAGTTGGAGAGTTTGGCTCGCTGCTCGTACCCTCTCCTCTATTCTGGATCTCCCTTGTGCGATTGACTCGCTCAATGATATTCTGCAACCCACTACTCGATCGCCTCCTCGTCTCCCCGTCTCCATTCGCTGCACCTTCCCTCTGACGGTTTGTCACTGTATCCACAATGGTCTGTATTCCCCCTGCTAACCGCATGCGGCGTATATTAGTAGCCGCCCTGATGATATCTTGATCCCGTTGCTCCAGTTCTGCCTCTGCGTTCGTGTCGGAGTCTGTATCTGTCGTACAACTACTCGCTGTATCAGCACCCAGGTTTGGAGTCTCACGTAACTCTGTGATTTCCGTATACGGGGAAGAACCATCATCTGCTGCATCTGATGATGGTTGATTTAGCTGACTGGCCTCTCTGCCGTTCATAGTACTGTCTGTGGTGGAAGCCGTATCCTGAGTTGTGTTTGTGCTTTCTGGCAAGCCAGGTCTATTCGCATTCTGCTGAGCATCCCCTCTATCTGGCTGTGAATTATCCCTTCTCGATCTACCGGACCTCCTATTACTCTCTCTGCTTCTGGCTTGTGCAGCAGCTTGAAGACTTTCGATGAACGCCCGCTGGGCCTCATCAAAATGAGGAGAGGACATGCTGGCAGTGTAGGAGGGTGGAGCCTCGCGTCTCATTAGCTCATCCTCGATCTCGCTGAGGGGGGAGCTGTGGGTGGGAGGATGATGGTCACTGTGGTAAAGCTGGTAGAGCTTACAGGTACAGCTGAGGGCAGCGACCAGGAGGAGACCACATACTATGGAACCAACCACAGATGCTGTGATCACCTTTGGAGACATTGCTAGTTAGGATAGGATAAAAATACAGAGAAATAGGAATTAAAATCATACCTCTGATGCGATCAGCTGAGGTGGACGTAATAATTTTAAAGATACTTATCCATTTATTTCTTTAGTATTTTTCAAACAGGGTAGCCTCCTCAATAGTTTGATATCATTGTCCTTGTAAAACATAAAGATTAGATAAATACATATATTTTTCACATGGTAAATGTTATGCTTTCAATATTCAATATAATAATAATAATAAGCATTAATTTATATAGCGCAGTTACGATACAGATATATTCAGCTGCACTGATTCAGAGCTCCTTTTTACTTGATTCTGCAAAATGTATTAAGTTAACTGAGGAAATATGGTTTCAACTTAGATTCAAAGACATTTAGGTATGGAGAGCTTCGTACTGCAATTGGCAAGCTATTCCATAGTTTTGGAGCAGCAATGGCAAATGCACGGTCACCGAGAGTGATTTTAGTTTTACTATGGGGAATTTGAAGCAACAATGTATCTCTGGAACTGTGCAAGCTATGACTGTGTGACTGGACTTTGAGTAATTCTGCTATGTAACTAAGAGCTTGTCTACTCAAGGATTTATACACAATTAACAAAATTTTAAATAAAATTCACTGACGAACTGGCAACCAGTGGAGCTCTCTCAGAAGAGGTGCACTTGCAGTGAATTTTGACTGACAGTAGACAAGTCTTGCACATGCATTCTGGACTCTTTGTAACCTAGATATCAGAAGATCAGGCATTCCGAAAAACAGTCCATAACAATAATCGAGCTTAATTGAAATGAGGGTATGTACGACCACTTTCATGCTTTCCTGATCAAAATATTTGCGGATACGTCCGAGATTGTATAGAAGATAATAAGTTGATTTGCATATATTTGTTATTTGTGTTTCCATGTTCAAGTTTGTGTCAAAGTATACTCCTAAATTTCTCGCAGAATCCGAGGGTTTAACATTGGATAATCCCACCCGTACACCATCAATGGTAATTTTTTTAATCTGTTGTGAAGTACCAAGAATCAAAAATTCACTCTTACTATCATTCAATTTAAGCTTATTTCTAAGCATCCAGCTACGAATGAAATTAATACATTTTTCCAATAACGAAATACTTGCATCTTGAGTACTAGGGGCTGGTCTAAAGGATAAATATAATTGTGTGTCGTCTGCATAGCAGTGACAGGCAACTTCGGGAAAATTGTCCCGAGTGCTCCTGATTAAACTACTCGTGTACAATGTAAATAACAGCGGGCCGAGTCGAGAGCCCTGGGGCACACCGAAAGGCACTGGGAAGGATTCAGAAACAATACCATCAACTGTAATTTTTTTTATGTCTATCCGACAAGCAGGATTTGATCAAGCAGAGAGCAGTACCATCTATACCAAAGCATACCTGCAATATTTCAAGTAATCTTGAATGTTCAATAGTGTCAAATGGACTACTCAAGTCAAGTAGTAACAGCAGAGTGATTTTCTGTTTGTCCATTGCCATCAGAATATCACTCTTGATCCCGAGTAGTGCCGTTTCTGTACTATGAAATTGTCTATACGCAGACTGACTGGATGGAAGGAGGGAATTGCTATTAAGAAAGTGGAGAATTTGTTGAATGGCTGCACCTTCTACCAATTTTGAAATGTATTGTAAATTACTCACAGGTCTAAGATTACAAAAATATACAAAACTTAGAACATTGATTTTGTGAGCTTTCAAATGTTATTTACATGGGCTTCAATCCATGGCAATAAAGTATTGGTGAGTATCAAAAGGTTCAATAATTGATATTTTTTATTTTCCAAATTTCTATTTTGTTTAGTTTCTATTTTCTAAAATCACTTTGAGGTTCTCTGAAATATGTTTTTTGGCTTTCTTCAATTTCTTAACCTAAATAAAAAAAAATATAAAAAAGGGGGTGCCTTAGAATGGACTTCACTAATACAAACTTTCTTTTTTTACTTCATTAAATGTCATTAAGATTAGCTGGGATATGATTTGGAACATATGATATCAATGAAATACATGTTTCCCATACCTGGGGTGTTTCATAAAGTTACGAATGACTTTGCGAACGACTTGAATATTGCAAGCCAAATGTGATTCTCAATCATTATAAATTACACCAGCTAAAGATGAAATATGCAGATGTAGATTAACATTACTATTGCTTACAAACATTTCTATAGCAAATTATATTTTTTACCACAATTTAATTGCAATTATAGGAAATGCAGTCATACTTTGTTAAAGCATCAGGAAAAACTTTTTGCATCACATTTGGCACTGCATATTCAAGGCGTTCTTAAAGTCATGCGTAACATTATGAAACACCCCCCGGGGATAAAATTCAATAACTGGAGGGCAAAAAGGTAACTTACGACAATCCATCTCATCTGTGTTGTCTTCACAGTCTACGTTGTCATCACATATCCAATACTCTTTGATACACTTGCCCGTTCCACACAGGAAGAGGCCATGCTCTCCACCGCACAACACTGCCGGGCAGTCCAATTCATCCTCTTTGCCTGTAATCGATCAAACCGAAGATGGTTCATATGTCGTTCAATCCTCGGTGTAATCCATCCATACACAAAAAAGAAGAGCACTCTTAAAGGGATTGTTGGTCAAAAGGTTGTTCTGTAACCAACCAATGATAGGGATTGTTTGAAACCTTATTCGATCAGTTTTCCTCTTCAAATTGGCAACATCTGAGTTCTTTTTTTATTGCTGCATATCTTTTTTTTTATTGCTGCATATTTTCTTATAAGAGGTCATGTACATGTATCTGTATAAACTGTTGGTCATGTATAAATTGACACAATGTATGTGCCAAATTTCATGGGTATTGCTCGAAAATTGAGGAAATAATTGGATCCACAAGCTTATCCCGATTTATAGCAATAATGTGCTGTCACCATGGCAACAATTTCTAACACATTCCATAAATGTGCCTTGCACATCTTCATGCCAAGACCAATTTGTGTGCCGAATTTCATGAGCATTGCTCGAAAAACGATGAAGTAGTTCGATCCTCATGCTTTTCCCAATTTATTTCAATAATATACCGTTACCATGGCAACCTCCCTTCAAACTTTGTTTGGTGAGGATATAAAAATTGCAGACAGACTTAAATAAATTTCCAACAAGCAGAAATCAATAAATGAATTATTAAAACATACAAATGTCATCAATATTTTGCAATCTACCAACATTGTTTTTTTTTGGGGGGGGGGGGGGGGAGGGATTCTGCAGGTGTCCCCAACTTTAGAGTAAAAAATGGTTGAATACTGACCAGAACAATGTGGCTGACCATTACACCTCTCTGCACTGTTGTAACATCTCAATGGAGTGTCAGCAGAACATGGTATCTCACCCTCTGGACACCCATCTAATGGTCAAGAAAGAAATAGAAACCTACGTCAAAAGATGCTATTTCTGAGAATAAAATTCCACTTCGTTGAGCCACGTTCAAACGTGAAGCAGCAAGCCCACAGAAAAACTTCATGCCTGAATGAGTGGCAAGAAGTATTAAGCTATGTTCAGGGATTCAAACAATACACAGCTGTAAGCACCAAATATCAAATATCATGCATACTCCCTCATCTATGTGTTGAGAGATAGAGTACAGTGAAGTGCACTAAACACAGATCATTTCTTTTTGCCGTAGTGGTTTACTGAAAGAACCTAAAGAACCTAAAGCAAATACATTATACATTTATTAAGAAAAGCAAAACAAAGCAGAAGTTACAAATAAATAGCATAATCAAATCAATTCAAGCCACACGAATCTAGAACAAATAAAAAAGACAACAGAGAGAGGAAAAGGGTGGGAGGTGGATAAAGAAAGTGTGTGGTATAAGAGAAGGGGACAGGAGTGTTTAGGCATGGGTTGTTGACAGGTAATGGCTGAGTAAATGTTTCTTAAGTTTATGTTTAAAGGTGTAGAGGATAGGGGAGTCTTTAATATCATTGAGTAAGGAATTCCAATAAATGGGTCCTGTGAAAACGAACGTGTTTTGGGCGAAGTTTCAGGGGCTTGCACCCAGAGGCGTCGATCCTGGGGGGGCAGCCCCCCCAAAGAAAATTTCGGGGGGGCAAAGATATCATTTTGCCCCCCCAATAATTTTCCAACCAAAAAAAAAAAAAGAAAGAGAAAAGAAAGGAAAAGGAAGGAAAAAAGTGAAATGAAAGCGTAAAACAAGAAAAAAGAAAGAAAATTGGACACTGGGAAGCGCTCGCTCGCTTCGCTCGCTCACATTTATTGTATCTTAACCGATGCCGATGATGATTACTATTCTTATGAAAGGAAATCGGTTTGCGTCTTGTGTTTCTATCTAATGTTATAATATTCTTCTACTCATAGGAAGTAATACATGTATAACCAAACAAGATATCACTCCTAGAAATCGAGCGGCCAGTTGACCTAAAAATAGATAAAATTTCAGGAGATAACGGCCTGGATAAAAAAAACCCACAAAACAAAAACATATTTTTCGTTAACTCGCTCACTACTCCACTGTACTCTCGCTGGTAAAAGCTAGATACAAGATGATTTCGGGCGGCAAGAGCTTATTATAGCAGCGAGATTCCAAAGTATCATTATATTTGGGCAGCAAAGTGGTTGACAAAGATTTTGGGACGAATCCATATAATTTTGCCGGGATCGGTCGTTGACTTTGCTCGCTATAGTAGAAACAGAATGGATTCGGACTGCAAGCGAGGTAGCTAAAACAGTGTCATATTCGGCACACAGGTGATCGGATATATTATTTAGATATCATACAGGCATGACAGGTTTATAGTGTATTCTGATGATAATGATAATAATAATATTCCGTTCTTGTATAGCGCATATCACATTTTTATCACATTTTTATGATGACGAAATAACACTCTAATGGAAAAGGGTATATTTTTCCTCGCTCGCTGCGCTCGCTCGTTTCATATTAATGGTTTTGAAAAGCAAACGAATTCGGTGAGATGAGACCGAATAGATAATGTAGATGTTTCATTAGCTCACAGTGTTATTTGCCGAAGGGTTTACTACATCTACCATGAAAAACAGTGTGTGCTTCCTCGCTCGCTTCGCTCGCTCGTAATATTTAAAAAAACAGAGTGGTTTGGGGGGCAGCAACAATGGACCAGCGATGTGACAAAATAGAGTTCATATTTGGCAGCAAAGTAACCATATACATATATATCAGGTATCATTTATGCCTATATGATAACTAAACTCTTCTCTCATAACAAGAAATTTGTTATTTTTTGCTCGCTCGCTTCGCTCGCTCGCAGAATTGAAAAAAAAAAACCCAGGATGGTTCACATAGCAAGTTGCTTAATTTCCCCAATTTGAAAATGCTTCACGTTGATATAGGCCTATGTTTCATATATATACACACATATATATGTATATATATATATATATATATATATACACACATATATATATATATGTATACATATATACAAATATACATACATATGTGTGAGGGTGTGTGTGTGTGTACAAATAGTAGCCGTGGGTTCATCTCCGCTTGGTCGTCTTGCCCCCCCCAATCCGAAAAATGGATCGACGCCTCTACTTGCACCTCACAAGCATTGCATTTTTTAGCTTGCCCCTCCGTTTTACTATATCTTTTTCTCAGTCTGGTCAGCATTATTTACGAGTATCTCAATAGTTCTGTTATTTATTTATATGTCATTTTCATCATTTTACTTTGTCATAAAGAGATTATTGAATTCATAATTTTGTTTGTATAAGCTGTGAAATGGAAAATAAATAAATCAAATCAAATCAAATCAAATCAAATCAAATCAAACCATCAGAACTAATTTGGAAGCATTCCCTTACCATACTTTGTAAACACCTCTTTTCACACTCAACTAAAAACAAAATAATTATTACACTGTCTTCTCTCAATGCTGGTTTGCGTCATATTACAATATGCAAATGATTCACACTTTATATCAAGGCCTGAAATCAACTTAAGTTGATGTTTGTTTTACATACTGTCGGTGGGGTGATGAAATCTTGTATCTCAATTCTCGATGAAATTTAGTTCTTTTCATAATCTTGCAGCTAGGAACACTTAAAATGTGTTTTCAAACTCTTAACGTTCCCATCTGCAATCAAGAGGCCACTATTGATAAATGAAACTTGACCACCTCCATTGGCTGTAATGCTAAGAAAGCCATGGTTCTTGGCTCTCTTGAACACTTAAAGGCAAATGCAACCCAGGCATCAGTGTGCTCTTAGTGAATGGAGATGACCAAGAAGAGAAAACAGTGAAAGTTTGAGTAAAATCGGACAATCTGTTCAAAAGTTATGAATTTTGAAAGTTTCAGTAAATCCCTATTACAGGGATCCTTGAGTTGGCAACTTTGCCAGCATCTATGATGTCATCGTGGACAACTCTCCATTCATTTTGTGCATAAATCTTCAAAAAAATTGATTTTTATGAAATTTCATGTCAGGAATCAACATAATTCTTCCCAAAATGCTTGCAGAATTGATGTAGCCATGTCATACTCAAACAATAAATCAAAAAATTTTTTGTTTTTCTTGAAAATGAAGAAAATGTGAAATTCTGTGTACAAGATGAATGGAGAGTTGTCCAGAATGACATGGCAGATGCTGGTGGAGTTGCCAAGTCAAGGTCATAATAAAGATTTATTTAAACTTTCAAAGTTCATAACTCTCGAACAGATTGTCCGATTTTGCTCAAACTTTCACTGTTTACTCTTCTTGTTCTTCTTCATTCACTGGAAGCACACCAATGTCTGGGTTGCATTCTCCTTTAACATTTTTTAGATACAAGGTCCTGTTGGCATAGTTGTGTTTCAGGCCCCACTTCATTAATGCATGGTGAGTGGGGCTGATGCCCACATACATCATGATCGATTATCTCTCCTGACCTAACTTAGACCACAGGTAGGACAGAAATAGAAGACGAAAGACTTTGGACTTTCACAATTTTTTAAAAAGAATGTGTTGATCGATCATCACGTTTAATCATCATTATCTTCTTTTAAAACTCTCTTATATATACTTGTGTTAACGGCCCCATCAAACGCGATTCAAATATGATTAATACAGCATCGGGACTGATGAGCACAGTATACTCGTGTTTACGGCCCCACCAAACAGGATCCAAACGTGATTAACACAGCAGCGGGGCTGATGCCCATCAGCCCCACTGCCGTGATAATCAATTCATAATCCTGTTTGGTGGGGCCGTAAACACGAGTATATATTAGGGAGTGGTCAATCAAGTAATGTTAAAAATGTGAAAATGTAAAAAATGAGTTTTATGATCGATCAACTATTGAACGAATAATAAAATGTACTTCGTGGGGGAATCAGCCCCACATTCAAACTATATTAGAGGTGGGGCCTGAAACACGATATTGCCGTCCTGTCACCCACCAATGATGTATCATGAAGTTACAAGTGTTTGCAGCCACAGGCACTTCCAACACATATGGGTGTATATTCATGTACACTGTAATATCCGTAAATGTGCAGAGTAATTCTTTTTTTTTTAACATCCCATCCTAGGGACTAGCTACTTACTGCAGCCCTGCTCATCTTCCCCTTTGAGGCATGTCATCGTGCCATCACAGCGCTCGTTTTCAGCGTAGCAATTGCTGTCTGTTGAACTACAGGTACGTTGGTCATCTATACAGTCACCTGATGCAACAACGCAATTCATACACATGTCAAAGTTTTATTTTTAGAAGGTACATGTACCAACAGTATGAAAGCTTTTCTCTTGTTCATTTTTGAATTATGCAATGTCTCTGGAACTAACAGCTGCCATGACAGGGCTTGTTTTCAGCATGGCGATTGCTGTCTGTTGAACTACAAGTACGTTGGTCATTTATACAGTCACCTGATACAACAACGCAAATCATACACATGTTAAAGTTTTATGTACCAACAGTATGAAATCATTTCTGTGTTCATTTTGGATTGTGCAATGTCTCTGGAACTAACAGAAAGGAACTTTACGATTATGTTCTCTTCAAGTAGCTTTACAAGCTATGCATAGAGCTGGACTGGCTGGACAAATCTGATTTCCTCATTGTATACAATGTTCTACTAAACAAATCATTTTGAGATTTTATCAACATGAGTGGAATCTTAACAATGAATTGCATAAAGAAACTTGGCAATCCTAATATCAACGTCATCCCTGTCAATAAATGCACAAGGTGTGTCGAATCAACTGTTTTATGTTCCCGACCAGAGTAAAAAATACTTTTTTTAACACAAGAGCTATTCTCAGAAAAAAATAGTTCCCGTGGACTTTACAGGAGCTATTTCTATGCCCACGGGAGCTATGTTAAATTTTAATTGCTAATATCCCAACTTTCTCCTTGAGAGTATGCGTAATTGAGTATCAGTATGATGCTTAATGTTGTGTTGTTTCAAGAAATGTTAATTCTGCTGCTCCAAGACAGCAATTCATAAATTTATTGCTTATTTTCAGAGCTGAGGCGTGGGCGACTCTGCAGAAAATGGTAGCCCCAAAGAATTGGGTTTAAAGGATTTTAGGGAGCTCCGCCTAGGGCAAAATCATCTGTCGCCCGGGGGTATTTTTTACCCTCTTCCCAACATACCTTTACTCTGGTAGGTAGCATTGAAGCCTGTGTTTGCAGAGCTTCCATCCGTGATGAAGACGACGTAGAGGCGGTTGCTGGTGCCCTCTATGACAGGAGGGGGAAAGTGAGTAGTGGTCTCGGCGCTACTAGACTTGTAGCCATAATAGGTACCGATAATGTCCTAGGTGGAATTAAACAAGCAAGCTTGTGAATTCGGGTATATTTATACTAGGTTTAGGTGTTTCTGCTATTGGAGAGGATCAACTCCAGTTCAAAGGGCTGGTCTCAATGCCGAAAGGAGTCATCTCCTCCTCCTGGGGGGTGTTTCACAAAGAGATAAGTTGGACTTAAAGTCGCACTTAAATTCCCAGTTGCGTGTTGTATATCACGCATCTCCGCAATGGTCAGATCATACTCAGGAAAAGCACGCTACTGGGAAGTCTATCCAGGAGATAACGCATTAAGTATTGGATGCGCACTGACCCTTCGCATGACTTTAAGTTCAACTAAATCTTTGTGAAACACTCCCCTGGTTTGAAGATACATCAGGCTACAATGTACATCACATATACATTGCCAATGCACAGCGTTGGCTGTGGTAGTTGCCAGATCCAATTCTCTGCAGAATTGAGGCTACCTACAGAGTCAAAATTGAACAGGCTTCGACTACACTTTGTGTAGGCAGCGGTTCTAATATACAGTGTCACTTCGTGTGGTATATGTGTTTGGTTGGGTGTGTAACTTTCAAAACAATAGTCTGATTTCCATGTTAAAACTCCACTTTGCAAAGCAAATTATCAAAATTTGGTATATATGGACTTGTGCAAAAATGCATCTAGTACACCAAGGCACTAACAACGAGGCATTTAAATTCATTACTCACGGCTGATATGGAACCACCATCATAGACAGTCACATAGTCGCGATGGTAGCCATACTCGATGTCAAAGGCCAAGAAGCGCAGCTGGATGATATTGCCCTCATGAACCACCAGAGTCCAGCGGCAGTCCAGATTGTTCTGGTACTGGCCCGGGTAGTTCGGCGAGGAGAAGGAGCCAGAAGGTGGAGGCATCTCGTGGACGCAGGTGACTTGACAGCCAAGCTCGTCCTCATTCTCATAGCAGTCCTGGTTGCCATCGCACTTCTTGTCCTCAGGAAGGCACTGAGGGGTGGTGCCGTCTTTCTTGAGGCAGTAGATGGTGTGAGAAGGGCAGTTGGGGACTCCCGAAACAGGAGCGAGGGAAGATGCTTCATAGAAAGCAAATTATGATAGCAAATCAGTACATGCTGGTAAGATTTGCTGAAATATTCTTGTGCTGAATTATCAAGTATAAAGAATTGTCAAAAATACACTAATAACTTTTTTTTTGTTACTAATACCTTCTTTACTACATTGGGCAAAAAAAAAATCTTCTATGGATACAAACTTAACCATTTTAGGTGATTGAGAAGAAAAGAGTGAGACATTTGTCATCCTAACACATCATTTACTCTAATTCTTGGGAAGGGTTTACTGTCTGTGACAAAGGAAGGGGTTAAATCAGGAATTCAGAGCACAGTGAAGATACCAAGGTTCCAACAGAAATTTCACCCCCCCCCCAAAAAAAAAAAAATTCAATGACTTTCTAGGACTTTTCATGACCCGTTTTTGCCCCTTTCCATGAACACAGAAGTATAATTTTGGTTGCAGCATCCTAGTGATATACAAATACCACACAGTGGTATACAACCTTCCAGCTTTTTAAAATCTGCGAGTCAGATATGACATTAACCCATAGCAGTACAGAGCTTTCTTGAGGTCTAAATTAATCATCTTCAATCCTCAAATTGGCAAGGAAAATAATTTTTTATACGCTTACATAGCTTGAAAAAAATAAATATGGATATAACATAAACCAAAATTAAATATAATTGTAAAATTTGATTAGAAATTGCCAATTTGAACACAGAAATAGTGATTATGTATGATTCATTGTGTTGCCAATTTAAAGAGTTTAATGATTAGTTACAGTTAAAATTGCTCTAATTCGAAAATGCCACACTATATGGCGATGGGAATGGGCTCAAATTTATCAATGCATTTTTCTCTTTCTGCTCATGTATGATATGTACTGCCCAACATTCTGGACCAACAGATACTGCAAAAGCGTCTCCTAAAGGTGACGCTGTACCTCTATGGGTTAAACAAGAACAAGAATTAGTGTATTTAGTGATGATATAAATACTTGAACACCAAGTGTCAGTTCAAACTGGAGGGCTGCTGAAGCCACACAGGGCCCATATCCACAATCAATATCCATGACTTTGGGCGATTTTTAAAAATTTCTCACGACTTTCCAGAGGAGTTTTATCTTTTTCTATGATGTTTCAGGTTTTTTCCACGACTGTGGGAATCCTAGATTACAATATAGTTCTAAGGAGAGATTGATAGTTGGGTACACAAGATCATGTCTTTCATTACCACAAATGACTACCGCCCTCTCACTTGGCTTACCTGTCTCACAAAGATCAAAGGCCTCATCGCTGCGATCACCGCACTCGTCCATACCATTGCATAGCCAGTCCTTAAGAATACACTTGTGGTTCTGGCACAAAAACTCCTGCTCCTCATCAGGACAAGATTCAACATTCTGTTGACCTGTTGAAGGTGCAATGGCAAATGGAAAAGGAATTAATGACAGGAATTATTGAAGTTTAATTTGATCTGCTTTCGTCTTCGAATTGGCAACACCACTATTTTTTTTTAATTGCTGCATTTTTCTTATGAACAGTCGTGTATCTGAAATAATAAAAATTGGCAAAAAGTATGCTGAGAAGTCAAATTATGCCAATTTGCATGGAAAACAGTGATTCTGAACTTTCTATTACATTGCCAATATGCCAAAGGATTTTAGTGCTATTTTCCTTTTAAAATTTTATCAGTATCAAATGACAATTACTGATGTAATTTAAATGGGCACAGTAGTTGTAGATTTACTTAGGGCAAAAAAGTTCAAATAACATAAGGAAAACAAGATTAAAGAGAAGCTTGAGTTCTGGGAAAGGTCAAAAATAATTTGTGAACTTTCTCATTCGTTTTATCCCAATTTGGAGGAATATCATAGTAGAAAGGTTCCCTACAGAGGATTGCTCTGCAAATGCCTCATGTTTGAAATAAGGGAAGAATTAGCTGAAGAGTTAAAGCCAAAACAATCATGTCACCTTTGTGTGTGGTCCCATATACTCATTTTTTGTGCAGTGTAAGTCCTTTCTGAGGAAAGTGAGTGAATTTCAATTTGCTAATCTCCAAATATTATAGATACCTGTGTTTATATACAACTAATCTACCTTTACCAGTTTGAAGACAGTTTCTTTCTCGATGTAATCATGACCAGGGGAGCATTTCATCAAGTATCTTGTCGGCGATTTTTACCAAGAACTATTATAAGCTACTGAAATCCTTGCATCGGATTGGCTGAGAGCAAATTTGTCAATAAAAATCACTGACAAGACACTTGATGAAATGCCCCCCAGAACTCAATTTCATCTTTAGGTCTAATTTTACTATGAAAAAGAGAGCAAAAATTGTATGCATGTATGTATACAAAAGCAATTTGCCTAGAATCCAATGGGAGCTACTTCTATCCAAAATACTCTCACCAAAACTACTACTACTAATTCTACGGAAGTACTCAGCCATCCCAATACCTACTTTTATAATACTCCAGCAGAAACCCTCCTCCAGCTACTTGTTGGTCTGATTCAAATCTAATGATGATAACCTTGCTGCCACTCGTTGGGTCGGAGATGTACGGAGCCGGTCGATCATATCCACAGTACAACTTGGTGGCCTTCTCTTCGATCCTAAGTACATCAGATGAGCATTTTGCACCATCGGTTTCTTCAACACTAAATACTTTAAAGCTGGAAAGAAAAAAAAAATTGGACAAATAATCATAATGATCATAATGGATATTTATAGCAGCTTTATATCCACCAGGCTGATTACTTAAGATTTGTGCAGGCTACAAATTTCTGTGCACACAGCGTTCAAGGAATTCCTTTACTACTTGTGGCCACTGAACACCTGGGAGGAGAGCGGCAAATGTAAATTGTCTTGGCAGAAGACACCGGTGCCAGCCTGGCTTCAAAACCCACGACCTTCACATCTCCAGTAAAGAGTTTTAACCACTCGACTAAGACATGTCACTTACATAACTTGCCTTCACCAAATCTATGTTTACATGATAATATTGATATTTCTGGAATCAGTTGTACCTTCCAAGGTTTTGAACATGTCTATTACTGTAAGCTATGAATGTGTACTGTAGCTAGATTTTGCGAGAAGTTTTGTGACCACATAAAAATGTTGATAAGGATGTACATCATGTAATGGTTAATGCATAACAGACTCACATGCTGAAATAAACAAGATAAAACATTAGATTTTTTTAGTATCCCAGATTATAACTGAACTATACCTTCGAAACTGCTGTCTAAGATCACAGATCGTCATAAGATGCAGAAAAATGATATAAATTCAATGACTATAATGACACTGTTTCTGGTTACACTGGATGTGCTGTGGCTATTGCACGTGTACATATATGGAAATCTCTCAAAGCAAGAAAAGAAAAAATTAGAAAGACCACGAAAGACAGCACAGCGTATTATCGGCAAAGACCTGCCAAACATGGCATCCTATTACACAAATCAAATTGTTGAAAAAGTGAAAAAATATCATGCTAGATGCTACTCACACCACTCCATTCATGCTTTCGGTTCAATCGCTTTGGTATAAGACTACATGTATGCCCCATCCCTACCCGACTTTCACGATTCAGAAATTCATTTATTCCCGATTCGATCACATCTCCATTTCCTTTCAATCACATCTCCAATTCCTCTGTTCAACGGTGTTAAATTATGATATTTACAGTGGGTACTAATAAGAGTATACACCCACCAGAATTTCTCATCTCCTATGCCTCTCCCTTTTGCTCTTTTTTTCCTCTTCTCTCTCTCTATCTATTTTTTTCTTCTTCTTTTCTTTATTCTACAATATTTCTCTCTTATATTATTATATTGATTCTTTGTGAAATTGCCAATGGAAATTGAATTTCTTCGTACAAAGTTCAAAGACGAAATATATTCTCTGTGACTCTATGACTCTATAAAAATGACATATGCACTGCTATAAACCTACATGTACTCGTAATTCCAACACAGAGATCATGTATGTATATGTAAATAAAGATCTTGAAATCAAACAATTGCTAGATACTAAGGTGCAGCTTTCTGTCACTTCCTCTTCTTTCTCAGTTAGCTTTGCCTCATTTCCCTTCTTTCTCACATGAAAAACATACTATTAGTATTACAACTCATTTTCTGCAAGTAAAAATTGTAAGTGTAATGTACGGATATATTTGTAAGGATATATGGGTTCACAGTTCATGCTCTAAAGTACAAGAATAAGAATGACAAAAGCCATGCACACTTTGTTATCCCCCCCCCCCCCCCTCCACAATTGATGGTGTCCATGTATGTCTAGGGTTTTGTCTGAATTTGTACATGTACATCAGTGCATGCACATCTGCATGTACATGTACAGTGTATCTTTTGCCAACTTGGTGCATGTATGTACTTGGTACATGTAAATACAGTTTCATTCAGTGAATGACCTTTGATTTAATGCGTACGTTAGTAATAATATAGTCGGTGACAGAATATGACTTTCCGCTTGAATGGTCCTTTACAACTCCAACTTTAGTATGCAATGATTGGAGCGGATTCAATACTTCTGTCAAGTTTTACACGGATATGAATTTCACAATTTACTGCCTCATGCGGTCATGCCTATTACTGCTCAGCTGCAATCACAATATACATGTGGAATTACCACTAATAAATAAATGCATCGCCACTACCATAAAATTTCACTGTCTGGGCTTCAGGCATGATTGTTATTGTTCAATACATCTACCTGTATATATAATATGTCCATGATTCCCACACATACATGTACATGCACATGTAACTTTAGTGTGTTGACTGACTGCACTACCTTCATGGATCACTGAAAACTAATTTAATCGGACTTTAACTGGAAATGCACTGTAGGAAACTACATGCACAAAGACAGGGTGTTTGACTTCTTTACCGATCTAATCTCTTTTGTAAGAGAAGTCTCCACTATGTTGAAATATTGTGACATAATGCAAGTATAAAGGTTACGTACATGTACATGTATATTTTCACTATTGTGAGAAAATACAAAATGGTGCATTTGCATACATGTGTGCTATGGAGTGAAAAAAGAAAGTGAAAGAAAGAGGAGCAGAGGAGAGAGAAAGAGAGGGGGCAGACTGGCAGATGAGAGAAAAGAACTACTGAGAAAGAAGGAGGAAGTGAGGAGGGGGAGGGGGGTAGGGGGAGGGAGGGAAGGAGAGAAAAAAAGAGGATGTGGTGGTAACAATGGAATGGCAAATACTCATGCAGAACTAACTTGGAATGTTCAATACAGGACAATAATTTCCAAGTACAGAAGTTTGATAAACAGACAGACACAATTACGGTAGAAATTTACCCCTGTGATTATTTATAAAACCATACCTGGTTGTATGGTACGATGACAATAACTCAGTAAAGGATTCAGGGGCGTAGACTTTCTGAACTTTGGACCTATAGCGCCTTCAACCTACATGTAGGTACGAAGTACATATACATGTAGCTACTGAGGAAAATGATAAAACAACAATTAAGTGCAGTGTATGTACATTCACACTTGTGTTGACAATCCAGAGGTAACTTTTATCTACATGTAGATGTATCATGGCATGTATTAAAGGCATTGGTTAACAGGGAAATTTTTTTTTTTTTCCAGGGCTACTCTTTGAGCCCACCCACCCAAATTTTCTACATAGTATTACAGTTTATATTGGACCCTATGAGAATTTCAGGGGCTCTTTTTTCGTTTTCCAGGGCTCTTTTTGTTGTTTCGGGGGCGAATTTGCCCCGAGCCCCCGTGTATTTTTTTCCCTGTTGGTTAACATTGTTATAATTTTTTTTTAAAAACTCATTTTGCTACTTGAAAATGGGATAAAAATAAGGGTTATAGTGTATAAATACTAGTCTGAAAGTTTCAAAGAGTGATATCCACAGGAAGTATTTTTAAATATTACAAATGTGAACCAATGTCTGAAAGAAAATATATCGATTCGGTTGCACAGACTAGATGTAAGGAGTGCACATGCGCACATGGCTCACCGGACCTGTGTGTATTGGCGTATCACGCGGAGGGAGGCAGATAACGTTTTTTTTTTTTTAACTCAAGCAAAACGGTCCTATTATTTATTGTCTCTGAGACCAAAAATAATAAGATCGCGGTTTGCGTCTTTGGTTGGTTTCAGGGTTTTTAGTACAAATGAAAGTATTCATACACATGTTTCATCTTAGTTTGAGAATTTTTTAAATTGGCTGCTCACAAAGTTAGCCAATGCCTTTAATGGCCACTTTAAAATCAAAGTACATGTACATGTACACTATAATAATCAAATTTATTGCAATGAACATATGGCCCAATACCTATTAAATGCAAATTTCTGGTGCAGTCAATGACCTATTGTATGTATGCCATGCAAGTTTCATGCTATAAAAAACCCATTCCACTTTAGAAATAGACTTTCCATCAAAGTCTAAAAATTTGTTCAATATTTCAATGTTTTTGCAGTCTCATTTTAGCCATTTTAAGGAGGTGGATGGACAGAAATCCATTTTAGAAATAGAAAAATAGTACACAAGTTCGGGGGATTTCACAAAGGTTCGCTGAAAAGCGAACCTGCCTGCCACCAAGGTTTGCTTTTTAGCGAACCTGCCGGCCTCCAAGGTTCGCTTTTTAGCGAACCTGCCAGCCACCAAGGTTTGCTTAATAGCAAACCTGCCAGCCTCAAAGGTTCGCTTTTTAGTGAACATGCCAGCCTCCAAGGTTTGCTTTTTAGCGAACCTGCCAGCGAACCTGCTTGCCACCAATGTTTGCTTTTTAGCGAACCTGCTTGCCACCAAGGTTCGCTTTTTAGCGAACCTTCCTGCCTGCAAGGTTTGCTATTTAGCAAACCTGCTTGTCACTAAGGTTCGTTTTTAACGAACCTGCCAGCCTGCCTTGGATTGATTTCACATTGATTCGTGGATTTCACAAAGGTTCGCTAAAAAGCGAACCTGCTTGCCACCAAGGTTCGCTTTTTAGCGAACCCGCCAGTCTCCAAGGTTCGCTTTTTAGCGAACCTACCAGTCTGCAAGGTTTGCCTATTAGTGAACTTGCTTGCCACCAAGGTTCGCTTTTTAGCGAACCTTCCTGCCTGCAAGGTTTGCTTTTTAGCAAACCTGCTTGCCACTAAGGTTCGCTTTTTAGCGAACCTGCCAGCCTGCCTTGGATTGATTTCACATTGATTCGTGTATTTCACAAAGGTTCGCTAAAAAGCGAACCTGCTTGCCACCAAGGTTCGCTTTTTAGCGAACCCGCCAGTCTCCAAGGTTCGCTTTTTAGCGAACCTACCAGTCTGCAAGGTTTGCCTATTAGTGAACCTGCTTGCCACCAAGGTTCGCATTTTAGCGAACCTGCCAGCCTCTAAGGTTTGCTTTTCAGCCAACCTGACAATAGCCTCCAAGAATCGCTTTTCAGCGAACCCAACAACAGCCTGCAAGGTTCGCTTTTTAGCGAACCTGCTGGTAAGCATGCTGCTTCTGGTTAACATGTATATGTTCTGCACTGAGACAGGTCAGTGTGATTTGCAGGCATATGTAAGTGCTTTCTTTCCACAGTATACTGTAATAGCTGTATTTTATATTTGCTTGTGAATTAGTTACTTTCTTGCAAATACATGAACACTTGTTACAGACTGCATACATGGTATCTGTTATTAGATCCATGCCCACCCCATGACTTGTTGATGCATCTCGGAGCCTGCCTCGTTGTACAGTGGCCCAGTCTCCAGGAATCCATGTTCACTTTGTAGCTAAGAAACAAAGATGAATAATTGTACGTACGATGTGCGTAAAGACATGAATGACAACAAACAATAAAATAATTTTGATATACTTTTTGTGAAATATATAAAATGAAAATTAGATTTATTTATCTATTCCTTCAGTGATATTTTTATTTTTCCTTATGCAGATTATGTGATCATTTGCTTTCCAATAATCCTTGTGAAAAATGGTATAACTTGGATGTGAAAATAAAAAATCATCTGTGTATTTTTAAAAAAAGGGCAGCTGAGATCAATTGCCTCTCTTGTATAGCTTTTTGTTTTGCTGAGATTTCTCTGCCATCTTCAAATTTTATGCTAATGCCCTGCAGATAATTTTAATCATAAACACAATCTTGGTATACTAAAGATGAGTTGAAATGCATTGGTGTCTATCCCTATTTGCTTAAACACTTTCAACATACATTTGGCTATCAAGTACATTCCAAAAAGTATATACTGTCTAATTATCAGAACTAAAAAAGTGAAAGGATGCAGTTGCTTACCATGAGCTCAGTGATCTCCTCTTTGTCATTTCTTTTGACTTTCTACTCCCATTGAAAGGATTCAGTCAGTCCTTCCACTTTAGCAATCTTGTTTCTCATTGCTTTAGCCCGTACTTTTTTGCTCTTTCTATCTCTTCAGTTCTGCTTCCTTTCCTAACATAGCAGTTGCTGATTGACCATTGTAAGCAAGCTCAAATATGTTCAATTTTACCCATTTGTCGATGATGTACACATACATACATATACCTATCCCACATATAGCTGGATTCCAGCTGGATTCCAGCTACATCTGAGTTGGTGGGATTCCTGTGTTCCTGTGTTTCCTATTCTTACAGAGGATAACCAGTAGGATTACTCTCTTGTGCTGCCATGTTTGCATAATAGTTTATTTAAAGAGGATAAGTAAACAGACATGATGCAGAGTTGCGAGTGTGCAAGGATACAGTACATGTACATGCATGTAAATGGAAAGTGCAACTTTGCCTTATTTTCAGATTGACTGTTCAAAATCAAGGGAGAAGTAAAATGTTCTCATACACTAGAGCTCCATAGTCATCCCAACACTCGTTTTGCCACTGTTATCTACTTCTGTGCATTCCAACTATCAAAGCTTCTGTACATTGATTTAGATCAGAAGAATTCAACAGAATTAACAGTGAGTCAAGATGATGAAGTGTTTTGTAACACTGATGAAGTGACACATAGTGGTATAGAAAAGTTGGTTCAAGCTAACGTACTTGAATTATGGCAATTACATCGAACAAATGCGTTTACTTTTGTTCTAGGTACTGGCATCAAAATTTATTGAACAGTACTGTTTTCAATTTGTACCTTTCAGAATACTGATGAAGCAAAGCTGATGGAAACTGTAGGAGTGGGCTCCAATTATTAAGCAGCAGCGTAATTCAGTACTGATACATGTAGTTTGAGCTGCATGGTTGTTGGGAGTTTTGGGGGTTTTTTTGGGGGGGGGGGGAGGAGTACCGGTAGGGGTACTTTAATGACATAATGAGGAAGCAATATAAGAAAGGCTTATACATGTACAAGTTCTGACCTGAAACACTGTGTACTAAAATGCAATGAGAGGGTATACATGTAATTTTTAGGGACACATACATATAGGCCTAATAAGTAGAGCATGTAGAATGAATAAGCCAGTACCTGTGAAGACCTAGTTTGACCTTGGGCACTGTGGCTTACATGTACCTAGATATTCAGAGGTTTAATTTGCTGCAGATGTGATATGTAACAATCACAGGACTTTGGATTTTAAAGCCTTACTACAGTTTCCATCAGCTTTGCTTCATCAGTATTCTGAAAGGTACAACTTGAAAACAGTACTGTTCAATAAAGTTTGATGCCAGTACCTAGAACGAGAGCAAACGCATTTGTTCGATGAAATTGCCGTAATTCAAGTACGTTAGCTTGTACCAACTTTTCTAGTTTAACCACTATGTGTCACTTCATCAGCGTTACCAAACACTTCATCATCTTGACTTACTGTTAATTCTGTTGAATTCTTCTGATCTTAATCAATGTACAGAAGCTTTTCTAGTTGTAATGCACAGAAGTAGATAACAGTGGCAAAGAGTGTTGGATGACTATGGAGCTCTAGTGCACGAGAACATTTTACTTCCCCCTTTATTTTGAACAGTCAATCTGAAAATAAGGCAAAGTTGCACTTTCCATGTACATGCATGTACATGTACTATATCCTTGCACACTCTCAACTCTGCATCATGTCTGTTTACTTATCTTCTTTAAATAAACTATTATGCAAACATGGCAGCGCAAGAGATCCTACTGGTTATCCTCTATAAGAATAGGAAACACAGGAACTCTGTATTCAAGACTTAGATCATCCCACCAACTCAGATGTAGCAGGAATCCAGCTATATGTGAGATAGGTGTATGTATGTATGTGTATATCATCTGACACATGGGTGAAATTGAACATATTTGAGCTTGCTTACAATGGTCAATCAGCAACTGCTATGTTAGGAAAAGAAGCAGAACTGAAGAGATAGAAAGAGCAAAAAAGTACGGGCTAAAGCAATGAGAAACAAGATTGCTAAAGTGGAAGGACTGACTGAATCCTTTCAATGGGAGTAGAAAGTCAAAAGAAATGACAAAGAGAAGATCGCTGAGCTCATGGTAAGCAACTGCATCCTTTCACTTTTTTAGTTCTGATAATTAGACAGTATATACTTTTTGGAATGTACTTGACAGCCAAATGTATGTTGAAATTGTTAAAGCAAATACGGATGGACACCAATGCAGTTCAACACATCTTTAATATACAAAGAGTATGTATAAGATTAAAATTATCTACAGGGCAATAGCATAAAATATAGAGATGGCAGAGAAATCTTAGCAAAACACTGAGATATATATACAAGAAAGGAAATTGTTCTCAGCTGCCCTTTTTTTTTTTAAAACACACAGTTGATGTTTTATTTCACATCCAAGTTATATCATTTTGTACAAGAGTTACTGGAAAGCAATGATCATTTTAATCTGCGTAAGGAAAATAAAAATATCACTGAAGGAATAGATAAATAAATCTAATTTTCATTTTATATATTTCAAAAAAAAGTGTATCAGAATCACTGCATTGTTTGTTGTCATTTATGTCTTTATGCACATGCCTACATACAATTATTCATCTTTGTTTCTTAGCTACAAAGTGAACATGGATTCCTGGAGACTGGGCCACTGTACAGGGAGGCGGGCTCCGAGATACATCAACAAGTCATGTGGTGGGCATGGATCTAGATAGGGGAAAAATTCCACAATTATGTTTCCTTGTGTCAAATCAAAAACGAGACATGTATGCAGTCTGTATCAAGTGTTCCATGTATTTGCAAGAAAGTAACTAATTCACAAGCAAATATAAAATGTAACTATTACAGTATACTGTGGAAAGAAAGCACTTACATATGCCTGCAAATCAACTTGACCTGTCTCAGTGCAGAACATATACATTAACCAGAAGCAGAATGCTTGCCTGCAGGTTCCCTCAAAAGCGAACGTTGCAGGCTGTGTTGGGTTCGGTGAAAAGTGATTCTTGGAGGCTATTGTCTGGTTTGCTGAAAAGCAAACCTTGGAGGCTAGCAGGTTCGCTAAAAAGCGAACCTTGGTGGCAAGCAGGTTTGCTAAAAAGCAAACCTTGCAGGCAGGAAGGTTCGCTAAAAAGCGAACCTTGGTGGCAAGCAGGTTCGCTAAAAAGCAAACATTGGTGGCAAGCAGGTTCGCTGGCAGGTTCGCTGGCAGGTTCGCTAAAAAGCGAACCTTGGAGGCTGGCATGTTAGCTAAAAAGCAAACCTTGGTGGCAGGCAGGTTGGCTATTAAGCGAACCTTGGTGGCTGGCAGGTTTGCTGAAAAGCAAACCTTGCAGGCAGGAAGGTTCGCTAAAAAGCGAACCTTAGTGGCAAGCAGGTTTGCTCAAAAGCAAACCTTGCAGGCAGGAAGGTTCGCTAAAAAGCAAACCTTGGTGGCAAGCAGGTTCGCTAAAAAGCAAACATTGGTGGCAAGCAGGTTCGCTAGCAGGTGCGCTAAAAAGCGAACCTTGGTGGCAAGCAGGTTCGCTTTTTAGCGAACCTTTGTGAAATCCACAAATCAATGTGAAATCAATCCAAGGCAGGCTGACAGGTTCGCTAAAAAGCGAACCTTAGTGGCAAGCAGGTTTGCTAAAAAGCAAACCTTGCAGGCAGGAGGGTTCGCTAAAAAGCGAACCTTGGTGGCAAGCAGGTTTGCTAAAAAGCAAACATTGGTGGCAAGCAGGTTCGCTAAAAAGCGAACCTTGGAGGCCGGCAGGTTCACTAAAAAGCAAACCTTGGCGGCAGGCAGGTTTGCTATTAAGCAAACCTTGGTGGCTGGCAGGTTAGCTAAAAAGCGAACCTGGGAGGCCGGCAGGTTGGCTAAAAAGCAAACCTTGGTGGCAGGCAGGTTCGCTTTTCAGCGAACCTTTGTGAAATCCACCGAACTTGTGTACTATTTTTCTTTTTCTTAAATGGATTTCTGTCCATCCACCTCCGTAAAATGGCTAAAATTAGACTGCAAAAACATTGAAATATTGAACAAATTTTTAGACTTTGATGGAAAGTCTATTTCCAAAGTGGAATGGGTTAAAAGAAATTAGATAATAGACCCATTTACTATATTAATGTATTTTGATTCATGCACATTTTTATTCAGAATCCTGAACTTCCAAGTATTCATTTCACATAATGGCATGGAATTCAGTTTGCACGTACAATAGCTGTTGCTATATCAAGCAAGCTTTTTAGTTGTCAAGGGAAGTTTGTTAAACAGTATAAGAATTAGTGAACAGGTCTATGGGCCTGTACAATTTACGGAAGTTTCATGTCAACAAAGTTTACATTTTACAGGATATTACATGCACATGTATGTTTGTTTTGCTGCAGTGTTTTTTTTTTTTGGGGGGGGGGGGGAGGAATGAGAGTCAAATGAGGCCTACATGGTCAGGTCACTGTTGTCTCACTGAGACTATGAACTTACTAATTTTAAGATTTTCTCATTTTAGAACAGTGCACTGATTGCTTGTTACTTATTTTTGCACTCATTTTAACCTCTTTCAAAAGAAGTAATTTGAAACCTACATGTATCGTCAGTGGGGTGATAAAACCTTGTACATCTCAAGTTTTTGTGAAAATTAAATTTTCAGAAAATCAGTCAAGTCATGTCCTATCCAAATCCCAGCTCTCTTACTCAAGAATGAAGCCACTGTGGCATGTCAAAGGGAAGACAATCCCACTGTTTATAGTGCTTTGGCAGCCATTTTTTTCACTCTTCTGAACACTTGACTTTTTTGAGATAATAAGGTTTTGTCGCCCCATTGATGATATGTTGAATATACATGTAGTAAAGTGACACAGAACCCCTGACCATGAACCTATCACATGCCCTGACATACAGAGCAAAATGTCTTTTGATGAATAATGACAGACAGTCATTCGCTGCTACAGTATGTCTTTTTTTTTCCTTTTTACGTAGCTCTACAATGCACAGTAAAAAAAAAAAGTACTGGAGAGTGTATTGTGAATTATACATTGTATGGAAAATCAGCAAGCTATATGTACATGTATACATGTATGTATTTTCACTTTCTTTTTTGAATACACACTTTCAGTATTTATACAGAATATGACACATAAATCCATTTCATTCACTCTACTTAAAAATTATTAACAACATTGCCCACTTGAACTACTATGGCTATAAGAGAATCAATCTATCAACATGCTTACATGGTAAATGATACTGCAAACAAGGAAATAAATTGGGCCTTATTTACACGCACAGGAATTTGACAGTCAATGATAGAGCATTCTCAGAATGAACATAAACAAAGTGCAACATAGATGCAAAAAGCTATGGTTTTGCACTTTTTGCAGATTGTACTACTAAATACTTTTCTCTAAAAAAAATATTCCATACAGTTAGGCTCCCCCCCCCAAAAAAAAATTGTTATATTGCCCTCAATCCACCAACCGTAAAATGCCAAAAAACAAGGTCTGGTTTTTTTTTTTTTCTTAGCAGACCCAAATATACAAACGCAACGTTTTTGTGAGAAAATCTCAGATTTGGGCGAAGAATTTGCTAAACTCTGTATTTAATGGCTTAAAAAAACACTTTTATTTGCATTTTGACTGCGTTCTGCCCACGTTTTCCCCATTAGAAACTCATAAAAAATATCGGAAAACTCAACTCTCTCACGTCACACAACTGCACATATTACACGAGTGTCAGCTCGCGCTCGCTCGCGTGCATAACAGTTACAGTCCAGTGGGGTAGTAAAAAAAAAAACAAAAAACGACCGACCAAATTTTCAAATTTTGTGCATGTGAGGGCCACATAACATTTTTTTTTTTTTTTGCCTTATACTCATGCAACCTACGGACTACCACTGCACAGTACATCTCTACAGAACCCTCGAATGAAACAAGTCTATTCCTTCATCAAACACTAGGTATATGGAATTCATGGATGTTTTCAGGAAGAAGCAAATGGGTGAGCTCCTCGAGTCATAAGTCATACAGAAGTGTTGCCACCTTTAAAATATCATAGTTAGCTTCCTACTCTTTATAGGATTTTGATCAAACTTTTGATCAAACTTTTTATCATTTTCGGTCTATTTGAGCCTGATTGGTTTTTGTCACGGATGGACATTTTACAAATTTAGTATGAAGTATAAAGTATGAAGACCTGTAAAAATATCGAATGGAATGTGTTATTGTATTTTATGCTTCATTGTATAGAGCATCACTGAAGGATTTGAAATTTTATAAAATGTGGTTGCCCTGGTTGTCTACTGGTACTTAAAATAGAATCCATCACATCATGAATGTCATGAACGGACAAAAATGGCACACTTAACTGTTTCAAGAACCAACAAAAAAACCCAAGATGGACTGACACTTAAGTGTAGATTGTAGAACATCCTGTCAGTCTATAATGCCCTATACAAAGAAGAAGACAATTTGGTGATGAATAGCCTTTCATGTACTGCTACTTTGTGTTTTCATACAGTTGGCTTACCTGATTGTCACAATCTCATCGGGATCATGGTAGATACGCCATTTACACTGGGAACCTGGAGGGTACTCGTCGGGATAGTTAGGGCTGGTTATCTCTCCATGCTGCTCATGTCTGTCAGGGTTGCTTTCTGGACATGCTGTAAGAGGAGCTGCACCAAAAAGAAATATGAAAGTAGGTACATGTACAGTACTTGTGAGGACTCTAATATTATTTGAAAATGACAGCTATGACACACACACAAAAAATGAAAGTATACTATTACTCATTTTTGGGAGGCATCAAATTTTGGTCAGAATAGTTCTTAAATCCATATTTCCAAATTTATGGAATAAAGATCAATAGATTTGTTGTTGTTGTTGTTGTTTTTTCTTTAGGGGGATTTAGGGCAGATTTTCAGCAAATCTGTCCTTGGTTGTTACATTCAATGTTTTGGTGCATTATATTCCCTTTTTTAAGCCAGATGCAGTTCTATTTAGCAAAGTCTAGGCCCAAAGACAGTTACAATGCTGTTATACATGTATACATGTACATAGCACAACCTTGTGCTATAAGGGTCTAACCTTGCATATTAAAATGGATAAAAAGCAAGGTTACAAGAGTGACTCTGCTTTTAGCATGATTCATCAAGCAAACTCAGCAAAGGGGCATTTATCTAAATTACACTTAATTTTTCAGTATTAAATGTAACTGAGAATGGCCTGTGAGCAAGTCATACATGTACAGCAATATTTTTGCACCACCTTTTTTATGTTAAGAACCCACTTCATAATTATGTATTTGAAGATTTTATTTTATTAATTGCATTTTTAACATTTTTCGAATTCAACAATTCAATTGGAAATTACATGTACAGTGTAAGCACATTTTATCTTGCAAACTACTAATTTTGACATTGACTTGCAAATTATGAAGAAATTGCCTGGAGTTGAAGTGTAAGCATCTGCATGGGAGAACATTGAATGCTGGGACAAGAAGATAAACACATGCAGGGGCAGTGCCAGGGTATTTTGATAGGGGGTGGGGGCAAGATGACCCATAGATGGGTTTATTTAAGTTTTAAATGAAAATATAGGGGTATTATATATATTACAGTACCCAACCCTCTCTTTTCCCATGCTGTTTTCTTTCTCCTCTTTTTTCTTTTTGAAAAATCATGGGGGGGGGGGGCAGTCACCCCCTGTGCCCCCCAACATTACATTTACATGTTATGTCCCCCCCCCCTCCCCTGCTATCCCTAACCCTAATCCTACTCCTAACTTTGACCCTAACCCTAATCCTTTGAGGGCATAAGGAAGTTTTGCCATAAATTCTCAGAAGTAAAACCAATGTCTGATTAGACCTTAGTAATATCATTGTCTGTTGTTATCCAATCCTTACCTGTGGAATATACCGTATGTACGAAGGCAGGGATCAACAAAAGGTAGCAAACCTGCTGACCTGCAGAAAAAGAAAAGCAAAGATCAGTGAAGAATCTACACAAACTTTTAGATTTGACATACATTTTCTTATTTGTAACATTGCATTCCTGTTTCTTCATGTACATGTAAGACATGCAGCGTGCCATGACTATATTGTTGGATTGAAGAGGTCAAACACGAACCCAAGTCTTTGAAATATTGTATCAACAACACTATGAAACATGATGCTATAATGTCCTGCTCCTGTTCCTGTTAGCAATCCAGATGCAAATAACGAGTGTTGGCTGTGTAACAGTAGGGCATAGGAAACCCCTGCAGTTTTTACTTACTAGCTCATGCCTATTTCACAAAATATCTGAACAAAAAAAAAAAAAAAAGAAGAGAGAATTTTATACTGGGAGCCATGCCCATTGGCTACAAATTTGTCCAATAGTGGAAACAGACTGGTGCGAGTCATTATCACAGGAAATACATGTACATTATTATGGGAACCCCAACATTCATTTTGTGCATCTACATGTATATTAAATGTATACCCATTACCCAGATGATGTGTCCGGACAGGTTGTGCATCCGGACAGTCGATTTAAAACAGAACTTTACAAGCTATATTTCTTAAATTTTCTAACACTTGTGTTAGACAATATTATAGAGAACAAATGTTGATGATGATTGGTGCTATTTAATGAATAGTTTTTGTTGAATCCAAAGACAAAAGAGAAGGCTTCATTGTTGTTAAGTGTCCGCACACAACCCCCCCCCCCCCCCATCCTAACTGTTAGGTGTTGCAAAGGAGACGCTAAATTTTGCATGAGCAATGAATGATTCCAAAATTACGCTGTGCATGTATGCAATATGACTCTACACAATTTATGGCACAACACGTATCAGTAACAAACGAACACTATCATGCAGTTGGCACGGTTGGAAAGTTACATGTGGTTTGTTGCCTCATGTCTGCGGCTCTGCGCAGTGCCCAAGTCTGCGCATACGCGTAACTGCGCGATTCTAAAATCACAAAAGACGCAATGAACACATCATCTTCTTATCAATTTTAGTAATATGTATCAGCAAAAAAATGAGGATAAACTGGTGAGAAACTTCTATTTTATGTATTTTTACTCACATGCCTTGAAAATGCCACCTTTCATGCAAAAAATCCTGAAATGCGTGTAAAGTGAATGAGTGCGCAGACATGGGAACCTTCCAATTTTTACTTAGAGTCTAGATCTTGATCTAGATCTAGTCATGTTAATGTCAAATTGACAATGTCTCTTATTCTTGTGAAAATGACATTGTTATTATTTGAATTTTAATGAGATTTTCAGCACAATTACTTTCTAGAATATTATGAGGACTAAAATGAGGTCAGCCATTATTGGAATACCAAAGGGAAAGCTTGTCAATTTCAAGTGAAATGTTAGGTGCGCAGACAAGGGGCCCCCCATCATACAATCCAATTTTAAAAAGGCAGTGTATACAGCCACACGCGTGTGTCTTTACCTTACGGCCACACGCGTGTGGTTGTATCCACAGCATCGACATGAGACTACAGCCACACTGAACTGAATTCCCACTTATACTCTGCGCCGCTACAGCTATCGCTAGTGTGTATGTATGCACGCACTGCACAGGCGATGTGTCGGTGTTGCCAAACCCCCGGGCCAAACACCAAAACTTGGATCGTCACGAAGGTTTTATCTCTTGAAATTCACTGAAATACAAACAATATTGTACTGTACTGTCACCTGCTTGCTGACCAGGTGAGAATAAAGTGAAAATATTGTTTGTATAATAAGTGAAATCGAGACATAAAACCTTCGTGACGATCCAAGTTTTGCAAGTCGCAACACCTACCATCGCATGAATACACATCGCTGGTGCAGTGCATACATACACACTAGCGATGGCTGTAGCGGCACAGAGTATAAGTGGGAATTCAGTTCAGTGTGGCTGTATTCTCATGTCGATGCTGTGGATACAACCACATGCGTGTGGCCGTAAGGTAAAGACACACGCGTGTGGCTGTAGACCTATAGTAGGCTATACACTGCCTTTAAAACATAGATCTATAGCAATATCAATTATCATACCAAAGATATGAGTTTAATAATGTGATATCTCCTTATCATTTTCAATGAAATGTTGCCGAGCATTGTAGATCTTCTCAAGATTTTGTAATTTGGTGATCAACTTGTTGATCACAATTTGTAGGGTCTAGACCCTACTACAGAGACAGTCCACAAATAAAATGCACTGCGTCTGCATGTCTGTCAGTCATGTCTGTAATAGCAAAGCAAAGAAAAAGGATTTCTTTTTGTTTGTTTCATACGTGATCAGTGTTTTTGGATGAACAGCCTAAACGTGTACACTGAATTTTCTTACCTGTCAAACGGCCCATGCTCGTTAAAAACTCTGAACGTGTTTACTGATTTAGCTTTAGTTTACTGTGGTTTTTATGGCTTTGTTGATTATGTACCAGTCAGTGTCTGTGACTGCAATAGGTGGCGGAGTCCTTAGGCGGCGTTGCGAAGTGAAGTCTTGAATATGGCCGGTTTTTAATCACAGATATTAATCAGCACTGCTAGGTGGAAGAAGGGTTATCTCCGTAAATTGTAATGAAAAACATTATCACGGCGAAATCCGGTATTTAACGAAATAAATATCAACTACAAATGGGCAAAAGACACCGGTCATTGGAGCATTCCTTCACAACATTTTCCGTGATGGCCGAAGCATGAATTCTTTACATCATAAATATACGATCGACTAGACTGCGATTCCCTATGACGTCATGATTTGTAATGCTAGTCTTTGGGAAGAGACTCTGAATTCATGTTTGCGAAAAGTATGGCTTCTTTTCTGTTGCCATCGAATCGCGAGTATAGTAAAGTAGGAGTGATTGATTTGATGTTTGCACCAATTACCCAGTTTAAACCAGTGGTAGATGAAGAGTTATCTCAACGATTTCAAATTCCCTGATCAAAGAAAAAGGATATCACTTCTTTTTTTCAATGCCTTTTTAGGGATATGAAATTGCCCTCCCCCCTTTGGGGGGGGGGGGGCGGGCGAATAAGAACTCAAACTGATTTTTTTAAAAAGAATTCTTAGGAATTTTATCATAGTAGATTTTTTTCCATCCAAAGCTAGATGTGAATGTACTCTCTCTTGAGTACATTCACATCTAGCTTTGGATGGAAAAAAATTCTACTATGATAACATTCCTAAGAATTCTTTTAAAAAAATCAGATCCCACCCCCTTAATCCCCCTCAGTACCTCTCAACCCTTTTTGGAGTGATGGAGGGGGGGGGGGGCTGACATCCAAACAGGGTGAGTCCAGGGGAGCGTTTCATGAAAAGACTTGTCGGATGTTTTATCCGACAAAGTCTGTTTTATCCGACAGTTGCCACAGTAACGATGCTTCTCAGACAATCAAAATCAAGGAAAGATGTCAGATCTGACAACTTGTCAGACAACAAATGTTGATGAAACGCTCCCTAGGAGGCAGAGCCCACTCAGAGCCCTTCGGTTAATGGTTTTGCAAGCCTAGCTAGCAATTTACAATTTAGATACATGTATTAAGTTTTTACAATTAAAAGGGTTTGTTTTATTTTGTAAAGCCGAAATTGTGAATTGTGGGCGGGTGTGTGGGTGTGTGTGCGTGTGTGTTTTTGTGAGTGATTTTTTTGTTGTCACTTCTTTTTTCATGTTTATTTATACTTTTTCATAATAATACATTTTTATTATGTCCTAGCCAGGGCACCCTCGACCCAAGCTTTTGCTTTTAGAGGTGTGTCATCCAATTACGATGATTGTATATTACGTTATATTTTGTTATCAATACCATGAATGTCAATTTGTTGTTTCATTATTTTGATGTTTATTTGAATAATTGGAAATAAATGTGTTTGAACTGAGCTTGTGGGTGCAGCCCAATCCCCCAAGTCCCCCCCCCCCCCCCCCCTCGAGCCTTCTGCAGCCTCGGGAATCCCATCTGTACCTTGGTCATGACGACATCTGCTCTTTTGAGTAGTTGCCCTCTTCCATGGATCTGAAATTTCCTTGGTGCTTCCGTCGCTATTTCACTTGATCCCTGTGCTTTGATAGACATAGGCATAGCAACACATTTTTGAGGGGGGGGGGGGGCTGATGACTTTTGCATGACTATCTCCTTCCTTCCTTCACTATTTCAACATTTCATTTTCTAGATTTTCAGTCAGACTGACCAGAGGATGACATTTCAGTAATACATTTTTCTTATTTGTTGCCATTTTTTTTTCGATTGAATTAACTTTCGAAATGCAGAAAGAGCTACCCGCCCTGCCTCGTAATCCTCGTAAGAGTAAACTCTTTTTGCATAATTACTGGCGAAACTCTCGATATAAGTTTCATCGGGACTATTTCAAAGACTATAGTCAATATTTTCATGATTGATGGATCGACTCGACTCCACCGCACCAGACTCCACGCACGCCTCGCTTCAATCGCCCTCATAAAAAGTTTCCTTTTACAACTCGAACCTTTTACCTTTACCAAGGAGTCTGTTTTAAACTCCTTGATTTTACTTTCCCCTGGAATATTTTTCTCGCTCAGTTTGATCATTTAAAAAAAGAAAATGTAGAAACATGAAAATACAATACAATACATTACAATACAAGAAATACAAACAAACAAAAAGAAATTGAAAGAAACAACACCTGGTTTACTACTATATTCAACATTGAGGTTTTCTTTACGGTGTTCAGTAAGTCACAGCACTTTCCTCCAGGTTTTAACAATGAAGCTACATGAAAATCTTATACAAATGGTTTGTAGCTTCATGGTTTGAAGCTTTCATAGTGAATACTGTAGTTGAGGCCTTTTTCTCTAAAGACCATGCATTCTCCTCCTTTTGTTATTCAGTCTTATGAATAAGGATGGCCTGATGAATGGCTAACGCTGTATATAACTTTACAATTCGACTTTTATGATAATAAATGATGTCTCATTCACATGCCTTTGTGAACTGTGCTAGAAGGCAGTATAAGGGATGCTATCAGTGGATGAAATATTCCCTATATTAGATCGGGATCATGGACAAAAGGCATAAGGTACAAGAAGCATACACCAGCTAGGAGCACGTACTGATCTCGTTGTCAGAGTATCTGGGCTGGGTACATTAAAAAAAAAACTGTATCCATCGAAACTTGACTGCAGAAATGACTGCGATTTTTCTAGGATCCGGTAATAAAGGTAATAAAAATACGGGTACCGTCGAGAAGTCTTTTTTTTTTTTTATTCCGGCTGAATTTTTACAGGCCGAGCTAAATACGGGATCCAGGACGATTTGTTACTGTAGGTGCGAGAGATGGGATAGAGCCGGTCATAGGAAAAGGCATCTTTTCATTTCCTAGTTCTAAATATGGCATTTGTAATTCATTTATGATAGGATGTCGTAAGGCTAAGAACAAGGGGATGAGACGGTGGTTTTGTCTTTCTTTATAAGCTGGTAGGTTGACCATATTTCATATTGGGGACCTTTCACATGACACAGAAATTCTACTGAATCAAGTTCATTTTCACGAATGAATGAGTGAGTGAGTGAGCCTGTACTGTAGCTGTAGATCTACGTCCGCCTGCTAGCTGCTCTTGTTGACCATGTTGACTGGTCACTGTCTGAGCTGGGTGACTGTCTGAAGACTTGAGCATGTTGAATGTTTACTGTAACTGGAAATGTGATTGTGAATTCAGTTTGTGATTGTGATTCTAATTAATTAAGTGTGAGCTAAGACCATGAAGACTAAGAGTAAAGAAAGAGAACTGGAGAAGAGAGCAAAGGCTGGCAAACCAGTAGAGTAGATTTAGAGCGCTTGTCATTCGACCTGTGTGGCTGTGGCTGTGCCGTGATTCAACCTATTTTCACTAGACCCTATCACGAGTCGGCACATTTCACATGTTTCATTAGGTACCTGGTACCACAACACGCACAGGCAAACCCGGAGAATAGGGGACCGGAACGCACGTACGCGCACGCCATTCATTTGTACTGCTGTACTGTGCAGAGATCGGCAGCAACAGCCGAAAGTCAGGGTATGTGACAAGTCCACCATGATCAAGTTCAAAATGACTTTAAAATATGTTTTAATCAAGTAATTATGTTCTAATATATTACATTGTCCTCTCAGCTTTCAAATGTGTGATTATGTGGTGAAAATCATTTTGATTTTTGTCAGAAATGTTCTCAAACTCACAAATGTTTCATCCATGAATCTTGTGCAGATCGTCCCCCTCGCCGCCGACTCTGCCGCTGCCACCGGCTAGGCTGCATTTGTTTGCACATATGCACACAAATGAATATGTGCGCGCGTTCCGGTCCCCTATTCTCCGGGTTTGCCCACACACAAATCACTTCATTACACACAGAGACATTGTCACTCACTACAAGTAAGTCCCTTACTGTCACCTCCAATAATCCATCTAAAAAGCGTAAGGCAGTGTATACAGCCACACGCGTGTGTCTTTACCTTACGGCCACACGCGTGTGGTTGTATCCACAGCATCGATATGAGGATACAGCCACACTTGTCTGAATTCCCACTTGAAGTCTGTGCCGCGACAGCTATCGCTAGTGTGCACTGCACTGCACAAGCGATGTGTATTCATGCGATGGTATGTGTTGCGACTTGCAAAACTTGGATCGTCACGAAGGTTTTATCTCTCAATTTCACTTATTATACAAACAATATTTTCATAATATTTTCACTTCATTCTCACCTGGTCAGCAAGCAGGTGACAATATAGTACAATATTGTTTGTATTTCAGTGAATTTCAAGAGATAAAACCTTCGTGACGATCCAAGTTTTGGGGTTTGGCAACACACTGACGCATGAATTTACACATCGCTTGTGCAGTGCATGCATACATACACACTAGCGATAGCTGTAGCGGCGCAGAGTATAAGTGGGAATTCAGTTGAGTGTGGCTGTATCCTCATGTCGATGCTGTGGATACAACCACACGCGTGTGGCCATAAGGTAAAGACACGCGTGTGGCTGTATACACTGCCAAAGCTTAAAGCCATATTGCGGCGTCAAAAATGCAAAATCGGTGCCATAATATATTTTAAAGCACGCAAAAAGCTTAAGTCCACTGCTAAGAAACATGGCCGCAGAAAAAGCGCTAAAAATAAAGAAATTAGCGGTTTTGTGGCAAAGTTTTTTCGTTTATCGCAAGCTCTAAGTGTGATGGCATTGGCGAAAAACAAGTGAAAAACCAAACTCCCCGTATCTGCCGATGCAGTGACTTCATGTACATGTACAAAGTTGAATGCAAGTCCCCGAGCGCTGGCCTTCATTCGACCGCAAGGGGAGCACTGACGGGCGCCAGAACTTGCATGATGGACAACCGTGTATGGTGCGGTGCATTTTAGCGGCCCTCATACGCGTTGACATTGTACGGGCAGTGCGGAGTGCGCCCGGTCGAATGATTCCGGGGGATGTCGAATTACGGGCATGAAACATACTCATATATTTTCATATTTTCTATAACTGTGTGATGTATTTGAAAAAAATAACATTGTGATAAAAATACTTTGATAATTATTTGACATGAATTTATGTGGATATGATTTTATGAAAAGTACATTTAGCAGCATAAATATTGCAGAAAAGCTTAAGCGGTCAAATCACGGGCAGCTTATTCTAGTGTAAAACAGGACCAGAACGCCACACATGTGGTTGAAAGTACTTGACGAGGTATGGGACAAGTCCATAATCAAATTCAAAATGACTTTCAAATATGTTTGTCAGGTAATTCTGTTCTGACATTTCACTTTGAAATGATGAAAATAATTTTGATTTTGGCAAGAAATGTCAACACAAAGTCACAAATGTTTCACCGCTGAATTCAATTCAAGCCTGGAGGCTCCTGGAGAGTAAAAAAAAAATGCTAATGCTACTTACTCTCACAGGAGCTTGGCATTTTTTCCTATCTTGCTAATGTCGTAGCCATTTCGCACAAAAAAAAAAAAACCTGGAAAGTCACTTTCCCATGTGCCAATGATACTACCAGCCTTGTACAATGTAACTATAAGCTGTGGCCATGACGAACCTGACTGACACTTTGGACCAAAAATCTGATATCTCTAAAGGAAAATTTAGACTAAAATTTATTTTAGCAAAGCTGGTAAAAACTCACCAATGTTTACATTGTCGTGCCGTCCTTTGTAATGCAGATTGAAAATGGTGACTATCCTGTGCATGCGCATCGATGCATATACAGGTGTGAGTGATCTTGCAGATGTTTTCACGAAATTTACGGCAAGATTTACCATAAATTTTTTTTAAACATCTGCAATATCGCATGCACCTACATTGTATATGCCCATCATTGTGCATCGTTGCGCATGCACAAGGTAGTCGCCATGTTTTATTTTTAACATAGAGCAAAATAGATTTAGATCTGTTGATATTCTCATATCAGTGTCTTCATACTGTTCTCTTTTTTTGATAATCAGGGAGTTCAACTTGAAGGAGGAGAATTAAAGAATATTCAAAAGGAGAAATGCCACTTTGCTTCCATCCCTAAACAACAGACCGCAATACATTCATGATCGTCTCCGCTTGGGTCTCCTACCTTGTGCTCCGAGAGACGGTCGTACGGAAGTGGCCGCACATTGGGCCAGCGATTTACCGTTTCCTCTGGCATTGCATCAATACCATGGGCAACTCATGTATCAGTAAGGACCACAGACGAAGGACTCTTGAGCATGGTAGCGCGGGAGGAGGTGGAAGCGGCAGTGGTGGTGGACGTTATTCTGAGACTGATTACCCCTCTTCGCACAGCACACCAACGAATCACATCCCTGAGCAATCGGGACAGTCGCTGAATGAGAACAGGCAGGCCAGGGCTCAAGTAACGCCACTGTACATGCTGGCATCTAGAGACATGGCTGCTGCACAACCCAGCTTTACCTCGGACATATCTCACGTGCATAGCAGCGATGATGAGGAGACGGAGCATGTGAATCAGCTTATGTTAAGGACGTTGCAAGTTATTAGAACTCTTGTGGATAAGTAAGTGTGTTTGGAGCTTAACTCACAATGAAGTTGATGTGTGCAGCCTTCATCTACATAGTTTGCAGTGATATTTTTTGTGTAGTGTCCATCCTGTTGTCATAAGTCATAATACAGAAGAGGCATGTTACATTTCAGATTACCATCAGCAGTGACATTAAAAGGAATAGAGTGTATAAATCAATGACATATCTGATTAAATAGCAAGGAGAACAAAGAAGTAATTTGGTGAAAAATTCCATAAAATTAATTAAAATAATGAGGAATTAGTATATTTTTCCACTGAATTGGGACAACTCACACTTCCAGAATACAACAACATGCTGCAAATTTCCAGCTCTACTTTTCTATCTTTTCTGTCTTCTCTGTCCTGACTCACAGCAATGTGAGTACAGGAATGTTGTACTTTGTTGATTCTTCACAAGCAAAAATATCCTGTTCTCTCTCCTAAATTATAAGAAATTCATGTGGGAGTTATTTTATGAGTTTTAACAAATGGGAAAATGGTCTGATGCTAAATCGTGACTCTACAATTTGGCCCATACATTTAACAAAGAGTAATTCTAACTTCAAAAGTTCTTTCTTCTGGTTTTGTTATTCAAACTTTCATCAGTCTATACAATGTAATTTCTTTGATTTCTGTTTCCTTCAAAGCAACTAAGTACATGTATATCTTTCAGATTGGTATGCCCTTTAGTTTGAATGGAAAATAGTGAACTGCTTGTTTTAAATTCATGATATTTTATCATTAACATGTTGAGCACAATTTGATTTCATATAACACAGATTTTTATTTGAAACCCCAGCCCGAGTTGTTTTGGGTTCGGTGTTCATTGTTCAATGCTCACTTACTAGGACACTCAGCATGTACTCACACACTACACTCTCTGCAGTGTAGGGTTTACTTTTAAAGGGAAAGTCCACCCTAGAAGTTTCACTATTTCAATAAAAGGAGATAAATTTGAACAGCATTTTATAAAAGAAATAAGCAAAATCGGTCAAAGAATAAGAAAATTACACTCATTTACATTTTCTAGTAAATTACTCTCGGCTCTACAAATTGGCAACACTGACGATATCATATGCAAGCAGGTCTCCATTCACTTTGTACATGAAATTTCACATTTTCTCAATTTTCTTGGAAGTTACACATTTTCTAAACCCTATAATCAATGTATGTTCAGAAGGATTGCTTTTTACATAACATACTTTGACTATGGGGTAAGAAAAATGTGTAACTTCCAAGAAAATTGAGAAAATGTGAAATTTCATGTACAAAGTGAATAGAGACCTGCTCGCATATGATGTCATCAGTGTTGCCAATTTGCAGAGCCGAGAGTAGTTTACTAGAAAATGTAAATGAGTGTAATTTTCTTATTCTTTGACCGATTTCGCTCATTTCTTTTTTAAAATGCTGTTCAAATTTATCTCCTTTTATTGAAACAGTGAAATTTCTAGGGTGGACTTAACCCTTTAATTGTAAATCTTGTGAGATTGAACAGCATTTTATAAAAGAAATAAGCAAAATCGGTCAAAGAATAAGAAAATTACACTCATCTACATTTTCTAGTAAACTACTATCGGCTCTGCAAATTGGCAACAGTGATGACATCATATGCGAGCAGGTCTCTATTCACTTTGTACATGAAATTTCACATTTTCTCAATTTTCTTTTCAGTTGTAGAAATATATGTATGCAAAGTTGTAAAGTATATGTAACCTGTGCTCATTGGAGAAATGTTTATATTTGCAGTAGGCAACAATATATAAAAAATTTTTTTATTGTAATGCTAGTATAGAGTTGTACATAGAACTGAAGTGAAGGATTTTTATGCCTCCGCCCACCCAAGGTGGGTGCCGGAAACATTATATCTTCAGGTTATCCGACTGTCCGTCCGTCCCGTTTTCGTTCTCGCGATAACTTAAAAACTGTTTGACGGATCAACTTCAAACTTGGCTTGTGTATGCGTATGGGAGGGACAATGATCTGCTTAGATTTTGGGGGTCTTAAGGTCAAAGGTCAAATGTCATAGAGGTCATTATGGGCATAGAAAAGGTTCGTTCTCGCAGTAACTACACAAGCATTTGACGGATAAGATTCAGACTTGGCTCATGTGTGCATATGGGAGGGACGATGATCTGATTAGATTTTGGGGTCTCAAGGTCAAAAGTCAAAGGTCATAGAGGTCATTATATACATGAAAATTGCTTGTTCTTGCAATGACTTAACAATTCTGTGACGGTTCAACTTCACACTTGGCTCATGTATGCATATGGGAGGGACAATGGTCTGATTAGATTTGGGGGTCACAAGGTCAGAGGTCAAGGTCAAAGATGTCATTGTATACATGAAAATTTAAAAATACAACATGAATGTGCTTTATATTTCCAATCTGGCAATGGCAGAGGCATAAATTTTGACCGTGCGCAGTTGAGGATTCATGTAGTTTTTTATTTTCTGTGTTTTTTTTTCAAAGAGTTAGGTGACTTTTGCAGTTTGATACCATATTTACAACATAAGCCATGTCATTTATTTCTTTCACTGCTCATACCCAAACAGACATTTTCTTTGAAATATTTCTATCTCTATCAAATCTTTACAGTGAACAAGAGCCTCCGTATGCTATGCTGCGGTTACACGAAATAGCTGAATCAGGTAAGTCCTTAGAATTTACTGTACTGTACATGTAATGCATTATCAGGCCCCTACAGCTCTGCCATTTTGTCCAGATCCATTAGAAGGCCGACCTAAGCACCATCAATATTCATGGTCAAAAATGAATAATTCATTTTGTAAGATAATTCCAACTAGTAGCATTTGTTTTTATGCGTTATGAAACATAACACGCATTAGCTTACCGCATGTGCAGTTAATGCACAATAAATGCGCAACAAATGCACGTTAAATCCAAGTGTCACAATGAAAATGATACGCGCAATAGATATGAATAATGCAACAGTGTTATCGATATCATGGCGACAACGGGTGCTTATCGGCCCCCTTCAAATGATCCAAAAGAGGCGGGGCCTAATGCCATTCGCATAATGATATCCACGCGTGCTGCTTTTTGTCTAGTAAATTTATAAATGTATGTCTGTGGCCATTATCCCTTGTCCAGGAGCGCCGTGCAAGCAGTTTGGCTAGCAATAGACCCATTCACAATTAAATTTATACAATTTTCTCTCCAGAGCTGCTAGCTACCAACTATTCAGTTCACCTGTTATGTGAATAGAATATTGAATAGATGGAATTCATTTTGCATTCATTAGTTGCTGCTATGTCTGGCATGGCCCTAGCAATCTTCTTAATTGTCAGTAGAGACTTTTGTTCAAAAAGCAGTATGCTTAAATATTGTAAACGGGTCTACACTGTATTTGAGTAAACAGGTCTATTTTAGCAAACTACATGTACCGTACTTATTTTTTTCATGTATCGGTACATACGACAAGACAACTGACATCATTATAGTAATGCACAGTTTTGGTAGCTCACAAAGAAAACTGTTAATTTGTTATGAAACTGATTATTATATTACATAAAAGCCCCGTTCATATTACCCACCTATCCATAAAACAGGCGCAGATGTTACACCTATTTTACGGATACGCTTCAGACTGTTGGCAATATGAACGGCTCCCTCCGAATATTGCAGTAATTGCTTCCTCCTATTTTACGCTGATTTGGTGCCTATTTGACTGCTATTTTACGCTTCGAGACCTAGTAACATTACCGTAATATTGCGGATACCTAGTGTATATGAACAGCATCCGCAAAAGACATGTATGCACAACATTTACGACTTGTGCAATGGAGCGTAGCATCTCATTGACTGGTTTTACCCTAAGCCAAATGTGCATTGTACTCTGGGTAACCAAAATGCAATGTGGGACTTGGCTGCCAATATGAATGGGGGTGAAAGGAAGAATACCACAATATTACGGTAATACGTATTTTCCCTGATAATATGAACAGTGGAAATCGCTTACCGATGCGCATAGGTTACATTGCGGTATTGGGTAATGTGAACAGAGCTATAGTCTACAATACGGTCTGTCTTGCTTGTACATTTGTATGAGATCCTGTGATATTCCATATGATCTACAGTGAAATAAATACATGTATCTGAAAAGAGGCTACACTCCACCCTAGGTTACATGCAGGACCCCTGCACCCCAACCACTCCCCGCACAACGATCCTAGTGCCTGGTCATCCTTTTCGCTTAAACAGAACTCTCGTTGGTTTTACGTTTGTGTAAGCACTGTGTGATGCACATCAATATTGTTGGACTTTTAATGTTGCTGACCAGAGATCAAAAATACTTTTTCCTTCCCATTTGTTTATTATTCAATTTGAGGAAGAAAAAAAATCACAGCATCTTAGTTTCGCTAACTATTCACCATCTACTTGTGTAAAAGTAAAAAAAAATCTCTTGACTGGTGTGAGAGCTTTTCAAAACTGTACATAACCTAGTTTAAGCCAAATTTGAATTGTGTATTATCATATTCAAAATATGACCCATTCCTGAAAAAAAACCCAAGCTTTCATTACTTCTGAAGAAAACAAACAGTGATATCCAACAATACTGGCTTGTTGTGGACTTACTTTTCTGTATGTGAGCAGTTTCAATCCATTCATTGGACTATTCATATAAATGTAAAGTTACAATCAGTATAGTTTGGGGTTGTCCGGGGATTTCCCTAATCGTAATAAAGTGTCCCTTTGCGAGGTACATTTCTGGAGCAATGTATGGATTTATCTGTAATGTCTGGTCTGGATATAGTGAAAACTGAAGTGCAGTGTTCTTTTTATCAACTACTTACTGGATCACTTACTGAATGCTAATTATAAACTGTGTTCTCTAGAGTTACCAAAAAGAAACCAAGCATTCAAGAGATGAAGAAGATGCTGAATTGGCAGTGTTGATTAGTGCATACATGTATGTATATAGTTGCTCCAAAAAAAAGAGGCAGTACAGCAAAGAAAGACAGGACAGGGCAGGGTAAGAGAGAGAGAGGGGAAAGTAAAGAAAAGAAGAGGAAGAAAGCCTATACATGTAGGTATGGGTGGCCCTGAAGTACGCTCGACGACAGGTTATGTGCACCATGAATTTCACGGCCAAGTCATAAAATTCGCGACCTTTGCGACTTGGCTGCAAAGTTAATGACTTTGGACGCAGACTTTGTGACTTGGCCGCAAAGTTAGCGACTTTTGAAGCAAACTTTGCAACTTTTGGTCGTGAATTTCACGACTTGGCCATGAAATTCACGGTGACCTGTCGTCAAGGGTACTTCAGAGCCACCATATATAGGAGCTGCTGGGTGAGACTATGACACTATGGTTAACTGCAGACAGAGGTCATCAGTTGGGACACTAATTCTCAGCTTCTCAACAGAGAACTTAACTGTGAAGATGCTAGCAACTTGATAAAATCCTGTTTCCATGTTCATTAAGATCCCCCATGCAATGGCACAACAAGGACTTTTACGTTCCGTTAAGGTGTTAGCTGTACTATGCTCTACTACGATTCCATGTTCTATCATGCTCTCTCAAGATTTGGCTTCAAATCACAAAAAAATCATGGCAAAGTTTAATGACAACACATGCTAAAAAAGATTCCACCAAGTTTCCTCAAGCTCCATCAAGATCATCACAATTAACTCGTAACCTTCTGCGCTTGTTACAATTCTCTTAAATCATGGAGATTGTGACCCAGTGTAAACCCAGCATCAAATCAGAATAATCTTGGCAACATTTTTGACAGTCTTCATCTTCTCGAGTCACTACATAATCCTGATGATCTCTTGAGGGATCTTGTAAGAATCGTGATAAGTGACAAAATATCTGACTGTCAAAAATTTACACTGCACAACTACTTGTATAAATTTTTGACAGATATTTTGTCACTTATCACGATTCCAACAAGTTCCCTCAAGCTCCCTCAAGATCATCAGGATTCGACCGGACCCCATGACTTTCCACGCTCATCATGATTCTCTTGAATATGGAGATTGTGGACATCATGGCCCAGTGTAAACCCAGCATGGCATGGATGTTATTTCAGATGTATGTACTGGTAGTTGAGTCGCCTTGATTTTTCAGTGGCTTTTCAGGAAACAATAGAGTACCATGATATTTTTAGATGTACTTGAACATGTACATGTATTCTATTTTTACTGGTTGAATCATTCCATAAAGGTGCGTTCAGATGTGATGCGACTTTGTGCTGCCACATTTTTTGTGTGCAGGTCTGTGGGGTATGGGGCGACAAAAAAATGTTGCCAAGGCAGTACACATTTTGGTTTGCTGCCTGGCTGAAAAAGAAATGCGCACCAATCACATTCCTTAAAAGTTAGCGCAAAAATTGTTGTCATGAAATTGTTTGCGCAAGTTTTGACAAAATTCTCTATTATTTGAGAGTTGACGCGTTAATGCGCGTTCAGTAGCATAAGTGGCGGAACAAAGTCGCATCATATCCGAACGCACCTTAATACAGAAAGAAAATTAGTTTTCCTTTAGTCCATGTTAGAGTAGAATTGTGCAATATGCACAGACTATAAGTATAGGTCTAAGAAAGTTGCAAATACAATTATGTGAACATTTAAATAGGAAATGTATGATCTCATTCTACTGTTGTCATGGAAACTTCTGCTCTGCTAAATGTACTTTCTTGAATCATGTATGAGGCTACATTGTTCCTGTAGTCTATGAATTTCCTCTTAAGATGCATGCCATTGAGTGTTAATTTTATGTCAGTTAACTACATGTATTTTGATATAGTATACTGTGTAATTAAGGTATTCTGTCAGGGGCATTGCTGGACCATAAATTATTTAATGAAGGGGGAGGGGGTAGGAAATGAGGTCAACCCAGTGCCTAATATGGCATGCCCATGTGCTTTTGTCTAGTGGTAGCGTCAGTTGAACTCGGTTCAATCTGATATTTCGGCCATTGAATGACATCACATACAATTTGGGTATTCTATAGATGTAGCATTTAAATAAGAGCCACAGTGCACTTTAGAGTACAATTATTATTAGGTGGTCTGTCGTTTATGACAGATCACCTTTTAATTTCGTCAGAATTTTCTTTATTCATTATTATTAGGTGGTCTGTCATATTATGACAGATCACCTTTTAATTTCGTCAGAATTTTCTTTATTCTTCATTATTAATTAATTATTCTTTTTATTGGTACCCACTTTTTTGTGCAGTCGAGATCTCAGAACTGGCTCAATCATTTTTCGTCAAATTTTCAGGAATCATCAGTCATAACGAGATCTCGGATTTCTAGTCATTTTCAAGGTCATCGGGTCATCGTGACGTCATCCAGGCGCCATTTTGTAAAAATCAACTCATGATCATATCTTCATAACGGAAGGTCATTTTTCATTCATATTTGGCATGATGAATATTCATATCAATCTGAACAATTCCAACTTTTCAAACGCGCACGTACGCGTACGTCCGCGCGTCAGTGCGCGCGCAAAATTTAAAAATGCTCAAAATCACTCATGGATCAAACCAAAATCCATTTCAGGTCATTTTAAGCATTTCAAAAATTTCCGCACGTAAGCGCCCGCGCGCGCGTTTTGCGCGTGCGCAACTTGTAAATAACGTAAAAACGCCGTTTTTTCACTTGAATTGCAATTCTGAGACATTTCTTGACCATTTCTATCGGTTTAGAATCGATTTCAACTTACCAAAACGCCGCACGGACGCGTCAAAGTTTAAAATCCGTGCGCGCGTCTATGGGGCAAATAACGTAAAAACATGCAAAAAAATGCCCCTTTAAAATCCGCCATAGCTCGTTAAAAAGCATGGGGACCCCCCCTTTTTTTTACATTTTCTGAAAGCCTATGAATTGAAGATTTGAATTCATGAAAAAAAATTGGGGGTCGAACAGTCGGAACGTTACCATATTCTCATGTGAACTCAAAATTTCATTTTTTCAATAATGACGTCATGTTTTTTACCTTTAATCAAGACTATCTCGCTTATTGTTGGCCGATTTTCGCCAGGATTTCAGTATGTTGTAGCTGAGACAATGCTCTTATATACCAATTGCCTTCATTTTTCATTTTGAGAACTGCATCATGGTCTAATCTTACGATAAACGGAGGCATGTCATTTTTTCACATTTTGCGTGTATTGTCTATGGGACATGACCTTTTTCTTATTCTTGATTCTACATTCCCGTCTTTTTTGAGCAACAGCTCCATTATTTCTACTCGATTTTCGCCCAGCTTCGAGTATGTTGTAGCTGAGAAAATTCTCTATTCGTAAGTGTGCCATTTATTTTTTAATCAAAATGTCAGGAACATATCGAAATTTGAACTGGAAGATATGATTTAGGAATCCCATTTTCCATCTACGTGTTATCTCTATGGACTATATTCTGGTCCATTGGTAACGCACTGGTCTCACATCCTCATGGTCCCTAGTTCGAAATTTTAAAATGCTCAAAATTACTCATGGATCAAACCAAAATCCATTTCAGGTCATTCTAAGCATTTCAAAAATTTCCGCGCGTAAGCGCCCGCGCGCGCGTTTTGTGCGTGCGCAACTTGTAATTAACGTAAAAACGCCGTTTTTTCACTTGATTTGCAATTCTGAGACATTTCTTGACCATTTCCATCAATTTAGAATCGATTTCAACTAACCATAAGGCCGCACGCGCGCGTCGAAGTTTGAAATCTGTGCGCGCGTCTATGGGGCAAATAACGTAAAAACATGTAAAAACATGCCCCTTTAAAATCTGCCATAGCTCGTTAAAAAGCATGGGGACCCCCCATTTTTTTTACATTTTCAGAAAGCCTATGAATTGAAGATTTGAATTCATGAAAAAAATTTGGGGGTCGAACAGTCGGAACGTCATCCTATTCTTATGTGAACTCAAAATTTGGATTTTTAATTGTTGACGTTATTTTTTTTGCCTTTAACCGAGACTATCTCGCGTATTATTGATCAATTTTCGCCGGGATTTCGATATGTTGTAGCTGAAACAATTCTCTACAAAGCACGTATCATCACTTTTCATTTTGATGAAGTCATCATGGTATAAATTTACGATAAGCGGTACCATGTCAATTTTTCTCAGTTTACGTGTATTCTCTATGGGACATGACTTTTACTTAGTTCTTGATTCTACATTCCCGTCTTCTTTCACCAACAGCTCCCTTATTTCTGATCGATTTTGGCCCAGCTTTGAATATGTTGTAGCTGAGATAATGCCCTGACCAGGAAATCCTTATCTTTTTATTTTTACCACGGTATCATGGTCTAAATTCACGATCAATGGTGGCATGCCAATTTTTCGCATGTTACGTGTATTGTCAAAATCAACGAATGGTCATATCTCACAAATTGGATCATGAATCCTCTTCAAAATCGGAACAGACATCACATCTTGCACAAACGTCACGCACACGCAAAACCAGAACCCTAGATCAATTCAAAGTTTTTTAACAGCTTTTTTTTTTTTTTTTTTTTTTTTTTTTAAGTGTAGACGTCGTTTTCTTGTCCATCTTTTCCTTTATATATCCATAATGAAGATTATTTCAACAAAAATAACTCTATATTTTTGAAGGTTATCCCTGTCCATTTTATCTCCAAAAAAAAAATTGTTGAAATTGTTGCGGCTTTTCTCTCAGGAATCAAATGAAATACAGGAATTTCAATAGTATTTCCCTTAAAGACCAATCATCCACCTATCTGTCAGCCGTGATATTTTTAATACTAAAAGGTCCATCTTAATGATATTGTACACACGCATTACGCTTAACAAGACCTGTTTTCCCTTGATTTTTCAAAGTCATCAAGTCATTGTGACGTCATGTAGGCGCCATTTTGTAAAAATCGCCTAAAGGTTATATCTTCATAACGGAATGTCAGTTCTGATTGGTATTTGGCGTGATGAAAGTTCGTATCAATCTGAACAACTCTTTCATTAAAAGTCATGCGCGTACGCGTACGTCCGCGCGTCAGTGCGCGCGCAAAATTCAAAAATGCTCAAAATCACTCATGGATTAAACCAAAATCCATTTCAGGTCATTTTAAGCATTTCAAAAATTTCCGCGCGTAACCGCCCGCGCGCGCGTTTTGCGCGTGCGCAACTCGTAAATAACGTAAAAACGCCGTTTTTTCACCTGATTTGCAATTCTGAGACATTTCTTGACCATTTCCATCAATTTAGAATTGATTTCAACTGACCTTAAGGCCGCACGCACGCGTCGAAGTTTGAAATCTGTGCGCGCGTCCATAGGGCAAATAACGTAAAAACATGCAAAAACATGCCCTTTTAAAATCCGCTTTAGCTCGTTAAAAAGCATGGAGACCCCCCATTTTTTTTACATTTTCTGAAAGCCTATGAGTTGAAGATTTGAATTCGTGAAAAAAAATTGGGGGTCGAGCAGTCGGAACGTCGTCATATTCTCATGTGAACTCAAAATTTCATTTTTTCAATTATGACGTCATATTTTTTACCTTTAATCAAGACTATCTTGCTTATTGTTGGTCGATTTTCACCAGGATTTCAGTATGTTGTAGCTGAGACAATGCTCTTTATAATCATTGCCTTCATGTTTCATTTTGAGAATTGCATCTTGGTCTAATCTTACGATAAACGGAGGCATGTCATTTTTTCACATTTTGCGTGTATTGTCTATGGGATATGACCTTTTTCTAATTCTTGATTCTACATTCCCGTCTTTTTTGATCAACAGCTCCGTTATTTCTGCTTGATTTTCGCCCAGCTTCGAGTATGTGTTGCTGAGAAAATTCTCTATCGTAACTGTGCCATTTATTTTTTAATCAGATGTCAGAAACATATCGAAATTTGAACTGGAAGATATGATTTAGGAATCCGATTTTACATCTACGTGTTATCTCTATGGACTATATTCTGGTCCATTGGTAACGCACTGGTCTCACATCCTCATGGTCCCTAGTTCGACTCCCGGCGACGGCAGTGTCATTTTTTTTTCATTTTTTACTCTTTTATATTACCACCTTTATCGACTTCGTTTACATATGCAATGACAAATAAAGCGATAACTGCGTTATTTTACCTGTTATGTCTATTGCAATGCAGTGTACATTAGTTTATATACAACTCTATTGCAAATATGATTCATGAACGTGTAGTGAAGTTTTTGGGATAACTTTGCATAATACTACAAATCAAATCGTCCTGGGCCTGTGATGCTAGTCTCTTTCTCAGACCTGAATATTTTTCAAGTTCATCAGGTCATCGAACATTAGATAAACAGGTGATTAGACGGCAAATAGATTACCCAACACAAAACGTTTCAGAACGTTCTTAGAACACATTTATTAGGTCTGCTACATCTTCGTCTTTAATAATTGTTACAAAACATTTTTATTAGGTCTGCTGCGTCTTTGTCTTTAATAAACGTTCACAAAACATTTTGAGAACGTTCACAAAACGTTTTTATTAGGTCCGCTACGTCTTCGTCTTTAATAAACGTTCACAAAACGTTTTCAGAACGTTTCCAAAACGTTTACAAAACGTTTTTTATTAGGTCCGCTACGTCTTCGTCTTGAATAAACGTTCACAAAATATTTTCAGAACGTTCACAAAATGTTTACAAAACATTTTTATTAGGTCTGCTACGTCTACGTCTTTAATAAACGTTCACAAAACGTTTTCAGAAACCTTCACAAAACATTTACAAAACGTTTTTACTAGGTCGGCTATGTCTTCATCTTTAATGAACGTTCGCTATGTCTTTGTCTTTAATAAACGTTCGCAAAACATTTTCAGAAGTTCATAAAAAGTTTACAAAACGTCTTTATTAGGTCCGCTACGTTTTAGTCCTTAGTAAAAGTTCACAAAACGTTTTCAGAACGTTCACAAAAGTTTTTTTTTATGTCCGCTACGTCTTCGTCTTTAAAAAACATTCGTTAAACATTTTCAGAAGGTTCATAAATAGTTTACAAAACATTTTTATTAGGTCCGCTACGTCTTTGTCTTCAATAAACGTTCACAAAACGTTTTCAGAACATTTTTCAGAACGTTCTTTATCAGGGCTGCTTCCTCTTCGTAAATTTTCTCTGAACGGGGGTTTTAATTGGGAATGACTATAATCCTCTTGATGACCATGATAATGAGAAAGTAATGTTGCTGACGGGATACAAACCCTGATGAAAATGATGAATAAAAGGCCAACTGTCATATACCTTTTATAATCATAGATATCATATCCATATCAAAAAGACGACAGACCACCTAATTCGTCTGATCTAATGACGAATTAAATCTCGTTAATTATTATTCTCTTTATTGGTACCCACTTTTTTGTGCAGTCGAGATCTCAGAACTGGCTGAATCATTTTTCGTCAAATTTTCAGTAATCATCAGTCATTACGAGATCTCGGATTTTTAGTCATTTTCAAGTTCATCCGGTCATCGTGACGTCATCCAGGCGCCATTTTGTAAAAACCATGTCTTGATCATATCTTCATAACGGAATGCCGTTTCTTATTCATATTTGGCATGGTGAATATTCATATCAATCTAAACAATTCCAACTTTTTAAACGCGCGTACGCGTACGTCCGCGCGTCAGTGCGCGCGCAAAATTTAAAAATGCTCAAAATTACTCATGGATCAAACCAAAATCCATTTCAGGCCATTTTAAGCATTTCAAAAATTTCCGCGCGTATTGCGCGTGCGCAAGTCCTAAATAACGTAAAAACGCCGTTTTTTCACTTGATTTGCAATTCTGAGACATTTCTTGACCATTTCCATCAATTTAGAATCGATTTCAACTAACCATAAGGCCGCACGCGCGCGTCGAAGTTTGAAATCTGTGCACGCGTCTATAGGGCAAATAACGTAAAAACATGTAAAAACATGCCTCTTTAAAATCCGCCATAGCTCGTTAAAAAGCATGGAGACCCCCCATTTTTTTTACATTTTCTGAAAGCCTATGAGTTGAAGATTTGAATTCATGAAAAAAAATTGGGGGTCGGGTTGTCGGAACGTCGTCATATTCTCATGTGAACTCAAAATTTAATTTTTTAATTATGACGTCATATTTTTTACCTTTAATCAAGACTATCTCGGTTATTGTTGGTCGATTTTCACCGGGATTTCAGTATGTTGTAGCTGAGACAATGCTCTTATATATTAGTTGCCTTCATTTTTGTCTCGCCCACCGGAGGTGAAGGCGAGACTAAGGGATCCAAATGTCGTCCGTCCGTCGTCCGTCCGTCGTCCGTCCGTCCGTCACAAACATTATGAAAGATAACTTGGCAACCGTGACTCACTTTTCAACCAAACTTGGGTTGTAGATGCACTAAGGGGACCTGCATGTTATGGTCCAGTCAGAGGTCACATGGTAAGGTCAAAGGTCATTTCAGGTCAAACGTTAAAGTTTACGTGAAAGACTCTCTTATGACACAAAACTCTGCAACCGTGACTCACTTTTCAACCAAACTTGGGTTGTAGATGCCCTAAGCGGACCTGCATGTTATGCTCTAGTCAGAGGTCACATGGTAAGGTCAAAGGTCATTTTAGGTCAAATGTTAAAATTTACGTGCAAGACTCTCTTATGACACAAAACTCTGCAACTGTGTGACACTGTTCAATCAAACTTGGGTTGTAGATGCACTAAGGGGACCTGCATCTTATTGTCCAGTCAGAGGTCACATGGTAAGGTCAAAGGTCATTTCAGGTCAAATGTTAAAGTTGACGTGCAAGACTCTCTTATCACACATAACTTTGCAACCGTGACTCACTTTTCAACCAAACTTGGGTTGTAGATGCACTGAGGGGACCTGCATGTTATGGTCCAGTCAGAGGTCACATGGTAAGGTCAAAGGTCATTTCAGGTCAAACGTTGAAGTTTACGTGCAAGACTCTCTTATGACTCAAAACTCTGCAACCGTGTGACACTTATCTATCAAACTTGGGTTGTCGATGCACTAAGGGGACCTGCATGTTATGGTCCAGTCAGAGGTCACATGGTAAGGTCAAAGGTCATTTCAGGTCAAACATTAAAGTTTACGTGCAAGACTCTCTTATGACACAAAACTCTGCAACCATGTGACACTTATCTATCAAACTTGGGTTGTAGATGCACTAAGGGGACCTGCATGTTATGGTCCAGTCAGAGGTCACATGGTCAGGTCAAAGGTCATTACATGTCAAAATATTACTAGTACACCTCCAACATAATAAGCAAATGGTCATACATTATTCTTGTATGAAGTGTGAAGTCTTATTACTAAACAAAAACAAATGCTGTGAATAATATGATTTGTGATCCGCGTCCATGTCGTGGGTGCCGGGCAACATTTTGCACTTGAAAGAATAGTACAACTATACATAAATACTCGGTGCAAAGTGGCTGAGCGATCACAATGTTTTGTCTTCTCTTCAGTTTTATGCATGCTTTTTATTGTTAATGTTACATTCAGTATTCAATTTCCATAAAAGGTTTTACTCACTAATTCTTCTTCAACAAATTTTGGTCTTTTGTTTCTCTCCCACAAACTCAATTTACATGCATACCATATTACAATTATTATGTTCAGCATTCAAATCTGGTGTTCTCATCAATTTCAGGCATGCTTTTTACTAATTATTAACAAAATGCTGCCTTTAACCTCTATCTAATTAGTCAATTTACCCCTGACAGGTTATCCGCGTCTATCTTGCGGGTGCCAGGCAACATTTTGCACTTGAAAGAATATTAAAACTATACATAAATACTCAGTGCAAAGTGGCTGAGGGATCAGTTTTCTGTTCTCTTCAATTTTATGCATGCTTTTTTTTTTTCCTGTGGCAGTATTCAATATACCATAAAAGATTTTACTCACTAACCCTTCTTCTTAACAAAACATAACTGTTCTCGTATTTCTTTTCTCTAAATTATAAGCTCATTATCACACTACATCATCTGCAGCCCTCAGCTACACTACAACCACAAACACTTTTCAACTCCACACATGTAAAATATCAATCATACAATGTTACTCATATCAGAGGGATGAGAGTAGAAGCAGGGAAAGTACATGCACGTGAAAATGCAGTACCATTTCATAAAAAACCCTTCTCATATTTTATCAAATGTTATTCCATCCCAGTTATTTCACAATGAGCTTTCGATACAGTTCTGTTGTGTGCCATCACAGATCGCGATATTTCTAGTTATTTTCACAAGTGGGCGAGACACAACATCGCAAACGCCTTGTTCATTTTGAGAACTGCATCATGGTCTAATCTTACGATAAACGGAGGCATGTTATTTTTTCACATTCTGCGTGTATTGTCTAGACTCTATGGGATATGACCTTTTTCTAATTCTTGATTCTACAGTCCCGCGTTTTTTGAGCAACAGCTCCGTTATTTCTGCTCAATTTTCGCCCAGCTTCGAGTATGTTGTAGCTGAGAAAATTCTCTATCGTAAGTGTGCCATTTATTTTTTAATCAGATGTCAGGAACATATCGAAATTTGAACTGGAAGATATGATTTAGGAATCCCATTTTCCATCTACGTGTTATCTCTATGGACTATATTCTGGTCCATCGGTAAAGCACTGGTCTCACATCCTCATGGTCCCTGGTTCGACTCCCGGCGACGGTGGTGGCATTTTTTTTTTTTTTTTTACATTTTTTGCCCTTTTATATTACCATCTCCATCGACTACGTTTGCACATACAGTTACAAACAATGCCATAACTGCGTTATTTTGCCTGTTATGTATATTGCAATGCAGTATACCATACTTAATGTACAACCCTATTGCAAATCTCATTCGTTAACGTGTTAATACATCTTTTGGGTCAACTGTTCGTGATACTGCGATTTCAAATCGTCCCATATCTATATTAGTCTTCTTCCCAGACGTTATCTTCTTTATGACATTTAATTTCGACATCCCCCGAGACACTCTTACTAAAAGAATGTGACAGACCACCTAATTCGTCCCGTGACGAATTGCATTTCTCGTTAGTACATTGTAGTGGTCAGCCTGCATTACACATTCTTGCAGGCAGTTACATGTACAGGAAAATGGTCAGGCTGACAGACCCTTTTGATACATTCATGACCAAAACTATGATTCCCATGTGAATATAATTATTTCCATTCTTGAATTTGAATTGGCACTTGAGCATGACTCATTCTAAAGAGTACTCCGAATGCATGCAGAAAAGCACTGCTTTTTTACACAATGCAGCTTTGTAGGCTTCTGCATTAACCTATTCATGGCAAAAATTGTTTGAAGCCTGATTTGATCAGTTTTTCTCCTTCAAATTGGCAACACCAATTTTTCTTTTATTCCTACATTTGCCATATGCCATGTATCTGAATTTTCAATGGATATGAATTGACCAAAAGCATGATGATGAGTTAAAAAGTTTTCATTTTGCAAGGAAAAATGGTGGATTGTAACTTACCAAATTGCCAATTTTGTTGAATTGTCATTGTTTTGTTGTTTTTTTTTTTTGTGTGTGTGTGGGTTTTTTTTTTTTGTCTGTTTTACAATTTATATTTAATGTAATGAGGACCCATACTCCAGGAGGTGACATGTACATGTACATGCATAATAACTTAGATAAGAAAAACACATTCTATGGAAACATTGAAATGGGTTCACAGAGAAAAAAAAGTGTATTAGGTTAAACACAGGCTGTCTCGATGATACATCTAATACAGTAGTCATTTTCACAAGTGAGACAATTGGACAAAGTTTGCCGATTAGTGACACTACCATTTATTACAATACAGACATTTTAATGGCTGCAAAATAGAATTTCATTTATATAGAGGCAGTATTATGCAAAAGAAAAGTAGGAAATGAATACAGTATTATTGAATATTTATCCGTATCCAGGTTGACAAATAACAATACATGGCTGTAGCCAAATCATGACTCATTGTATATATTTGTAAATTAGAATGACAATGCATTAATTTCCTTTCTCCGAATTTGATTTATCATAGTTACCATATACATGCATGTAAATTTACTGTATTGTTTAATTGAGGAACTTTTATCTAAAGATAACTGTTGGGTGGTTTTGAGTTTTGATCATTGTAATACTGCTGTGATAAGAACTACAATGTACAATGCATCATGTGTTGGCAGTATTAGATATCCTTGATGCATGTAGTTTTGTGATGTGAAATTCCATAAATCCTGGTACTTTTGATTTGTACTTAAAAGTCTTGAACAATTGACTACTGGGAATATTTAGGTACATGTAATGAAAAGGATGTATTCCAGAGAGAGAGAGAGAGAGAGAGAGAGAGAGAGAGGAGAAAAGAAAGACAGAGACAGAGAGACAGAAAGAGACAGAGAGAGACAGACAGACAAGACAAATAAAGTTTCAATAGATGTACTAGCAATGAGTTACTTCTGTGAATGGATAGCAAAATATGAAATTACATTTGCAATGAGCAAATTCCAGTCTGCCTAAAAATTTGCCTTTGAACAATTGAATTATATTTCTCCCCCGACAGTGGGTACATTTTTGTTGAAGGGGGAGGGTGGTTGCATTGGAAGGGCAGTACATAGAATTAAGTTACATACATGGTACAACGTAGGCATTCATTATTTGTAAGAACCATGGAATTAATGAATACATGCCATGACGTCTGCAATGCCATTGAATATATTCATATGTTATTCATTAGATTTATATTCTCACAAATTCAATTGCATGTACATGTATTTCATTATGTACAGGCATTAACAGTTTGTAAAGAGCAAAAACGTCATAGAAACTAGTACACTTGACCAGCTTTGTCTATCCCTAATTGGAATTCCCTAAAGTTTAATGAATTTAATTGAGTTTTGCTACATGACAAATAATTACCCAATAATAACCATACAGGATGAGGATAGACTAATGATGAATTGCCTCACAGAAAATTTCATATCATTAGAAATTAGGTTTCTCAGTTTGTCATTCCCCTTGAATTCATATAGGGAACTGAAAATGACTGCAGTTTAGTCTTGGGATTTTGTATCTACTTTACTATAAAATGACCCTCCACCACAAAATGACCTTGATAAGTCACAATGGGAGTTGTTTCTGTTTTGTTATGTTTTTTCAACAGCTAAAATAGAGAGCTTGGGGTTGAAAAGTTGATTTTAGTTCTTTTATATTTTCTGATAGTTTTTTATTGATCTACCATTTGACCAAATTTGAGAGCCATCTGTAATATAGGAATGTGTTTTTTCTTTGATTTGAAATTACCATTTGGGAAATTTTGAAGAAAAGAACGACAGTATTCCGGGTAAAACCTTCTCATTAAAGAGGCTCTGTCGTGGGTTTTCATGGGGCGTGAATCATAATTTGCTGACACCAGACTTTGTGAAAAACACTGGTAATACCTGTAATAGAGCTACATTTCTGGAGCACAGCAAAACAAGGTGTCCCACCATAAACCAGAGCTGCCAATTAGTAGGATTTCATCCTATTTAGTAGGATTTTTAAGGAGAATATGACACTGAATAGGATTTTTCCCATTGAAATAGGATTTTTGAAACTTGTAAGAATGATTCTTTATATTGTTGGATGTTTCAAAATTTGAAACAAATAGGATTTTGGGCTTGAAAATAGGATAAAAAGAAATAAAGAATAGGATTTTTTCCCAACTGGGGTTGGCAGCTCTGATAAACATTCTTCGGCCTGCTTCAGGCATTCTCGGGCCAGGGAAAGTGAGATAATGACTTGCCATATGGGGCAAAGGGTGGAATATACAGAGCATTACAAAGGTCTGTTGGTCATAAAACTCATAGTGATGGACAACACCTGTTATTGGGTAAGCACCCATGGTGTCCAATTCCCCATGAAAGCCCAGGACAGAGCCTCTTTAACATGTGCACATAACTCAAAAGTTATTCTCTGTGAGGCTTTGAAAATCCAAACAAGGAAAGAAGTATATCTCCTTTGAAACTATTTTAAGTTTGAGCCTAATCTGATAATCCCTTCATTGTTAAGAGAGAGAATTTTCATTCAAACTTTTTGTGTGACAGACAACAGGACACGAGTAGAGCACTCCTGAATGGTCACTCATCTTTACTTCCTGTTTTCTCTATTATTCTGGTGATGGGCCTGTTTGGCAAGCTCTCATTTTAATTGTAATTTCAAAGGGTTTGCATTAAATTGACAAGGTAAGCTATATACCATTCAAAAGCGTGATACCACTTTCACACCAAACAAATATAACGGAATAAAAGCGTTTTTTGAAAAAAACGCTTTGGTATGAACACTCGGCAAAGCGTCATATTTGAAAACGGAATCAAATATTACGCAATCTCCGTGTGAGGTCTATCACTAGGTTTTGAGGTGTTTTGAAAACGGAATATTCCAAATATGACGCTTTATTTTTTGGTATGTACAGAAAAAAGGAAATAAAGCGGAATGAAATGTCAAAGGTCAACCAGGTTCCCACCAAAAACCTGGAAAATGCGGGAAACGAGTGAAAGCGCGGGTATCTTCGATCGCAGCGCTAGCGAGCTGCATGGACGCAAATCATGTATGAAGAAACAAACGCGTTAGCATTCGTCCATGAGTTTAAAAATTAAACTATACATACAATATTATTCAGTAAATTTAAACAAATTGCAATAAGTTAAGTAATAATTATACATTTTATTCTGAATAACTGATTTGTTTTGTTACATATATCAAATAAAACAAAAAAATTAAGTTTACTAATTTTGATCGAGCCACGATGTTTATGTTTTTCGTGTAGCATACCTCGTGTATTGCGTACACATAGCACAAGATATTGAAGACAAGTGCAAGTCAAGGCATGGTGGGTAATGACGTATTTCCGCACTCTCTCACACCGTAATATTACGCTTTCGCTCAAAACGGACTTCATTGGTTCAGTGTGAACAGAAACCAGAAGCGTTTTGAAAGTGAAGCATCATGAAATATAACGGCATGGATATTCCATTTCGGCAGTGTGAAAACAGTATAAGAGTCTAAGCTTTCACACACTATATCAAAATGTCAAAAACGTAAAAATTTCTGACTTATTGGTCGTTCTGTGGTGGAGGGTCACATATGACAGACTCATCTTTAAAGATATAATGGAGTTCTGATCATGCGATAATAATGTGAAAGAAACTGTTCCAAAGCAACTGGGAGAGTTAGATTAGTTGTACAGTATAACAAATACAGGTGTCTAATGTGAGATTTGGAGATTATCGAATTGATAAGAAATGCTCTTTCCCCAAAAGGTACTTGCACTGCATAAAGAATTTTCATGAGTATGTGGGACCACACGTAAATCTGGCATGAATTAGGGCTGTAAATTAAGCACCATGTTCGGGTTCGGTTCGGTTCGGTAGAGTTTGGCACTTTTATTTCCGAATTTTGGTTCGGTTCGGGGTTCGGCAATACAGTATAAAAAAAAATAAAAGGGTGAGCATCGATAACAAATGACCACCAGAACCCTCTCTATCTTTACTGCATTTGGAAGTCACTGTTTGTTATAAATATATTTTGTATGACAAAAAATAGTTACTGCATTTATTGCATGATTCTGTGTTATTTATTTTATTTTCTGAATGAAAGGGAAAGATAATTTTTATATACTGATTAATAGAAAATGAGAAAAAAATTTTAAAAATCGAAATAAAGGAAAGGAATGAAAATATTAAAAGAAATTATCAATAAAGCAGTGTTTTTCTATTTTTAATTTTTTAAAAAAATTTATTTAGTATTATGATCGATCATGACTGTCAATCGATTACAATCTTTTTACGATTGATTACAATCATGAATGTCTGTTGGCATATTTTGAAGCTTTTAACATGATTTGGGGGAAAACAACTAGAATTCATGGTGCCAAATATTATGAAATTTATCAGAATCAAAGGAAAAATGAGACACAAGCTGTATTAAGTGTTTTTCTATCTTTTATTTAAGAAAAACTTTTAGAAGATGAATTAAAAGAAATCCCACCAATAAATGTATGTATTAATTTTTTAATAAAGCAAAGGTGTATCTCCCATTAAGCATAATTAATTCAGGACAAAGTCTTCACCGAGGGCTGAATTAATGATCCTGTATTATAAACTGCCGAACTTCCGAACTTGGCCTTTGAGTTCGGTTCGGTCCTGTTCGGAAGTGCAATGTTCGGCGAATTTCCGTTCGGTTCGGCGGTTCGGTAACAGCCCTAGCATGAATATCCCCCCCCCCCCCCCCCGAACATTTCAGCCCTTTCTTGTCATATTTCTAATATGAGGGCATATGATGAGCATTCCTTTCTTGGAAACATTTTTAGTGTGATATTCTTCCTAACTGACATGGAAAGAATGAGAAAGCTCACAAATTATTTTTCACCTTTCAAAGAACTCAAGCTTCTCTTTCAATATCTCATGTATACAGTAGTTACATATATCTTCTGTACATACATGTACATACACAATGGAAAAGTATGTCAAGTCATCGTGATCCGGCAGAGGGCATTGGCAGGAGAATTTGTAATTTACACTAGAATATTAGGCAGGATATATAGTAACTATAGAAACTACAGATGATAATGGAAAATATTGAAATTTGTAAGTCATCAGGAAAGTGAATTAATCCACATACCAGGGGAAAAATTATTAATTTTTTTCCGGGGCTACTTTTTGAGCCCACCTGCCCGAATTTTCTACATTGTATTACAGTTTACATTGGACCCTATGAGAATTTCAGGGGCTCTTTATTAGTTTTCCAGGGCTCTTTTTTGGCGTTTCGGGGGCGAATTCGCCACGAGCCCCTGTGTATTTTTTTCCCTGCCACATACATGTGGTACAGTGCATTTAGTTAATTTGTCATAAATTTTTTTGCCTTTTTAATAAAAAAAACTTGAGTAATTTTCTTTACTGAACCATGAAAGGCATAAATTCATATGCTTTAATGATATTTTTGGTTAGCTCTATGTAGTATGTACAAGTTCTTTCTTTTTGTGTTTAAATCAAATTTTCCTCATTCATTTTGACTGAATGAGCTCTAACCCAAAGTTGATCATTTGCAATCCATTTTCTTTACTATTGTGCACTTTGTTGCAGAAAATGGCTGGTTAAAAGTAGTCCAGGCGATGATTCGAGTGATCCCCATGGATGACCCTCTAGGACCTGCTGTTATCACCCTTCTCATAGATGAGTGCCCTCTCCCGACAATGGTGAGTAGATCCCTGTCAAGCTTTACACTTGTAGGTCATACTTATTACCTTTCTACAATTAATAGAGAACCCCCCCCTCCCCTTTCCCCCCAAAAATGAATGAACCTCTCCTAAATTCTATACATGTACATGTAGATAATAGTGATAACATTTATCGTAGCTATGCCCCCTCTCGCCACAATGATGAGTAGACGTTTTTCAAACTTTGAACCCGTAGGTCACAGTCTTTCTCCTTCTAATAGACAAGACCCCCCCCCCCCCCCCCAAATGAGTGAACCTATCCCAGATTTCATTCATGTACATAATTAATAGTGATAACCTTTCTCACAAATGAGTGCCCTATTTCCTGCTACAATGTTGAGTGGACTAGATGTTCCTATTTTACACATTATGGAGGTGGTGTTGTCACCCTTCTAGTAGATGAGTGCCCTCTTCCTATCATGTTGAATAGACATATGGCAGCAACAAAGAATCTCCAGTCCATTCTGTTGTGGGCTAGTCGGCGTATGGATCTCCAAGTGTATCCCAGATAGTGCTGTAGTCAAACGTTTTTCCATCCGGTAAACGACCATCCATGCCATTAACCGTTTTCAAATTGACGGTTTCGGATAAACGGAGATTTACTGTCAGCCAGGGATTACACATTGTTTGTGTAGTTACTTGTAATATTTTAAGTTTTTCTGACTTAATTGTCATCATAAATCAACTCCAAGACTTCCGATGCTGTGTCTTTACTAGTGATCTTTCTTAACGCAAAGTTCTTAAACTACGTCAGCTAACCATTGATAAGCTCACCAAAAAATTGGTCCCCCACGTCACTCGTATGTAGTGGCGCGGACGCGGGTGATGCAGCACCTCCGTACTGTATTTCACAAGCGATACACTCGGATGTATGTAACGCATACTTTGATTTGTTTACTGGCTGGCGATCGCCCACCAACACAAAAATATGTACATTCCGCAAAAAGTACCATGAGCAGAGCTTTCAAAGCCAATTTGAAGATCGGGAATGGCCCATAGAGATCGCCTCATTAATCATTGATATGTCCTATCAGTACATGTACTTTCGATGTGCAGCAAAAGTACACACTCTTTAAATTGAGAATTAAAAATGATCATACCTTCAGCATGTGTAAAAGAATGGTTCCGCGAGAGAAAATGCTGTACTAGTCTATGGGATTTCGTCTTTGCAACTTTTCACTGATAACTGAAATACGGTAAGCAACAATTTCGTAGTACCGTTACCACAGCACTAGAAAAATGTTCGTTGACCGTTACACCATGTACGTTCGCTGGTGTCTTCAGCTATGTGTAGAAAACGAACACGAATACAGCGCAGCGAATTATTGCGCAATACAATCACAGTGAAAGCCAAATAGATCTGTGCATGAGCTCTCTCGCACGGTATTTTGTAAGTACAATTACTAAAGTTTACAACCTAAATAAATGAGTTGTTTATTTATTTTTACTGCCGGGATACGGTCTCAATCGATTGATACTGGAACCGTCTCGGGGCCTGAGACCGCCGGGATTTGATCCCGATCCCGGACCGGCTGACAGCACTACTTTCAATAGGCGGCAACTTTGGCAAAGGTGTGATGTTTTCGATTTTTATCCGAAAACCGTTCGGTTTTGACTCCCCGTTAAACGGAATTGAAAATAACCGTGATGTTACAGCACTAATCCCAGATGAACCAGCTCAGCCTCCGTGGTCCGCCGCCAGGTGTTTTTTGGTCGTCCTCTTTTTCTTCTCCCCTTGGGAGTCCACTGGAGTGCACTTCTTGTAATGTTTTCAGGATTTTTTCTCAAGACCTATTTCCTGTCTATTTCCACCTCCTCATTATGATGATGGTTTCCATGTCATCCTGGGGAGCGTTTCATCAACATTTGTTGTCTGACAAGTTGTCAGATCTGACATCTTTCCTTGATTTCGATTGGCTGAGAAGCATCGTTACTATGGCAACTGTCGGATAAAACAGACTTTAAGTCCTTTCATGAAATGCTACCCTGGTGTGTGCTGTCATATAGTTCTTGATTGGATATTAGGGCTGTTTTGAAAGCCTACTTGGTACTTTCATTTCGCCAATCGGCTGACCACTCCAGCCGTTGGTAGCCTGCAGCCATTTGGAGCCTGCCACCTTTCAGCGCCGAGCCAGAGCTGCAATACCGGAGTGAGGCCAGTCCCATACCCATATAACAGCGTGTGTAATATCCCTAACCAATGTCCGATTTTCATAAAGAATCTTGGCAAATCTTGACGATATTCTCATGTGAATTTAGGCATCTAAATGACATCAACACACCTTAAAACTTTGAAATGGAGTAAAACATTCTTGATTTCTTTAATTATTACACATTTTAGGGGGTCCTTCTGAAGTTCAAGCTATGTTTCCGAGTAGTCAATGGAAATTTTATTATTCGTGTAGTGACATTTCCGGACGTTTAAATGGTCAATCATGTACTCGAAACAGGCCTTTTGGATATAGTGTTGGGCCAAAAAATGTGTAGAATCCTCTACAGACTCTTCATGTGGAACGTTGCTACATGTAACTTGGCTTCATGTGTGTTCTGTTTAGTTATTTGCCAGCATTCTGATCCATAGAGTAGCATAGACAAAACACAGTTCTAATGAGCCTTCAGCTTGGCTTTGACACTGTACTGTCGCAACCTTGTCTACTACTGTCAGAGGTTATGACAGTAGGAGACCCTGTTCACACAATTGGCACCATGAGACAATATGAATGTCTCGATTATGTCATGTCTCCTTAGATATTGAGCCTGATTAGTTAAGAGTAGGCATGTTCTTTTTGTTGTCCATCCTGTCCATCCTGGACATAAATAAAACATTTTATGGATGCAAATTTCAGCAAATGACCATGGCAACCAAATTTGATTAAACTTTAACATCTTCAGTGATGCCTTTGCAATGAATTACATGTATAAAGTACATGTAGCTCTGTCCAATTAATGACTAATCTTCTACAGGCCTTCAAACCTTCAAAACTTGTCAAATGTCTGTCTATGACTGACTGATCAGGTACTACTAGAAGTTTTCATGAAATGTCAGTCCATGTTTAAAAGAATAATTTTTGCCTGTACTTTCTTCCACTAGGAAACGGTGCATAGGTTGTACAAAGCTCTCGGTATATCAGCCCATCTAGCATATGAGGCCAAGTGTAAACCTCAACGACATCGGAACATTGCAGCTGTCCTTGGCTGTATTGCAGAGAAGCTAGCCGGTCCCAAGAGCGTCACTCTTTTATTGCCGGAAATCATTGAGTACTTGTTCAGTTTATTGGTGAGTCTTTAACCCTTTGCCCAAGGGAAGCAGATGACAGAATTTAGTAGTCAGCAAGTTAAAGGCATTGGCTAACTTTATGAGCAACCGATTAAAAAAATTCTCAAACTAAGATGAAACATGTGAGTAATTGTATTTGTACTCAAAAACCTTGAAACGAACTATAATTTGGAATGAAAAACTGCTAGTAAGACGCAAACCGCGATTTTATTATTTCTTGTCCCAGAGACAAGAAATAAGAGGACCGTTTTACTGAGTTCAAAAAGACCATTATCTGCCTCCCTCCGGGTGATACGCCAATACACACAGTACGGTCCGGTGGGCCACATGTGCATGCGCACTCCTTACGTCTAGTCTGTGCAACCGACCCGATATATTTTTTCAACCATTGATTCACATTTATAACATTTAAAAATATTTCCTGTGGATATTATACTTTGTAACTTTCAGACTGGTATTTTTACACTATAACCCTTATGTTTATCCCATTTTTAAGTAGCAAAACGAGTTTTTTAAAATTATAACAATGTTAACCAATGCCTTTAATCTGTTGACAACCAGGTTCTTATGGACTAGCTGATGCCTTCTTTTCCTATAATCATTACCCTTATCTAAATTCAAGTCCTAAGTGATAATAAGAATAAGAAATAGAATACGAATATGAATATGAATACAAATAAGAATACAAATACCAAAACAAATAATGAAAATTTAAGAAAATAAGAATATCAGAATATAAGAATATAAAAATATAAGAATATACATATATAAGAATATTAGAATATTAGAGTATAAGAATATAAGAATAGAGTATAAGAATATAAGAATATAAGGATATAAAAATATGAGAATATAAGAATATAAGAATAAGAATAAGACATATTTCTAGCATGTCTAAAGCCATGTTTCTAGAGGCAGTAAGAAATTATTCTGCAGGAAATCTTTATTAACCACCCTCATGGACATGAAGTATTCTTTACTTGAAAAAGGCAGTTTCTGTATTTTACTTTGTGCATTATTGTCTACTTTCTAAACAACATATTGTTTGATTTTATGGTATCTTCTCCCTGCTTTCCTTTCTCATCCCTTTTCCTGTATACTGATTTTGCAGGTCAGTGAAGTGCATCCGCAAATAACATTGTATGCCCTCATTGCCCTAGAGAAGTTTTCACAAACCAGTAAGTACATCATTCCGTATTTGAGTAAACAAAGGAACGACTGTTAGCATAATTGTATTTTTAACTCTTCAACCTGGCCCCTCTTCCATAAAAAATTGCGATTAAACAAAACTCGAGTAATTAAACGCAATTTGATTTACAACCAATCAGATTTGGGACTTACGTTTAATTTTTAAGTTGCATTTAATCACATTTTTTATGCAAGAGGGTGATCTGATTTCAGTATAGTACACAGTTTTCATAGACCCCAATCCAAGTTATCTTGGGTTTGGTATTCAACGCGTTAAGATAATGGGTCGTTTTCCATTCTCATCATTCTAGACATTTTCATTTAGCCATTTTATCTAGCTTGTTTAATTATAAAAGTTTATTTCAGTGGTCTGATTTTAGCTACAGAATTTATGTTTATTAGGAATTGGTTCTACAACACATCCAGTTGATGGTTCTAGGACAACTCCCCCAGGAGGTTAACTCCCCCGATACGATTCCCACCTGACAACTCCCCCTGGAGGACAGCTCCCCCGAGGGCAACTCTCCCCGGAGGACACCTTTCCCGGATGGCAACTCCCGAAGGACAACTCCCCCCGTCCTCGGGGGAGTTGTCCTCCCAGGAGTACAGTCTTGACAAGACCATCTTGGGATGTGTTTATTGAGGGTAACAGAGGACTAATAAGCGATCCAAGTTCCGAACTAGCTTACCCATTACCCTCGATAAACACGACGGGGACTTGATTACTGAACTAGTGTACCGGATTTGCGTTCCGCAAAAAAGGGGGATTTAATTACCAGTTGAACGAGATCGGCGACTCAAGTGGTGGCAATAAACACAACGCGACTTCGGTCGCATTTCATTTGGGAACTTTGGACTCCTGTTTCTGGGTCAGATAACAAGTAATAAGCCTGCCAGATTTGACCTTTATTATTATCTCTCTCTCTCTCTCTCTTTCTTTTTAGATTTTTAAGGCCACAGAGTGAATCTGAGTCATGTAGTTACTTTTATTTCAAAATCCTCCAAAATAGTATTTTTTTTTAATTAAAGAAAAAAAAAACATTTCTACACTACAGGTGGCTCCCAAATTTGGTCAGATTGTAGATCAATAAATGAACTATCAGAAAATATAACAAACCTAAAATCAAGTATTCAACCCCAAGCTCTCTATTTTAGCTGTTTACTCTAAAACTCCCATTGTGACTTAATTGGTCGTTTTGTGGTGGAGGGTCACACATGTACATGTATATGCTTTAATTATTTTAGATAAAGTAAACTTGAACTTTAACCCATTCGTGACAGAGGTCCACATTTTGTGGTTTGGCCTAATATCTTTTGATGCAAAGCCCTAAAAATCATACCAAATACATGAGCAGAAAGAGCAAAAAATTATACACAAACTGTGCCCATTTTGGTTGCGTCAATATTCGTTGTTTGATGCTGGAATTTTTTAAAAGGAAAATAAGCATTAAAATCCTTAAATTGGCAATGTGATAGAAAGTTTCAAATCACCGTTTTCCCCCGCAAATTGGCAACTTTTTGACTTCTCATCATAATTTCTGTCAATTTATATTCATTTCAGATACATGACGTTTATAAGAAAAATGTAGCAATAAAATAAAAATGTTGGGGTTGCCAATTTGAAGAATAAAAGCTGATCAAATTAGGCTTTAAATAATTCCTGTCACGAATGGGTTAATTGTTTTAAAAGTGAACTTGAACTTTAACATGAACTTATTCAACAAACTTTGTCCTTCTCTCCAAGGTGAGAACAAGCTAACGATAAAGAAGGCAGGCATTGCTGAGAAGCTGGTTCCCTTGGTTCAGTGGGCCGATAGCGAAGACCTCGATCACAGACAAGTAGGCTTCTGTGCTAGGTGGTGCCTTGACAATGTTTGTGAGTAAATATGTGTATCATTCATTTTGGAGATAAGTACAAGGTCATGCATTGATTCTGTTCAACTTCATTTGCAGCAGCATAGAGCGTACTGTTTTGTCTTAGGGTCTGATTATAGAGCGTACTGCTTTGTCTTAGGGTCTGACTATCAGTACTGAGAGTGGTATGTGAGGATTGCGATTTGAGTAGGAGATTATTAGTAGATTAATTATTGGACAATAAAGTTTGTCCTATATTTACTTGAGTAGTAGATTATTAGTAGAGTACTTATCATTGGACAATAAAGTGATGTTCTTTATTGTCCAATCACTACTTAAGTAGTAGATTATTAGTAGAGTAGATATTGGACAATAAAGTGATGTTATTCAAATGCCTAATGCTGGAAATGTATTATGTTCTCATAACTAAATTATGAAGTAAGGTAGGGATGTTTATGCCATAGTTTTGTATCATTAACATAAATTTTCTTTCATTTTCCTTTATCAGTCTTTCTTCCGGGGAGATCACTCACGTATGAAACCATCAATCTGGATGGACTGAATGCCATGCTCAATGATAACGATGTCAGCGAGTACTTGAAGATATCTCCTAATGGCCTAGAGGTAAGAATTTCATAAAGGAAAAGGAAACCCTGGGAACAAGTCAAATTTAATGAAAAGAGGGAATATATGAAAGCAAGTCAAAAAAGTTAAATCACAATCGGTTTTGAAATAAAGTTGTGAAAGTTTGAAAGGTCTTGATTTACTTTCTGTTGCCAATCCTCAAATTGGCAATATTGCTTCAAAATGGTAGGATTTTGTATGGAGAGTTGTCCACAAAAATGTGCCATTTGAAACGATATTGCCAAGTTAAGGATCGCTATAGAATAAAACCAAGACTTTCAAATTTTCATAAACTTTTTCCTTTCAAAACCGTTTTTGATTTAACTTGTTTTAAATTACTTTTCTCTGTTCTCTCTTTTCATTAAAATCGACTTGTCTCTAGGGTTTCCTTTTCCTCTAATAAAGGCATGAATTGGCTGCCTTTGGTAGGGTTAAAGAGGAAGTGAATTAATATCAGAGAATTGGTGAAAAAAGAATTGCAGAAAGAATGAGAAAGAATGAGAATATTTTAGATTGGAGATTTATTTGTAATATAGGGAATCTTTTTATGCCTCCGCCCACCGTAGGTGGTTGCCGGAGGCATTATGTTTTCGGGTCGTTCGTCCGTCCGTACGGCCGTCCCGTTTTCGTTCTCGCGATAACTTAAGAACTGTTTGATGGATCAACTTCAAACTTGGCTCGTGTATGCATATGGGAGGGGCAATGATCTGAGTAGATTTTGGGGTCTCAAGGTCAAAGGTCAAAGGTCATAGAGGTCATTATGTACATAGAAATGGTCCATTCTCGCGATAACTCAACAACCATTTGACGGAGCAGCTTCAAACTTTGCACATGTAACTTGGCCCATGTATGCATACATGTATGGAAGGTCTCATAATGGTCTCATTAGATTTGGGGGTCACAAGGTTCAAAGATGTCATTGTATACATGAAAATAAAAAAATAAACATGAATGTGCCATATATTTCCTATCTGGCAATGGCGGAGGCATAAATTTCGACCGCGCGCGGTCGAGGATTCATCTAGTTTTTTTTTTTAAGTCCATTTCTTGTCAACCGGTAGCAGTACATAGTTTTGTGAAGGGCTAAATTAATCAGCTATCCCTCCTCCTATTGGCAAAACTTTTGCTTATTTTCCACTCCCACATAGTGTAAAAATATTAAAATGTCTATGTATAATCACTAATGTGAATGAAAATTGCAAAATTTGATGTAAAATTCCCCTATTTGTACATGAAAATAGTGATTGGAAAATTTTCAATGTGGCACCAATTTGGAGACTTTGATGATTATTTACCATTAAATCACTCTTATTCAAGAATGGCACAACATACTGCATTGAAAATGGACTTGAATTTTTCAGTGAATTTTGCTCTGTTTGCTGATGAATACTGTGTAATTCCTAGCATTCAGGGCCCTGTTTTATAAAACTTGTTATCAATAACAACTGCTATGTTTCTATGACAAATTTGCTCTCAGCCAATCAGATGCAAGCATTTCAGTAGCAAATAACAGTTATTGCGACTTTTTATTGATAACAAGTTTTATGAAATGGGGCCCTGGATCAAGAGATACTGCAAGGGTGTCACTGAAAGGAAACACTGTACTGCTGTTGGTTAACCCTTCTGCTGAATTCTTTAATTCCCATAGATTTAATATATGAGCCATCTGGGCTGGCTTTCAATTTGGTACTCAAGCCATATTTTAAAGTATTTCACTCAGTTTTCCGCTATAGTAAAATAGTTAACCAACTTCGGTATTCAATTGAATCTTTTGGCTTAGTATTTGACCCTAAATCTAAGACAACCCCCTAGAGGCAAATTACTTTGGAAGTCTGATTGGCTGGCATGTAGTTTTCACATGTACGTTCAATTATTAATGCTGCGCACAGATATAACCGTGCATACAAGTACAATGCGTCGCATTTATTGCGCTTTATTTGGGATAGACAGACTTCATGACGTTACAAAAGGAAGTATCTTGCCATAAAGTCAGCTTGCTGAAGTAGAATACTTAAAGTGATTTGAATATGAGTTAAGGCATTTTCCTTAGCCAGCTAAAATGCTAAGTAATTTACTTCTTCAATCAGTGTATAGAATTGATTACTGGCATTGGTTCCTGTAGGTGATAGCTTAACACATTGTTTATCAAGAAGAAAGAAAGGATAAATATCTCTCCTACAATCTAAGGAAGCTGGTGCATTCGCTGTTACAAGTAAATGAGGTGTTCATTGGCATTTCAAATCAACACAGTGGAAGGATTAGTGGGCATAATCCATTGTAAGCCCCTTCCTTTTGTGAACATGATGCTGTAGTGAATGAACCTATTGGGAATAGGAGAGACAAAAACTTAATTCTTCTTAAAGGCATTGGCTAACATTGTTATGATTTTTAAAAAATCTCATTTTGTTACTTAAAGACGGGATAAACATTAGGGTTATAGTGTAAAAATACCAGTGTGAAAGTTTCAGAGCATAATATCCACGGGAAGTATTTTTAAATATTAGAAATGTGAACCAATGTTTGAAAAATATACGAGGGTCGGTTGCATAGACCCAACGTAAGGAGAGTGCGCATGCGCACATGACTCAACGGACCGCACTGTGTGTATTGACGTATCACGCGGCGGAAGGCAAATAACGGTATTTTTGAATTCGCGCAAACGGTCCTCTTAGTTCAGTGTCTCTCGAGACGAAAGCTAATAAAATCGCGGTTTGCGTCTAACTTACAGCTTTTCCTTCCAAATTATGGTTGGTTTCAGGGTTTTTGAGTATAAATACAAGTACTCATACACATGTTTCATCTTAGTTTGAGAATTTTTTAAATCAGCTGCTCACAAAGTTAGCCAATGCCTTTAACCAATATTGGGTACTGGGTGACTCCTGTACTAAGTCTATGGGAAATTGAGAGTTCAGTAGTCAGCAGGTCAACTTGGTTTCCCTGAAACGTCTTTCCTTTAGTTCATAAGTTGCTGAACTTGCTGATTGTCAACCTACCCATTTAGAGATGACTGTATCATGCAGAAATGAGGATGGCACCCAATTTGTCAAAATATGATCATTTTATGAATGAAAACCTTGTCTTGAAAAAGCATTATTTCTATTATTAGTGCAACGTGTAGAAAGTTAGTATTTCTGACATGCAAAAAACACAATCTATATGAATTTGTGATAAAATTGTCAGTCTAAAGATTTGTGCTGGGCAATGTAAGACTTGACAATGATATAAATTGCTTTTGTTGCAAAGTACCTAAAATTTCTTCTCTTTTCTCTCCTCCAGGCAAGAAGTGATGTCTTATCTTTTGAGAGTGTCCGCTGTACTTTCTGTGTGGATGAGGGTGTCTGGTATTATGAAGTGCGGGTCATCACGAATGGTGTCATGCAGATCGGCTGGGCAACAAAAAACAGCAAATTCCTCAATCATGTAAGTATTCTGTTGAGTATGAAATCAAGTATCTCGGATAGAATGGAGAGGATGTTTGTAAAAACGAGTCACGGCAAGTACATGCCTGTACTCTATCATATGTAAATACATCATAGCATATGTTTTTAAGACACATGCACATGTTGGTATTTACATATGATAGAGTATGTAAATACATCATAGCATATGTTTTTAAGACACATGCACATGTTGGTATTGATATGTCTGTAGCATGTGAATGAATGGGCTTGTGCATGTGTGATTGTGTGTATGCTTTTTTTTTTTTTTTTTTTTTTTTTTTCCTACAGTTTACTACGTAGATTTTTTTTAAAAAAATTGTATTGTATTTTTTTCTTGCGTGTTTGTTTGTACAGGGCCCCTTCTTACAAGCTTTGCTTTCTTGGGGTCCTTCCTGTTTGCAAATCATTTGCTTTACTATGTATTTTTACTTTTGTTTTAATGGAAAATAAATAAATAAATAAATGAATGAATGAATGACAATTTAATATGTTAATGTATGATAAAAGAGCAATGTAGATAGAATGCCTTGCTCAAGGGAATCATAAGTGCCTTGCTGGGGGTTGAACCCACGATCTTCCTGTTTCCAGACAAGTGCCTTAAACCACTCAACTATGACACCTCTACTGCCTTAGCATTTTACATGACTACAGTTGATTCTCAGCACTATTTGTTATCAGTGTGGATTGAAGCGATGTTACACTCTCCACGCAGGTAAAGCATGTGGGTACCAAGTCAGAGACATGCACCAACTGCTCCTTATCAAGGTTACTTGGCTAAATCCAGGTTAATAATACTGCCTTCCAATGACAAAAGAAACCATCTCTGATTTTTTCAAAAATTGACTTTTTCTTGATTTTGGGATCCTTTTTCATATGATCTACATGATGAGGAGGAAATTAAGGTCACATGAACCTCACTTTCCGAAATAAAGTCATATCAAAAGGAAGCAACTCCACAGATTTCCAGATAACACAGTGACATATTTTCTTCATTTACTGGGAATTCTGCAGAGTTGCTTCCTTTTGTTATTGGATTTATTGTAAGTCTTTGATTTATTTCTTCAAACATTTCTTTCTACAGGAAGGGTTTGGTATAGGTGATGATGAGTTCTCCTTCTCATATGACGGATGCAGGCAGCTGTATTGGTATAATGCTAAAAGTAGAACACATCGGCATCCTCCCTGGAAGTCGGGTCAGTCTGTCACTCCTCTCCCTTTTCATTCCAACCCCCAAAATACTTCAGTGGATGATGATACAATTTTATTGATTTAAGTATTAAATGTGTCTTGTATGTAGCTGCTGTTAATGAAACAAAATAACACCTTCAAACAATATTTAAGAGTCCACAGAATAACATCTTTAGTAACTCTCATAGTCATCTTGTAATCATATTTTGAAGAAAAGAAATTTCATACTATATCACAGTCCTTAATTCTTTCATTCCTATACATATTTTCATTCCACCAGAAAATGCCATTTATCATCAAGTCCACCTCAGAAACCTGATGATTAACCTTTTGCTTCAATTTCCATTTACTGTAGCACGCATTCGTATTGGATGTGCATTTATTTCCGAGTCATCCCTGGCTAAGTTTGCAATGGTTGGAGTAACATGAGTGCTTGAATTTCCTCCTTCAGGTGACATCGTTGGTTTCTTATTGGACCTGGATAAGAAGTACATGACTTTCTCTCTCAATGGCGATGTCCTTCCTCCTGAAAGTGAGGTGTTCAAATCAGCTCAGTGAGTGTCTTCTAAATATTCATTCATTCATTCATTTCAAATTCTCTTAAAAACATGAACAATTTTTACATTCACTAACAAAAAGGTAATGCATAAACTGCATGAATGCAATACAAGAATTGGGAGGAGCCAGCAGAGGCCATTGGCCTTTCAAAGGCTGGGTTCCTATAACACATATCGTGAATCTCATTTTAAGTTTTGATTAGCAATAATTCTAATATTCTCTTTCTTTATAAATTTGTATTATACTTGTATTTAAGAGAACTGTTGCTGGGCTAGCGCTATGAGGGTAATTTAGACGATGTGTGTGCTCAAGTTTCACCATAACGATTTTTTTTTTTTCAGGTGAAAAGGTGCCTGTGTGTGATTATACTGTGTTAAAAAAAAACTCTCTTCCAATTCATGACAAAATAGTGATATAATATTTTTGTTTTTTGTTTTTTGTTTGTTTTGTTGTTTTTTTGAGCTGTAGTCTACATATTTATGGGGGACTCTCAAATCAAAACTTGGTTAGACAAACAGACATCTGATTTGACTAAGGGCTACCAAATTAGCATAAATTTTCAGTGGTTGAAGTTCTTTCTGCAATTTAAGTTGTGAGGTATGGGTAAGATAGCAATCACTTTTAGAGTTCTGAATTCTGAGATTGCCTTTAGCTGTACAGATAAAGTATGATTTTTCATTCATCCTATCTTCTTTAGAGGTCAAAATTGGATTACACTATATGGAATCTGCCACAAGATTTGTTACTCACAGTTTGTTGGTAATTGCAGATGAATAATCAGAACGAAAAACAAACTTCTGTATCCAATTTATCTGTTTCATCATTCGTTGATGAATAGTCAGAACGAAAAAAAACTTCTGTATCCAATTTATCTGTTTCAACGTTGCAACTCTTACAGGACTGGCTTCTTTGCCGCAGCTAGTTTCATGTCCTTCCAGCAATGTGAGTTCAACTTTGGTATGACACCTTTCAAGTACCCTCCAGCTGGCCCCTTCAGAACGTTCAACGAGTTTGCCAGGCTTACACCTGAAGAGAAGCAGATCCTTCCAAGGTATGTGTAAAGGATAGTGGTGAGAACTTCACAGTTGTCCCTATATCGTGCATCAGTGCAGAAATGCCTTTGCGCAATGCCAAAGGCATGCTCTCTAAATTCCAAGAAAGAAGAAAATTTGCTGAAAAACAGTTCTTTATTTCTTCAAAACCTTTGAAGCTCCTTTGATGGGATTTGAAACTTTGTTTTCCCTGATTACTTAATTCCAAGCATATACTTGCTTCCCTAGCTTTTGTCAAGCCACCAAAGGTGGAGCGAGACTAAGGGATCCTTAGTGGCGTCTGTCCATCTGTCGTCCGTTCATAACGCTTATAAAACTTGAATAACTTTGCTACCGTTTGCCTGTTTGGAACCAAACTTGGATGGTAGATGCTCTATAGTGACCTCAATGTAATTTGGGGGTGAGAAGTCATGTATGTAGGTCAAAGGTCAAATTAGGTCAAATGTTAGCATTTTCCTCTGGGGTTAGTAACTTTAGATGCTCTATAGTGACCTCAATGTAATTTTGGGGTGAGAAGTTATGTATGTAGGTCAATGGTCAAATGAGGTCAGATGTTAGCATTTTCCTCTGGGGTTAGTAACTTTTGAACCACTAGCCCATTTGTAACCAAACTTGGATGGTAGATGCTCTATAGGGACCTCAGTGTAATTTTGGGGTCAAAGGTCACATATGCAGGTTAAAGGTCAAATGAGTATGAAACTTGAATAACTTTATGAGCGTTTGCCCATTTGAAACTAAACTTGGCTTGTAGATGCTCTATAGGGACTTCAGTGTAATTTGTGGATTAAAGGTCTTGTATGTAGGTCAAGGGTCAAATGAGGTCAAATGTTCACATTTTCTACTGAGGTTAATAGCTTTTGAACCACTAGCCTGTTTGTAACCAAACTTGGATGGTAGATGGCTTAAGGGACCTCAAGGTTAGTTGCGGTCAAAGGTCATGTTTTAGGTCAAAGGTCAAATGCAGTCAAATTACAATTTACCTGCAAGAATGATCGCACACGGATATGGCGAGACACAATATGGCTATTAGCTTGTTTAATTGTTCAGGTTCATTTATCAACCCTTTTTTGTAAATAGTATAAAATACTGCATTAAAGAAAGACTGAAAATGTTCAGTGCATTCTTCTCTTTCTGTTCATTTATAATATGTAATTCAAAGCATTACGGAACATAATATACTGCAAAAATGTTGCTTTAATGGAGACACTACTGCTATGGGTTAATTCATTCTAAATCGGTTGACATATTTTTCTTATTTATTTTAGACATAAAAAGATGGAACTGATTCACCAGATGAGTATCAGTGAGACAGCCTGCAGCTTATGCTTTGACAGAGAAGCCAGTGTCACATTCAGGCCGTGTGGACATGGGTAAGAAAATAAATCTTATTGGTTGTGTCATTTGATTGTAATTAGTTCTTCTGTCAACTTTTTTATTTTGAAGGTTATGTCCAGTTTTGGTAGGCCCTCGAAAGATCTTTCATAACATTTGAATTAATAAATGTTTAGTTCTCACATTTGCAACAATTCTTATCATTGTCCATTCAAACATAGTTTGAAAAAAAATGAATCGAACATGAACCAGAATAAATGATAATTGCCAAATTTGATTTTAGATATTGCCAATTTACACACAGGAATACTGATTATATGATATTTACAGCACTGCCAATTAAGAGAGCATGATAATTAATTGCAATTAAATTGCTCATATTTGAGAACGACTCAACACACTGCATTGGAAATGGACTAAAAAAATTTCATTGAATTTTTCTCTTTTTGCTCATGTGTAATAGTAATCAATCATCTAGACCAACAGATACTTCAAAAGTGTCACTAAAAAGAGACACTCTACTGCTATGGACAAACTCGCATGCCATGGTAATCAGATGAAATCAGTCTAGCTTATGGTCAGTCTGATGGACCCTGGTTCAAAACTGAGTTTTGTGTTATGTTTAGTGACTTTAAAGGTGCTTTCACACATGATGCGACAGTGTGGTACCATGCTGTGTCACCGCACTTTTTTGTGTACAAGCCTATGGGGTATAGGGCAACAAAAAAATGTCGCCGAGGCAGGACACACTTTTGTTTGCTGCCTAGATTTTTAAAAAATGCGCACCAATCAAATTTCTAAAAAGTTAGCGCAAAATTGTTGCCATGAGATTGCTTGTGCAAGTTTTGACAATATGCTCTCTTATTGAGAGTTGACGTGTTAATGCGTGTTCATTAGCATATGTGGTGGCACAAAGTCCCATCATGTGTGAAGACAAAACAGTGTGGTGCCACAGTGTGGTACCACACTGTCGCATCATGTGTGAAAGCACCTTAAAGATCAACCCTTGATGTAGATGGTTGTATCTGAGGGATACATGTCTTTGTACATGTACTGACAAACACACAGTAATTCAAAATTTCAGTGGCACTGTTTTGTTGCTTACATTATGAGAAGAAAATATGATAAAGATTTCTCTTTGGAATAGGGCCCAGGAATTAGAGACAAAAAGTTACTCTTTCTCTTTCTTTTGTGGTGTTGACTTTCTCAGTTGACTTTCTTCTTTTTCTCTGAATTATGAATTTTATGTGCCTTTATTATCAAAGACCTTTATGGGAAGCATCTTAGAAAATTATTTAGGTCAACATCAAATTGTGAATCCATGATATATATTACGCTTATTTCATAGCCATACCCTTAAAGGCACCGAGGTTTTAAGTAAAAATTGAAATCCTGTCGTTACACATCGGTTTCTTTTTTTGTTTCCAATTCACTCCATAGTGGCTTCTGCCCCGATTGTGCAATCCAACTCGAACAGTGCCCTCTGTGCCGCACGACCATTGTGCAACGTGTTCGAAGTGACTCGTCCACGATAGGTGTGGAACCCGGCTCAACGAGCAACCCAAACAACAATGCAGCAGCATCATTGGAAACGGAAGATTCATGACATACGTGAACGGTGGGTTGGTTGGTGCATGGAGGAAGGAATGTTTAGAGCAACTCTAATAACTGCAACAGATTCAGGTAGTCCTAGACTCATCTCTCTGAAATGTTTCATGACTGCTTTGTTCTGTATGGCACTGTAAATCACCTCAAAACACTGCCTTGGCAAAATTAAATAAGTTAGGGGGTTTTATTCTTCTTTTTTTTAATGATGTCTAGCTATTACAACACACACAGTTTTGCCCTCTAAATAACCTGGTACCTGCTAATTTTAAGGCAGTTTCATTGTTGACTAGTTTGACAAATTTCTGAAGTCCCATTTATTCTGCTAGAAAACAATTGAATGTATTGTCTCAGCTAGTCTGTAAAGTGATGAATTATTACTCAAGTGGCCCAGTCAAACTACTTCCGCATTTTTCGAGTGATGCTCTTGAAATTCGGCACACACATAGGTCTTGGGATGAAGATGTGCAAGACATAATTTTTAATGTGTCAGAAAGTGCTTTGCCATGGTAACGGCATATCATGGCAGTAAATCGGGAAAATCTTGCGGATCAAACTACTTACCTTATTTTTCGAGCGATGCTCATGAAATTCGGCACACACATTGGTCTTGGGATGAAGATGTGCAAGACATAATTTTTAATGTGTCAGAAACTGCCTCGCCATCATGGTAATGGCATATTATGGTAATAAATCGGAAATATTGTGGATCGAACTACTTCCCCATTTTTCGAGCAGTGATCAGGTAATTCAGCACACACATTGGGCAGGGGTATTAATCACCCTCAGTGATATTTCTAGACGTTTTTGTTTCTTTTTTTCTTGTTTAACTCCCATTTGCCATTCATTTCTGTAAAAATGGTTTCATTTTGCTGTGGCAGTTTTTAAAGGTGGTTTACCTTGTCTTGTTTGAACAAGGCCTACCCAAAAGGTTAAAGATTACTTGAGTCACATACATTAGTGTTACATTTCATCTATTATCAGTGTCGGAGGCCTCTTTTTCAATTAAATTAATTTTTCTACTAATTAATGTCGTCACTATAATAGACTAGTATTTTCACTCATGTAATTGAAATTGGACTAGTTTTAATGTCCATAGGTTGATATAGAATCACACTTTTTTACATGACATTGGTAGTGAGAACAATTTTCTTAGGAGATTATTTTTGATGTTACATTGATGAGGTGAAATGTGATACTGTTGATATTATCTCAAGGTGACTAATTCTACTGCATGTAGCAATGATGTGTTCGAAATGTTAACGTGCATGTTGTGAAAGAAAATGCCCAATATGATTGAATATCGACTAAGTCAAACATTTGATCGCTTGTTAAACATTTTTGCTAAAGCTCAACTCCTAATAAAGATCAGCCTGAAATGCTTCTGTTTTTTGTCAGTTTTTGTCTCGCCTGCGTAGCGGAGCGAGACATAGGTATCACTATTTCCGGTGTCGTCGTCGGCGTCGTCGTCGGCGTCGTCGTCGGCGTCGTCGTCGGCGTCGTCAACAATTGTGTTGTACACCCAATAACTTTCTATAGCTTTAAGGTGGGATCACCAAATTCATACCAGAGGTCCATCTCTTGAAGGCGCAGGTCAAGTTCGAATATGAGTCGAATTGGAATAAGGTCAAAGGTCAAAGGTCAATGAACTTTCCATGACTGGCACTGTGCTATATTGTACACACAATAACTTTTTATACCTTCGAGGTAGGATTGCCAAATTCATACAAGAGGTCCATCTCTTGAAGGTGCAGGTCAAGTTCGAATGTGAGTTGAATTTGATTAAGGTCAAAGGTCAAAGGTCAATGAACTTTCCATGACTGGCACTGTGCTGTGTTGTACACACAATAACTTTCTATAGCTTCGAGGTGGGATCACCAAATTTATACTAGAGGTACATCTCTTGAAGGCACAGGTCAAGTTTGAGTATGAGTTGAATTTGAATAAGGTCAGAGGTCAAAGGTCAATGAACTTTCCATGACTGGCACTGTGCTATGTTGTACACACAATAACTTTCTATACCTTCGAGGTAGGATTGCCAAATTCATATGAGAGGTCCATCTCTTGAAGGTGCAGGTCAAGTTCGAATGTGAGTTGAATTTGATTAAGGTCAAAGGTCAAAGGTCAATGAACTTTTCATAACTGGCACTGTGCTATGTTGTACACCTAATAACTTTCTATAGCTTTGACGTGGAATCACCAAATTCATACCAGAGGTCCATCTCTTGAAGGCGCAGGTCAAGTTCGAATATGAGTCGAATTGGAATAAGGTCAAAGGTCAAAGGTCAATGAACTTTCCATGACTGGCACTGTGCTATATTGTACACACAATAACTTTTTATACCTTCGAGGTAGGATTGCCAAATTCATACAAGAGGTCCATCTCTTGAAGGTGCAGGTCAAGTTCGAATGTGAGTTGAATTTGATTAAGGTCAAAGGTCAAAGGTCAATGAACTTTCCATGACTGGCACTGTGCTGTGTTGTACACACAATAACTTTCTATAGCTTCGAGGTGGGATCACCAAATTTATACCAGAGGTACATCTCTTGAAGGCACAGGTCAAGTTTGAGTATGAGTTGAATTTGAATAAGGTCAGAGGTCAAAGGTCAATGAACTTTCCATGACTGGCACTGTGCTATGTTGTACACACAATAACTTTCTATATCTTCGAGGTAGGATTGCCAAATTCATATGAGAGGTCCGTCTCTTGAAGGTGCAGGTCAAGTTCGAATGTGAGTTGAATTTGATTAAGGTCAAAGGTCAAAGGTCAATGAACTTTCATAACTGGCACTGTGCTATGTTGTACACCTAATAACTTTCTATAGCTTTGACGTGGAATCACCAAATTCATACCATTTTTCAAACAATAAGTTTGCCATAACACCTTAATAATTAATTTAATTTTACAATTTTACTCACATTATTATCAGTTACATTCTTTTTCACTAACATTCATTTCCTTACTTGCATGGAAATAATTATAGCTTCGTAGTATTAACAGCATTCTTAGTGTTATCTGATTTCCTAGGGATAAAGTAGGCCTATACCATTATTGCATATGTAAACTGTCAGAACCACAATTCACCCCCTAAACTGCTGACAGCCTCAGAAGTCATATAGCATAGTTTTGACATGCAGTCTCTTCATGACTGCAATATGCAGGCGAGACAACGCTTGGCGTTTGCCTTGTTTTTTTAAAGAAATTATTTGCTTTTGTTATCCACCAATAGGATTTAGCCTTAAGCAGTTATGAATACATGTAGCTACAGAAAATATTCTATACATGTTGATAAGTTATCTCAATGCAATCAAAGAAACTATTGATTGGTCCAAGACCAAATAAAAGAATTTTGTATGAAATCATGATCTAAACTTGACTGTTAGTGTTTATTACCTTTCACCTAACCTTTCACCTGCACTAAACCCTCCTTTCTGAATGGGACATGATGTAATGTATATCATGCTTAAAATTTCAAGAAGAATTCAGTTATGCAATTATGAATATACGCAAAAGTATGTAGAAGTAATGTTCATACTACAGCCTTTTGATCATGGGTTTAGTAAAGCCTTGCAATCTGATTATATCTCATTTTTGTATGTCTTAAATCTTTCATGTGGGATGTTCTCCTCAAAGTGAATTTGTTAACAGATACTCACTGCGAAGTTTCACTTCACTAACAATGATTTTCCTACTGCTGAAAGGATGAAAATTCTGACCAACTGAAATTTTGATGATAAGAAGGTTTGTCTTAAAGCAACAGTGAACTGACCCTTTTTATGATGCATTTACAACATCGCCAACTTAGGGCTACTCAAAACCAGAGACTCTTAGAAACATTATATCCTTTGTGGCTTCTTGTGAATTTCCTTAGTATGAATACAAATACATTTTAACAGATGTTACTCAAAAAATAAAGCTCTCATTGATCAGAATAGAGCATGCTTGGAGCAAAAAGGGGACAAAATCAGTAGTTTGGGACTGAGAGGGCACTATTTCAAAATCCCATACAAGGGTGCTAGTTCGCTCTGGCTTTAAATTTTTTTTTTTTTTTCATTTGTTCTTGTATTTTTTCTGCTCTGGTATGTATTTAATAGTGATTTTTTTTTCCATTTTGAAATGCTTATTTTGAGAACCAGTTGCAATATATAAAGAGTTTGAATGCAAACCCCATATATCCCTTTTTGTCAAACTGAGATATTTGCAATTAAAGATCAAGAAAAATCAAGAAATTAATCCAATTTTGCAAGAATTAATTTTTGACCATAACTTCATGAGTTTATATGTAATGTGCAATGTATCATTTGAAAAGTATTATTTTATACTATATGATGGTGACCTTACTTGCATATAAACTCTTCATATGCACATAGATGTATGGCTCCCCCCCCCCCCCCCCCCACCCCTCCCCTCCACACCCCCATTTGAATTTCCTGTTCTTTTAAATTTTCAAAATGATTTTTTTTATACATTTAGCTCCCTTCCATCATATATTATTCTGTTGGTTACTATGAATGTTTTAAACAAGTAAACATTCTTCTTTAAAAGTTCTAATCCATGTATTTATTAAATTAATTAAGTAAAGTTAGTTAGGTAGCTAAATTTATGTTTATTCTAAAAACTGGTATAATACCACTAGATTTTGTTGTGCACATGTTTTACTTTTATTTATTACCCTCTTTTCTTTATTTCTTTTCAAACTAATTATTAAGTGTCTGTTGAATGTAAGTACTGTAAATTTTTATGTAAAGGCTTATGAATTTATTAAATATAAACTATATACGATCATGATATGCTGGTGTAGTATTCAGGAATGCAATCATAAGTTAACTCATAGCTGTAACTGTAACTACCAAGAAAATGTACCATGAGGTTGAATAACACTGAGTATCTTTAGTACCTTTATACCAGGTAATAAATGTTTTTTTTGGGGGGGGGAGGAAGGGGGTATATTAATCATACTGCTTTTAAGCTAAGTGAGTGCTAACTAAGTTGCACTTCTAGAGAACCAAAACCAAAACTAAAAACAAAGAACCCCCCTCCCCCCCAAAAAAACAAAACAACAACAAACAAACAAAAAACAAAAAAACAAAAACAATATTCCATGACAGGTTTTGCATGGAATTATATACTTTCTGTTATTTAATTTGGGCTTTGTGCAACTTAAACCTATTGCCAAGAACCAAACTGGCTATGGCCAGAGTAGTCTCTCTCCACTTTTAATAGAAATAGACGTGTATAGTAAAAGTCCATATTTGATCACCAGTTTCATTGTTAATGTAGATTATTTAAAATCAGAATATTTTTTAACTTTAATGATTATTGTTATTATCACTGCATGATTAGGAATTAGTGAAGGTGATTTTTGTTGCATCGGTGTGTTACAAATTCACAATTAATTTTAAAGGTAGCCCATCCTTTTTGCAAAATCTGTGAAAAGCCATACAACTTGGCATGAGTTCAGGATTTGCCCTTCTGATACTGTTTATTTAATCTTACGGTCATAAGTTGCTTTAGTTATATCGTGCACGGCAACCACATGTACTGTAGCAGCTCTTGTAACATGAATCCTTTCATTGTGCGCTATCTTTCAGCTGAGGGAGCTATTCTCACTAACGGTCAAATTAAATTTCAAATCTTCAAATCTTCTTTTCGTGGTACGAAAAAAGTAAGCTCTGATAAATTATTGAAGATTATTTCCTTAGAAACCAAATTTCACGCTTTGTGAATTTCAGGGATAGATTATATAGCCTTTCTCTCTCAAATGATGACAGAGTCAGGGAACTTTCAGAATTAGGTCTGCAAAAGGAACGGGCTACCTTTAAAACAAGCGTTAATTAGATTGTAAAGACTCCCACAGGAGTCTAATGCTAACTTATCCACAATGAAATACAGAGTTTACACAAACAATTTTCGTTGAAGGATAACTGTTAGTTAGTCTGTGTTTTTTGTTATCACACATCAAAACCAAGCTTTTTATTTTGCCTTGTTCAAGACATGCAATTTTACATCATAATCTTTCCTTTCTGTGAAAAAAGAAAGAAACATAACCCAAACTTTAACAAATAAAATAATCGTTAACACCAGTAGTGTGAATATCACCTTTACTTCGGAGTGGTAAACTAGTCATTCAGAAATAGAATTTGACTTGGCTTGATTTGAAATGTCAGTTGTGAAATACATTTAAACTATTAAGCCCACCGCATACTATATGATCTGACTGCGACCGATTTTCAAACAAATGGCATTTTGCATTAAATATGAAAGTTTAAACAAGTAAAATTGTCTTATTTGAAGTTTGGAATAACGATAGGAATACTAAAATCTAAATTTTGGTTAACTGCAAGCCTTGTCAGAGTAAAGACTAAATCGGCTTAAAATCGTAGCCGATTGCATGATTGCTACGACTCGGAATTGAATTCGCTTTTTTATTTCAATTTTGATTTTAGTATATGACTATTCGGAACTTTGATCGTTAAGATTTTACATGTATGAATGTTCATATCAAATGCTATAACAATTTTTTTTCAAAATCATATTGCAAATGGATCATATAATGTGCGGTGGGCTTTACTCGTACATCATTTTAAAGATGTGATAAACTACAAATATTTGTTTTTTTGGATTACATTCTATTATGAATAACCTTTAATATTTAAAGTGATATCTTATGAAGACATCTCATAGTCAGTATGTTGATATCTCTCGTGGAGATGACAAATCAATTTCTTCCTATGCTTTTCATGAAGTTTACTGTGAATTGCATATTTCTGTGAATTTTAATGGTGATATTGCATGTATTCAGGATAGAAGTTTGCACATGAAAATGAAAAAAAATGAATAAATTAGTAAATGTAAATTACCTGTAAGTAATTTTGAAGACAGAAGCTGTTAATATAAAATGGCATACATGTAAATTTTGCTGCTATAGTTATTTGTGCATATATATAAGTATTAGCAAATATCTTGAAAAATTTGTAATAAAAGGAATACTTACGATGTATAAAATTAAAGTCAAATGTGTTTCAGGTACTTATTTCATGAAGTTCACTGAATTACTTAGCGGTATCCAATTTTGCAAGAATTACATGCTTCTATCTACCATGGACCTAATAGACATGAACATTCATCATTTTGTTAATGAATTCAAGCACATGTCCCTAACAAAGCCGTCTCAATAACATTCTGTACATGTTACTCCACTTTGATCTCATGAGGGTCACCGCCAATTAGCCAGAGAGAAGCAAGGCAGTGATTTGACATAGTGTATAAACTATATGCGCAGAAGATAATAAATCGCTTAAATCATGGAAAGTCGATGTGAAGTTCCGTTTTATAATCGGAAATCGCTGTTTCTTATGTTTTATTTTGAAAAACGTGTTGATATTACAAGATAGAGGTTATATTTTGATTGATTGTTTGTGATTGAAAATCCCATTTTCCACATTTTCCTCATGAAATTCCAGAGTTATGACGCACGGGGCACGGGGCTTATAAAGATCATGGCCTTCTAATTGTTAAAGGTTATATGGGTGTGCGAAAGTGAGCGGATCAGTAATAATAAATTTCATATCACAAAAATCGTCTGCTTTTCAACTTTGCTGCTCCCCATCAGAAGTGTTTCGATTAAGACATATTCTGAAAAAGCAGACACCTGCTAAACATAACCCAAGTGAGGGAAACTGCTCCTTTGTCAGTGAGTGAACATGCTCACGTCATCATTATTGTGCAAACACCTGAATTTTCTCATTATCAGAAGGCAGTGATCAAAGGAAGGCTCCCATTAACATTCCATTTCTAGTAGTTCCATGTATCTACCAAGGACCATCCCTCTCTCTCTCTTTCATTTAAGTTATAAGTTTTATGAAGACTCAAAATACTCTTTCTCAGTGTACAATTGTACTGTGCTCTCTCTCTATATCTTTTTTTAACAGGATGGGTCAGTTCAACACATACCGACACACACACACACACACACACACACACACTCAGAGCTTTTGTGGGATTGAATGAGGAAACATATTGGGGTTTTTTTTAAAAATCTATTTCTTTGTTTTTCTTTTTTTTTGTCCCCGCTGAACGAAGTTCATGAGGGGACTATCAAACGGCCTCCGTACGTACAATAAAAAATGCTCCTCTATTTCACAGCCGATTTTGGTTCTATTTGTTTTGTCTGATAGGACTTGGTGGGGACTTCAAAACTTCAACACAGAATTTTGAAATTCATTAGTTATGCAAATTTATGCAAATTTATACTAAATCAATGAAAATGATACTTCTCTATTTCACAACTGATTATGATGCTGTTTGTTTTATCTGATAGGGCTTGATGCGGTCTTCATTAGTTATGCAAATTTATGCAAATTTATTCAAAATCAATGAAAAATGCTGCTTCTCTATTTCACAGCCTATTTTGATTCTGTTTTATCCGATTGGGCTTGGTGGGGGCTTCAAAGCTCTTACACAAAATTTTGAAACCATTAATTATGCAAATTTATTCAAACTTAACAGAAATTGTTACTTCGCTATTTGGAGGGGGCTTCGAAACTTCTACACAAAATTATGAAATTCATTAATTATGCAGATTTATTTGAATTTGATTCTGTTTGTTTTATATGATGGGGCTTGGTGGGGGCTTCAAAACCACTACACAAAATTTTGAAACCGTTAATTATGCAAATTTATTCAAACTTAACAAAAATCGTTACTTCTCTATTTGGTGGGGGCTTCAAAACTTCTACACAAAATTATGAAATTCATTAATTATGCAGATTTATGTGAATTTGATTGCTTGTTTTATCGGTTGGGGCTTGTGGGGGGCTTAAAAACTTCTACACAAAATTTTGAAACCATTAATTATGCAAATTTATTCAAACTTAACAGAAATTGTTACTTCTCTATTTGGTAGGGGCTTCAAAAACTTCTACACAAAATTATGAAAATCATTAATTATGCAGATTTATGCAAATTTATCTAAAATTGATCAACGAAAGATGGATTTTGATTCTGTTTGTTTTATCTGATGGGGCTTGTTGGGGGCTTCAAACTTCTACACGGAATTTTGAAATATTCTTTTACAGCCTGAAATTCGCAGCATGGCAGAAATGTACTCTTCCATCCATCTCAGCACCAGCAATTATGTCACTCCATTATAATCACAAAATATTAATTTAATGATTCATTTCTCTTATTTACCTAGGATATCAGAAATAACCAAAATAAATTCTCAAGATCTGCACTTTCGGCAGGGACATGTATTACGCATTACGTAATTTACCGATTCACTTGTTGTTTTTCAAAAGATGGGTTTTGCTTACAAGTCCAGTTAATCCATTTGAATTGAATTTATTTTAAATCAGTTTAACCCCTCAATATCATTGCAGGAACAATCTTGGCATGTTTGTTTACTAATTAGATGCATGAACCTCCAGTTGTCTTGCACAGCACCAGATTACTCACAGGAAACTGAGAAGTATCTTGAAGGGGCCAAAATCAAGTCTTACTCATACCGGAGAGAGGAGAAGAGAGATATGGAAAGAAGACACAGAAATGAAGTAAGAGAGAGAGAGAGAGAGAGAGAGAGAGAGAGACTCGGGAGAGAGAGAGAGAGAGAGAGAGAGAGGGAGCACAATCATTGAGATAAAGAAATGAGAAAGAGATTACAAGGAGAATAATGAGGTCGGAAACAGTGATAGGGAAATGACCGGGGGGGGGGGGGGGGATTTTTGTGTGTTTGTGCTGCAGGCTGTACTGGAATGGAATATGATGCATATGTAATTCAAATGGAGTTTTATTTCTTACAAGGGAACAAAATGTACAAAAATGAAAAAAAAATAAATATTAAACAAAAATTCATAATTTGAGAATGAAAAAAAAAAAGCAATGAAAGAAAAAATACCTGCCTGATCATCTAAACAAAACAAAAAGTTATGCAGTATTTCATTCCCACTGACACAACAGCCATCTGGTTCCCATAGGTAATGCATTAATTTGTCCATGAGGATGCATTTTTTGTTTTTGTTTTTCCTTTTTTGAGGGGGGGGGGGAAGAACCATATCCAAATTTTGGCAATAATGGTAGTTTCTTAATCCCCCCATATCACCTCTCCCCTGTTTGTAATGATGGTATAGCACACACCCAATTCTAGAATTACATGTAAAAACCACATGTCTTCCACACTGTAAATCCCCTCATTAAAATGTCCTCAGTCAACTCAAATTGTACTATTTTACCACAAAGTAAATTCCTAAAATGATACCTGAATTTTTTTTAAAAGGCAGGAATTGCAGACTTAACTATCTTTCTTCCCCCAAGTCATTAAATACAATATAAATGATACAAAGCAATTCATGAGATCAGTTTTTAATGATTTTTTAAATTTTTTTTTATTAACATCATGATGTAAAAAAGGAGAAAATACAGCCAGTTTCAAGTTCAACCCTGAAACATGTACATGTACTGGAAAAAGTGTAAATTACCTTTGAGCACATACATAATGGTATGTGATCAAATATTGGGATAGATTGTTAACAATGCTCCTTGTTAATGCAAGATAATTACAAGGTAATTAAAATTGTAACAATGGTTGATTCTCTCTCTCTCTCTCTCTCTCACACACACACAAACACACATGCACACTTCATTGTGATAACTTGTATCATTGTATATAAATAAATACAAACTGCACTTAAATTGTTAAATTATAAAAGAGGGCAGGAAAATATTTTCCAACATTTGTTCTTGGACTTAATGTTATTTGAAAGACGATAACTTGCACATTCTTGCTGACTTCTTTTTAAAAATTCAGCGTATTTGTTCAGCCTAGTGTACTTTTCTGCCTAAAAGTATTTAAGGTAGTACATGAAAATCCTCACTGAATACAGTCAGAATTAAAGAAAGGGATAAACCCCAACAAATTAACAACTTTGGACAATATGATGTATCTTGAAGAATTAGTACCGGTAGGTAGAAAAAACATTATGCAAGAGCATTATGCATGCAATTACACAGATTAACATTCAACAGAAATAGAACATACAAACAGAGAATAATACGAGTCAGGTATGATAAGAATTACAGTAATACATCATGTATACTAACACAAAATCATTAGATAATTCCCAACAAAAAATCACTTAAACAATCACAAAATATTCACAGAATATGTTTTCAAACTCTGGGCAGCATTTCCCAGCACTCTCATAGGTGTAATTGCCTTGACATTCCACCAAAATGCATGCTGATTTTATCATTTATTCATTCATTATATTTCCTGTTTTTGATTGGATTTGTGATCACCTTGTACTTGTGACAGTTTAGATCTTTAGATCTGAATGAAGGCATTCACTCAAGAACACGGCATTGTGAAACAGTGCATGAATCTTGTTATGTAATCTGTTACAAACTACAATCAACTTGAAAACACAATGATGCAGTGCTACCTTATAGAACAGACATCACAATTCATTAGTGTATCGCCACATACCCTTCGGGCTTTCCAGAAGGCAACTGGCTGAAATACTACAGTGCTGTTCTTAATCATATTCATAGAAAATGGCATATGATATTTAAAATATTCTCTTAAAAAATACAAATTTACATAGTGATCAGCAATTTTGATACACTTATAACTTTATTCTCTCTCTCTCTCTCTCTCTCTCTCTCTCTCTCTCTCTCTCTCTCTCTCTCTCTCTCTCTCTCTCTGAACTAAAGCCTTGTCCCCATGCAAATAATATGAATAATAATATATGTATGATTCTTCATGCAAATAGATTCAATTGAAAAATTCTAATCCCGTTGAAGATTCCAGAGAATACTCATGCTGGGGTCTATCTGAAATGCATTAAAGCAAAGCAAATTGCCCTCAACGGATTAATCAATTCTGCCTTTTTGCATACCCTTAAAGGGGATACCCAATGCTGAAACAATGTTCCTTCATTTAAAAGAGCATGATTTTATTAGCAGAAAATCATCTGCCTAAAATTTGAAAAAAAGTCTTGTTGCCACAAAAAACCCCAAATATGGTATGGTTTTAGCATATTTTGGCCCCTCAGCAGCAGCTGTGTCCCAGTTTCAACTGGGTACCCACAATGACGTCATTGTCGTTACCTTGTCGCGCAATTCTAGCAAAATGTAGACTGTACAATACATATTGTAGTCTAGCGTGTGCCACAACTGCAATGCACGAAGCTGGGTAACCACATCTACGTCATACCTCATACCCAAATTTTTAGGTCAACCCTTGACTAATTACAAATAATTTGCCAAAATGCATTGATTTCGATTGAAAAATCATTAAATTTTTAATGTTATTTTTCTTGAAATTCTATTCTTGATATAAAAAAAAATCAACCATTGTGTAATCGCTTTACGGCTGAGAGGATAATGGGATATGTTTACCCTTACAGCTTTAAACTCTCTCTAAAGAGAGGTCATCAAAATGGAGAAAATCTCAGCCATCAAGTTGGAATACATTTTTTCTCCCCTTTTTCAGTATAAACTATAAAGCAAACTTCTATGGACTCTTCGTGATTTACATGTATATCTCTAATACATTCAGATCTTTAGCTCAGCTAACACAACCTTCCTTCCGATCAAAATAAAATGCCCCAAAGATTATTCTCAGCATTTCAGATCACCTTCACACCCACTATTCTGGGCCCATATTCAATTCAATACTTAAGCCATAATTTCAAGTAGTTTACCAATTTTTTTTTTGCCTAAGTAAAATACTTAGCCATCTTCTTTATTCAAATGAATCTTTGGGCTAAGTATTTTACCTCAAGTCTAAGACAATCACCTAACAGACTTAAAGGTAATAAACAGTAGTGGTAGCAAATGAAAGTTGGCATGAAACTGCTCAAATATAGTCTCATACTGTTCGGCTTGCATGAAAAGATGCATGAGTGAGATAATCTAGTATTCTATTCATGATTTCCGGTGAATTTCAGTAAAACAATTCAAATGATCGCATATCAACCGTACCTTACATACTCTCCCTACAGACCACCTACCCCGACACACACTGTTTACACGTGTATGAATTTTTGATGCAGGACTGAGAACTCGACGTATCTTCCGTTGATATTTTAGCCATTTCTAAACAAATATTTTTCAAAAAAACATCAACTTTGTTCGAAATTAGTCATTCTACATCAGTTCATGTGAGTAATTTTCATTCCACCTAACAAAGTAGTTAAATATTCAAAGCGCCACCTTTCCCACTACTGCTTATTACCTTTAAGCAAATTACTTTTGAAATCTGACTGGCTGGCATAGTTTTCATACCTACACACTGTCATGATATGCTGCGCACAGCTAAATTTTATAACTGCGCACACAATGCAACACATTTATTGCTCGTTATTTGGGATAGACTTTATTACGTCACAACGGATATCAGTTTTGCATTAAAGTCACCTTAAAGTAAAATGCTTATAAGTGATCTGATTATAGACTATAGTTAAGGCATTTTAAATAACCAAATAAAATGTGAAGTAACATACTTACTCAATCTGTGTATCAGATTGAATACTGGCCCTGTAATACATGAATAAAAGAGCTTTGTGTCCGATGAGAACATTCTCCTATTCTTTCTTTATCGGTACGACCACATCATCCACTTCCACTGGCTTTTCCATCTCGTATGTCCCAGGCTTTTGCTCTCCAGGTGGTGCACTTGGGTTAGCAGCTGGAGGCGCCACGGGGGTGGTTGCGCCATAGGTAGGAGGGGGCATGGGGTTGCCTGGTGCATGTGGTGGCGGTGCGGCGGAGGACGTAGCGGTCTTTCCGGTGCCAGTCCCTTTCCTGGCATTGGCCATGAAAGTCTTGAAGATCGGGATCTTGTGGCGGTAATGGCAGACAAAGATGAGAGTACAGCAGCAGGTCAGTAGGAAGAGGGCAGGAATGGTGATGAAGATACTAAGGACAATGATAGCTGACTGCTCTGACATTGCTGAAAGGAAAAAGAAAATTATTATGTTGATGAGTGATGTGCTCCTACCTAAATACATTTCATACTCCCCATAACTATTCATCTTTCCTATGCCTCAGGGCTACATTGGTATGCTGAGCTGTGCAAATTTATGTGACATGCTGCCCTCTATAGTCAAAGATCGAAATCACTAAAATAATCAACAGATTCATATAAAATATTTGTTTTTTACACCAAGGATAATAAAATATCCTATTTCCATTCCATTCCTCCAAGTGGATGTAAATCATCTTGATCAAGTGGATTTTGAAAAATAGTTTTCTGATCACTGGTGACACAGCTCTTGCTCCTCTGTCCCAAAAAATTCATTGGTAGAACACTACTTTCCTATTGTCAGCAATTTTTATGCTACAGCACGTCTGTTGTGCGAGGTTAGTATAACCGAGCACTAGTGTGAGTGCCTATGCCCATATATTCTAAATATTCATAATTGAATGAAGTCTAAAATTCACTTTGTGAAATTTGCATATTTCATTCATGAATGAGTCAAAACACAGGGAAGATTTAGCTTGAAGGAATTTATAGTAACAAAATTACCTGGAAAGTAAAAGCACAAAATAAAGAATATACTTTTACAAGACTTATCTGTTTATGTAAGATGCTCTTTAAAACATGAATTTTTACTATTCAGCAGCAACTTTGACAATTCAGACTTTTAGAAGAAAAGGTAGAATTACTGAATTCCAAGTTAGAATTACTGAATTATAGATTTAGATTTTCATGGGCAGCAACTTTCTTCAAAGTAGACTCACATTCATTTGTGGTCAAACTTTAAAGTGTACTGAGCCAAGTAGATTAGTAGACCCTTTCAGGATCAGGATTTTAAAATGTATTTAATCTATGTCACATTATATTATGTTACCAATTTACAGTAACCACAGGTTATTTTAATCTTCCTTCCTGTTTACATATCTTACAAATGTAACCATCACATCTGATCCATTATTACTAACAGTAACACTAACAGTTCCGATTGTTGTTGTTGTGGTTGTTGGTTTTGTGGCGATTTTCCATCGGTGAATTGGATGATTTTCGCCAGGCAAAGTGAGAGGGCGTTGTTTTCCTCTCATTGTCATAGACTATTTGCTCTGTTGGATCGACAATGGCCTTTGGTGGTGTTGTGCATTTGAGGATTAATTTTGTTAGTAAAGTTTTATTTGTTACTTTTCTGTATTGTTTTATTGCGCATGTTTTTATAAAGTCAAGAATCATGTGTGAAAGGGTGGAAAGACGAATATATTAAAGTTGCTTTCAATTTGTTGTATTTAAAGGTAGGAGATCCCATTTGCAACTCTAAAATATTAAGATGTGTGAATATGTGTTCAATTATAAGAGAATGATTATTAAAAACTTCTGTGAAAGAAAAATGGATTGTACATGGCTAATTAACTGAATAATTAACATTTTTTGATAACTCTGTACTTCTTTCGGACTGAAAATTTTAGCCGATTATTTTTCCACATAGCGCACAACGAAAGGATTCACGTTACATACAGTACTAGTACAGCGCTGCTATTATGTGGTACGTGTGGTGGCCGCGAGCTGCGCGTGGCTGAGCTAGCTAGCTAGCTGGCTTCGCTTCTACCAGTGAGCTGATCCAACTTGCTTATTCTAGGATGGTTGCTAGATTTTCCTTTTTGTATGACCGCAAGATTAAATAAACAGTATCAGAAGGGCATATCCTAAATTCCTGCCAAGTTGTAGACCTATGGATTTTCGAAGATTTTGCAAAAGGGATCTCCTACCTTTAAAGGTTAAATCTGATTCTGAATCTGAGGCCTCTCTTCATCATTGAAATCGAAAGGTATAAATTGCAAGTAATAGCAAATATGGCAAGACTTCCTTTTGCGACAGCCACCCAACATGCAAGGTGTGCTTTATTCCGTTAGCAAGTTTGGTTGGCTGTCGCAAAAGGAAGTCTTTTCGCAAATATATATGCAGTGTATATTAAACTCAGACAGCATCGGTTGCAGTCTCAGATCCAGATTGACATTACGCCCGTTTTATACGGATGGGACTGAAGTGAAAGGCCCTGCCTAACTAAGCCTAAGACTATAGGCTAAGCTCTAATTTACCTTACCTTCTGAACATTTCACAAGGGCAAGGAGCACTCCAATCATTGACAGGAACGACATTTTGTTGAAAATCATCATCTTCACTGTGCACAATTATGAAGCTGAAAGACTACGATATCATAGTACGCAAAGCTAAACAGCGTGAAGGGCGCGGTCTTGCGTCACGGTTATAAGAATTTCATCGCAATGATTTTTTTCATCAAAGAGTACCAAAACAATCGCTGGTGTTGTCACGTGATGCAGATATATCACCTGACACATTTCCAAACGTCTTTGGGTAAGGCGCTTGGCTCATCGCTATGGCTTGCCCGCATATAACATTGTGGTTGGAAGAAAAAGGGTCTGCGCCAAATTTCATGTTATCAAAATAATTTCTTGTTGGAAATTGAAATTCCCCTTATGCGAAATTTAAGAACGATGGGTAAAAAAAGCCTCCATGTTCTGGCCCCATGCAGATTTCCAGTTATAACTAAAATTTGGATCTCCTAATTCTCATATTTTCAAAAGAAATGTGTCAGGTCATTCTTATCCCCGTTCTGTAATTAGGTTTGAAATCTGTGCTTAGGTATTTTACTCTGACGTTTTGTTAAAACACTGAAATGTTTCTTCAATAAGACAAAACGAAAAAATAATAATGATAAAGAACTAAGAAAAAAAATGGATTTGATCCGGTGTAAGCCCAGATCTATACTCTCCACTCGATAAACTCGATAGTATACAGCCGTCCTGAACTACATACTAGTGTTCACATCAATTCTAAATTTCTAACCCTATCTGACCTTAACAAGAACTAGAGCCATAACCCTTACCTAAAACCCACAAGTCCACACTGACCCATAGCTTTGTTGAAGGAGCCCTGAAGAAACTTTAAAAAGGGAACAAAGCTTAAGACAAATTTTGCAATCGTAAACCATTAAGAACATTATTATTATTACTATTATTATCATTATTATTATCATCATCATCATTATTATTATTAGTGGTGGTGTTTTGTTTACCATGTTTACCATGGGTGTTTAACTTCCTTGGACGATACTGCAAATGTGGCCACCCTCATCTTGGGTGTGTACTTAAGCCTCAATATGGGCGAGAATATCATTCTGAACAATAAAGTTACCCATATTTAAAAAAGGCCCGGGGGCATAGGATTTTCCGGCTCAAAAGTCAAAACCACACCATATTTAAAACAAAAAATACCTCATATTTAGGGATTTCTTGCAAAAAGGCGACCCATTAAAGAGGCACACCCCCATATACCATATCAAACGAGTACCCCTACCCCCGGGCTTCCCCCCCCCCCCGTTCTGTTCTGTCTTTCTTTATTTCTGTCTTTGTCCTTCCTTCAAGCACCGCCCTTGACACGCGTGTGCTCTAGCTGCCCCTATAGATACGTCATTGATCCTAATTACATCACTTTTGTGATTCAAGGATAATGGTCGGTATGGAATTAAGACAAATCCCCCTTAATATTATTTTGGAATCGGAGCGTAACCAGTATTACATATGAATCAAGGTAAATTGCTCATGTATATGGCATCGACACGTGTATGCTTTAGGTCAATCCACTGGTAGGTATCGATTCCTTGAAACACTTTTTTTTTCTTTCTTTTTCTTTTTCTTCTTCTTCTTTCTCTCCTTTTTAAAAAAACATTGTATGTAAACTTCCATTCAATTATACTATGAATATGATCATGCGTGTAAATGTTATGTTTGACTTATTTTTTAATAGTTTGTTTCAATGTATTAAAATGTAATGTTTTTGCATATAATTATATTGATTCTGGCATGTGAATATACTTATATATGTATTATTTGTGAAGATATTGTTTTGAAAAATGGAGAAATAAAATAAATCTTTAGAAAAAACAACAACAAAAAAAATTGCGATCTAGCCTAATATCATGTTTTTTTTATTAGCTATAGCTCAGCTGGATGAGCACCAGGGGTGACAGACGATGCACAAGCGCTATTCAGTGACCCACTGTTTTTGTTCTTGTTTTTGTTTTTGTTAATCATCAATATTAAAATCATTATATCAATAACCACCATCGCGATATTTATTATACCTGTATCATGATTATGATAAATAAAAAAAAAATAATGATAATAATAATAATAATATACAGTTCTTGTATAGCGCATATCACATTATGATATAACGTCTCTATGCGCTTCCAAAGGACTTGGATATTATTACCCCAGCTTTAGCCCGGCAGCCTTTTACAGCGCGCAAGCATTTCAAGGAAGGAATTCCTGCCAGGTACCCATTCACCTCACCTGGGTTGAGTGCAGCACGATGTGGATGAATTTCTTGCTGAAGGAAATTAACGCCATGGCTGGGATTCGAACCCACGACCCTCTGATTGAAAGACGAGAGTCAGAACCACCAGACCACGACGCTTCCATGATGATGAAGATGATGATGATAATAATGAAAATAGTAATATTAATAGTAATAACAGTAACGATAACAATGACAATAACAAAACAATAACAATGGCGATGACAATGACAACAATAACAATAACAATGACAATACATTTACAATAACAACAACAACAATAACATTAGCAATAATAATAATTATAATAGTAATTTCATTTCATTTCATTTCACTTCATTTCCATTTTCAACTTCAAATAACATTAGCCTACATATCAGAGATGATAACATCATCAACAAAATGCACAAAATAAGAAAATTTACAAACAATAGAATTTTCAAAATTAAAAGTATATGAATAAATGTTGAAAAATTTTGGAAAATTTTGAAAATTTTGAATAATAATCATATTAATGATAATAATGATGAAAGTGATAATAATAATAATAATAAAAAAAAATAATAATCATAATAATGATGATGAGGATGATGATAGTGATAATAATAATGATAATAATTATAATAATCATAATAATGATGATGATGAGGATGATGATAGTGATAATAATAATAATAATAACAACAATAACAATAATAATACTAACTTATGTTATTATTCACGTTTACTTCGTATTGCATTTATCTTAAGTTGTTGGATCCATGCCCTTTCTCCCACCTCACAACTTGAAAATCAGTCTGTCATATTATAATCCGGACAGGGTATGTTACTCCTCTCAAGGTCAGAGAATTATATAGATCAGCGCCACATCCATAATGATCTATTTTTACCTTGGACAAAAAAAAAAAGAATCTTTAATTTAGTAAACAATTTTTTAGACTCTGGGGAAACGTTTTGATATCATTAACCTCGTCTGTTCACATGTAAAATACGATATACGCTCTCTGGTCAATAGACCATAAACGAAATAAGCTTGGACACAATAATCTGTTTGCGGCATGGAATGTACATTATGGAGGATTGAATCCATTATCTGATACCATACATAGGCGGCGATCCCGGGGGGGGGGGGGGGGGGGGGAGGCGGAGGTTGGTTCGTTGGTTGGTATTGGGGTTTGGAGGCGCTTATCATTACTAAAGCAAGGGATGTATCCCCTCGATTTTTTCTGGAGGAATCGTCCCCCCTCCCCCTCGATGTTTAAAGCTTAAAGTTTTTTTTTTTAGTTTCTATTTTGATAGCATTTATGACAGATTTTGTGTTTACGCACCTCTTCAAATGGTAAATGTGATGGAAATAAATCATTAAACTTTGTGAATGCAGGGGGGGGGGGGGTCAATTTCACACTTTCCACTTTTTAACGATGACAATAATAATTTATGACACGTACCCGTCAAGTATAGCCGTTTGCAATATGAAAATTTGTGTGAAGTAGATCAGTCTATTTTGAATTTGTTTACATGTACATCTTCGGGACGCTTTTTTTTCCAGCGAGAGGGTATTATCATTTCGCCTTCGGTATCCCCCCCCCCCCGCACTCGTTACATGAAATCGTCTCTACTGTCTGATACATTTCTCATTTGAAAACACATTACTGAATTGCATACGTGACTTTGCAGGCTCAAGGAAGTTTTGAAGGTCCTGGAGGGATGGCGGTCTTCTAGGTCAGTGGACCACCAAAGTGCTTTTTGTTTGCTTGTTTGTTTTCAAAATGGAATCCACACAGCGAGAAAGAGAGGGGGAGAGAGACGGGGGGGGGGGGGGATGCAGGAAGGAGAACACTGAACTCTGAACTTTTATCTTATCATTTCTGTCGACCCCTTTCGGAGTAGGAGAAATACAAACGAAAACATAATATACTGCATATGAAAATATAACCGTAAAACAAGTAATATCAACAAGATGCATGGCATAAAATATGGCAATATACATGCATGCACATGTGTAATGCATTCATTCAGAAAGAAAAAAGAGTCAGAAGACAGATGGGAAGAAGCCGATGCACTGGAAAGCAATCAAGACGGAGGGGGATGGAGAAGGAGGAGAAAAGAGGAGACAAACAGATAGACGGACAGACAGAGGGAGAGAGTTGGGGTGGTGGCGGGAGCTCGGCTCGACGAGGTTGTTTAAGGTCCTGGTCGGATGGCCATTTTCTATAGGTCAATGGACAAACAAAATACTTTATGTTCTGTTTTTCCCCAAAAAAAGATACAGTCCAGTGCTCATCAGAAAGGCATAAATAAGGCATGAAATGAAATATCGCTCTTATTATAGGGGCACATCACGTAAAAGGATTCATCGTATAACGACAATTTACCTCAGTTCAACAAAGTGATACATCATACCAAGTGGATTTTGCTTTCAGCTCTTTTTATCTGTTCATTTTTCTGACAGTCCTCGAATTATTAAAAGACAAGATGGGCTTTTCTACGGGCTTATTTCAGATGACATATTCCTCCTATCTTCATATGATAATTTTGTTTCTGTTCTTTCTTATTCGTCAGGCAGAGGCATCTAATGAAACTGGTAAGTTTGCATTCATCGTTTCGTACCAAATTTGAAAGCGTCTCGCACAAAAGTGTCAGGACCAGAGATGGCTCAAAATGAGAGTCTGCAAAGTGAAGTGAATTGATTTCATTTATTCCCCTTTCCACCTCTCATCAGCAGCTTCCAAGACCATGAAGAGTATACCCCCCCCCCTCGCGCTCTCTCTCTCTCTCTCGCTCTCTCTCTCTCTCTCTCTCTCTCTCTCTCTCTCTCTCTCTCTCTCTCTCTCTCTCTCTATCTATCTATCCAGGGGCGGCGCCATGGTATTTTGATAGGGGAGGGAGCAAGATGACCCATAGGTAAATTTATTTACGTTTTAAATGGAACAAGTAGGAGTATAATATATAGTTGCATGACCCATCCCTCTCTTTTCCCCATACTCTTCTTCCTCCCTCCTCCTCTTCCTCTTTTTCTTATTTTTCTCTTCTATTTTTTATCAATTCAAAAATCATAAGGAGCGGTCACCCCTGCCCCCCCCCTTGTAGCGCAGCCCATCTATCTATCTATCTATTTATCTATCTATCTATCTATCTATCTATCTATCTATCTATCTATCTATCTATCTATCTATCTATCTATCTAGGCTATTTATCTATCTATCTAGTACATGATTTTTTTCCCCATCCTCGTCGTCTGCCTTTTCTTGCAATTTGTGTTCTTGCAAAAAATGATAAGGAATGGCTGCTAACATGCATGACTTGTGATCATTTTGTCTACACTCAGACTCGGAAAGTTTTCGAACCCATCCTGAAGACGACCTCAAGCCCAGTCAAATCGCCACCATTCTCTACGTCACCGTCACGATCGTCGCCGTCGAGAGCTTCGTCATCTTCCTTCTCGGCGTTTACGTCATCATGAAGAAGAAGAAATTTTCGCCACCCGATTCAACGCCTATCGTGCCATCTATATCCTCACTGATCACGCCTGCCTCGTCCTGCTCGATCGTCGAATCCCCTAGGAAATGTCCCACGTGTGGTTATGACGTCATGAATGGAGCGACGTCGTCCTCTCTTTCGAACACGGCGCCGATGACGACAACCACTTTGACATCACTAGATGAAGTCCAGAAAGTCATGCCTTGGTATCAAGGACAAAAGTATAGGTGAGAATTAAACATACCTCAAATTTTCTTGATCTGTCTTTGAGAGCCAGGAGGGCATTCACGCTGCATTCGATGTAGAAACGCCCTTCTGGCTCCGAACAGAGATTAATCAAACTATGTTGCTCTCATTAAAATGCAAGTCCATAACGAGATAAGATTCATTTCATTAACAGTTTCCATACAAACTACAGTGAAAATATGGTGAAAAACAATGAAGTAATGAATTTTAGAGTTTTGCTATTTTTTCGCAAAATAGTTCTTGAACAGTATTCAGTAAGTTGATGATGTCATATATCCTCACAAATTTCCAATCATTATGTAAACAGAAATTACGAAAAATTCATGATTTTGCTACAAAAAATGTAAAAGTTGTTCTAAATACTCTTTACATACTTACAAAATTGTGTTTAGTTTAATTGTAGACATCATGGACGAGTTTTCTCAGTTTTTGTGGAAAAACGTGAACAAATTCTGAAATTTTGTATAATGATGGAGAATAGGGAGGGCATGACATCATCAGCTTATTCGTTGAATATTCATATCGACTGTTCAAGTACTGCTTTGCGAACAAGTTGCAAAATTTATAAATTCATAACTTCCTTATTTTTCATCCAATTTTCATCACATTTTCACCGTTTTGTTTGAAAATCTATATACTCTTTTTATTGAAATGAACTTCGTCTCGTTGTTAACTTTCCCTTTAATGCAAGCTTGAGTGGTATAATTGCAATCATTAAATCAATCATCTTCTCATTCATCGTTTTACTGCTTGTATCCAGATGGAATTATGAAAACTAATTCATTGATTGATTGATTTTTATTCGTCAAGCTTTGAACATATCATACAATAAAATAGTTATAGAGAAACAAATCAAAATTATAAGCTTGATCAGGATGACCCACGAAAGCTCGAGAACTTATTTCCAGTGGGGCCCTCAAAATACAAAATTGTTAAATTAAAATTATATTATTTACGGAATGAAAAATGGGAAACAATGAAGATTCTATAGACCAATCCCACAACGCAAGAGGGCAGCAGACTGTTCGACAGAGTTCGACATACTGCGGTGGGCGCTCCAACTTTTATAGTACACAAGTCAATAGCGCGTTATGTACATTCGTTCGATTTTTTCGTCTATTTTGACCAATATATGCAGATTTCTTTTAATATTTGCAATGAGAAATTATCAGGGAAGTTCAGGTCGCAGCTGTGCGGTGCTCAAATGCCACAAGAATTGGAGAAAGTTTAAAAATTGGAAGCTAACTGAGTGCGAAATTTACTCGCTTTTGACTCATGAAGCCAGTTTTGTGAGAAGCCGTACTCCCTACACAGGTTTCCGTAAGCAGTGTGAAGGAATTCGTCGCCAGTGGGTAAAAACATCAACAGAAAGGACTTTGAAGTCAAGAAACATTATCATTATGTACTTTGGCGTAAAATTTAATGAGTGAAAACATGACTTTTTAAACAGGGTAAGATTGAGGGCTCCCGTTTACTACGGCTTCTGTGCTGCAATCGAACTTTTACTGACAAAACTAAGTTGAAAAACCATCGAAGGTACAAAAATACATTCATCTGTCAGATGTGGCCATTGTCTTACCTCATCTACCCATGTATCCATGCTTTATTTTATTGATCTAAAAGAAAGTAAATGGAACAATATCAGGGCATATCTCATATCTTACATTCATTTTGTACACAGAGCCAATCGTGGTCAGCGCGCTTGCCCACCGCAGCAATGGCGTTGCCGATAGAGGGCCAAATACATAAACCGGAGGTGAAATTGGTCTATACAGTTTCTGAATCAACAAAAAATATTTACAACATTAGAAAATATGAATCCACCTAGCAGAGAAAAGAAAAGTGGTCTGTATTTAGGCTTATATAAGTCTTATACCATATCATTCGCTTCTCTTCTCTGACTTTCAAGTGATAGGTGTTCCCTTAATTTCCTCTTATGATAACTATACTTATTATTAGAGAATGATTTCGAAACATATATCCACTTCGTGTTCGTGCTTGGTATGACGTTGTTTTGCTTTTACCCCCCCCCCCCTCCCCCCATTAAACTCATTCACAGACATGGTTTTAGACATCCCCTGGATGAAGGAATCTACCAATACAGATATGGATATCGTCGAAGAAATCGTCGTCGTCATCGTCGTCATCGTCGTCACCGTCAGAGCCCCCTGCCATTTAATCAAGCTGCCGGACCTTTGAGCCATCATTATTCTCTCCATGACCTGAACATCATAATGCATATTTCTACAGCCAGTCGTCATGGTCATCGACGTCATCGTGGTCACGTGAATATTGAAGCACCACCTGATGAAGTAGTTGTGGCGCCAAGTAATGCGTGTGTCGGCGATTTCCATTCTGGAGACCAAAATGGATGCCTTTCACTCGCAAAGATTTGTGAAGAACAAACCTTTCATAAATCTAATTTCAATTAATCTGTATGAAGTTAGCCATGATTTTAAAACTGACTGAAATGCGCTATTCTTATACAAATTTTCCCAATCCAGTTAGGGTGAACTGGGTGACCGTATATTTGGTCAAAACAAGAGTCTTGTGACGTGTTCGATTGGTAGGTTGATTATTACGTCAGCAGTAGTGGAATGAGGTGTCTGGAGTTCTTTAGATATACTTAACCCTCCAAGTTACATAAGTTACAATGGTAATCCATGCTATCAAAAACTTAATATAGCGTTAAAGTTTGAATTACCGTACGGTATAGAATTAGATTTATTTAGCCATAGAATGATTTGCAATATGTGAACTAAATGAAAATGAGTCATCCTGTTTGTGATTTCCTATAATTTGTCACCAGTTTGTAAATAACGACGACAAATTTATTTTTCAAAACTGACACCCCCCCCCCCCTCCCAGGTGTGTGTGGATTACTTGAAACTCTTACATCAGATGGTGGTTTCATTGTAGGATTTGAAAATTCATGTAATTTGGATTAATGGGTAAATAAGTTACGAAATTAACGTTTTCAATTATGTTATGATGAATGTTATTTATTTCTTTCAAAGGGATATCACATAGCACATTAGGCCGAAGTAATGCACAAAATTTGACTAAAAGATTTGCTAAAGTTTTTATTTAAAAATAACCATGTAGTACCCTGTAAAGTAGAAAGTGGTTTCATTTGGCCCTGTTAAGTAAATGATAGTGATTTAAAACTATTCTTTTTCATGTTTAGTTTTGTTATAATATCTGTAAAGAGTGTATGACTAGGGAAGATGTTATGATTTATATGAAATACATTTGCTTTTAAACGATGTTTGAAGGCCATAGTTTCCTTGTTACAAGGAGTGAAATTATTCCTTGTTAAAGTGTAATAATAATTACAAAGTAAGCAAATCCAAAATAATTTTTGACTCCAAGTGTTTTTCATATTGATTGTGCAAGCCAAGCAATTGTTTCAAGAATATAATAATGATTGTTATCCATGTATAAATGAAAAGAGCCGAAAGCGCCCTCTCTCTTATTGGATAGATATGGGGGGGGGGGGGGGTGAATTGACTATAGGATGCGATGCATGAAGGAGGGGGTGTGTTAAAGGGAGATGGAGCAGAAGGGCTCTACGATGGAGAGGGGAGGTAAGAGAGACAGAGACAGAAATTGGAAGAAAGAGAGAGAGAGAGAGAGATGAGAAAGGATGATGCTAACAATTCAGGTGAAATTATTTGATGAAAATTAGAGGGTGTGCAAGAGAAAGGGTGAGGTATATGGAGAGTTTGTGAAGGAGATAATTGCTGTATCCATGACGTTTTGGGTTGATTGAAGTTATCAGATTTCCAAAGTCCATAATCCGTTCAAGATCAAGATATGTCCACAAGATCAGAAGCTGACAAGAAAAATAAGGTCATCAGCTCTGTAAAGAAATGCTCCAAGTCCAAGATTTACATTACTGGCTAGTCTTCAATGTTGTCATTTTTATTTTCTTACTTTTTATTCACTGAGTTCCTCAAATAGGGTGGCGAGCCCCCCCCCCCCCCTTTTTTTTTTTAAACGGGAGTTGATTTTTTAAAGAGGTCCACAAAATGAATATTAAATCAAACATCTTTGATAACAAGCTAAATATGAGTACCTTTTCCCATGCAAATTAAACATATACTTCTCCGAATAGGAAATTAAGTTTGATATTTTGTTAATGATTGGCGCTAGTCCATTCTCAGTGACCATTTACACAGGGGCGCCGCTAGACTTTTCTTTTAATGGGGGGGGGGGGGGGGGGTGTAGAGGCCAGATTGCCGACAAACCATGCCTCCGATTGCCGACGACCAACGTCGACAAATTCAACCGTATAAAGCCCAGGAAGGCTTGTTCAATTGTGTGCCTCTATCATATTTTCCTTCTAAATTATATATTTGTTCACCTGATTTGCCGAATGTGTTAGCTTTCTGAAAAAATTTCTGTATCTAAATATAATATGACCGAGCGCAGCGAGCGAGGAAAAATATACATTCTCTTTCGTAGAATAGATAGTTCTTCATCAAACTACAGGCTTAAATATATCTAAATTATATATTTGGTCACCTCTCTGGCCTGATTCATTCCTATTCAAAGACCATCCTATATCTTAATATCATACGAGCGAGCGCAGCGAGCGAGGAAAAAATCTTAATACTATTTTTATGGTAGAAGTGATAATTCTTCATCCAAATACACGATGGTATTAACTATGAGATATTTGACTTAAATAGGTACATTTGGTCACCCCGCTTGCCGAATTCGTTTGCTTTCTCTAATCCATCTTGTATCTGAATATTTAAGGAGCGAGCGTAGCAAGCGAGGAAAATTATATACTCCTTTTCAAGATAGAGGTGAAAGTTCTTCATCAAAATACATGATGGGCCTGTAAGATATCTATTTTGATATATTTGGTCACCTATCTTACCTAATTTATTTGCTTTCAAAGACCACCCTGTATCTAAATATAATACGAGGGAGCACAGCGAGCGAGGAAAAATGTGGTAGGTGATAATTCTTCATCGAGTACATGATGGGCCTCGCTTGCGGAATTCGTTTGCGTTCCCAAATCCGTCTTTTTTCTGAATGTTGTACGAGCGAGCGTAGCGAGCGAGTAAAAATGGTAGAAGTAAAAGTTCTTTATCAAATTACACAATGGGCCTTTAAGATACCTACTTTTATATATTTGGTCACCTCTCCTACCTAATCTATTTGCTTTCAAAGACCATCCTGTATGTAAATATTATACGAGCGAGCGCAGCGAGGGAGGAAAAATATTCATACTCTTTATTATGGTACAGAAGTGATAATTCTTCATCAAAATACATGATGGGCCCCAAAATATCTAAATTATACATATATATTAGTTTATCTCACTTGCCAAATGTGTTTGCTTTTCGAAAACATCCTGTGTCTAAATATAATGTGAGCGAGCGCAGCGAGCGAGGAAAAATATGCTCTCCGGGATGCTCTCTTTCGTGTTACTAAACACAACAAAAAAAGTAACTTCACCCCTAAGAAAAATGCTTTAACTTTTTAATGAAGAGGTTTTGAGGAAAATGATTTGGCAGAAATGTTCCTACACTTATTGACCAGCTTCTGTGTAAAAATGAGATTGATACGTCGAGTCATGGATGAGTGAGCATACATTAAAGGCAAAAATGTCACTTTTCAAAAGTCACAAGAGTCATTTATGAGGGTCTGTGAAACAAGATTTTGGCAAATTCTGTTTCTGGTGTCTGTTTAAGTGCTGTTGTTGTTTTATTATTCAATGTTTGATCGACTCACATCTATCCTGACACCTTTCACGCTCTTTCACGGTTGGGTGAGCACAGTTTTAGGGGGGAAATGGCAATGTTCAATCCTCCTAAAATTGCAAAATCCATTAAATTTATTGCAAGAATAGGTAGGTGTTGTTCACGATTGAAAGCATTCATACAGAGAGATTAGAAAAATGTGTGCCAAGCCCCCACCCCCAAGTAAGGTTTAGAGTAATTCAAAATTTAATGAGAACCGACCCTACACAGCCATAATGAGTGGGTGCCTAAAGTGCATATATTGCCCTTTCTAAGAAAAAAAGAAGGGGGGGGGGCTAAAGTGGAACTGTGTCCAAATTTGATAGGAATTGATATGCCTTGTGAATTGTTAAAGGGTAGCAACTTTCGAATCCTTACAAAAGTAATATGGGTATATTTCATTATATTCCTTTTAAATCTCCATATGTAGGCCTACCTACTCAGGCGTGACATGATTAAAACTGTTTATTTAACAGTATAACACACGTTCAGCAAGATAACTGATATTCAATTTTCATTCACCTGAAGTATTGTCATGCTTGTCACGCAGTTGACTTTCCCCATTTCCCGTTGATATCTTGTTCACTCAACCATGCAATTTCGAGCAAAATATCAGAATAGGTTTTAGAAAGTTGATGGCGTTACACATACGGAGCTGAAATTGAATTGTGCATATGCATTAATGCCATATTCACAGGAATTTTTGCATTTCTTGCTTCATCTTTAAAGTGTGCTCACTAAACCATGACACCAGTGCTTCCTCTGATCTTCCTACAACACGTGATGATACTTGTTAGTAACAATATTTCATGTCAATTCTTGCAATAAATTTAATGGATTTTGCAATTTTAGGAGGATTGAACTTGCCATTTCCCCCCAA
>CM057158.1:22912945-22934621 GCA_029962745.1 Echinometra lucunter
CTTTTCAACCAAACTTGGGTTGTAGATGCACTAAGGGGACCTGCATGTTATGGTCCAGTCAGAGGTCACATGGTAAGGTCAAAGGTCATTTCAGGTTCAAACGTTAAAGTTTACGTGCAAGACTCTCTTATGACACAAAACTCTGCAACCGTGACTCACTTTTCAACCAAACTTGGGTTGTAGATGCCCTAAGCGGACCTGCATGTTATGCTCTAGTCAGAGGTCACATGGTAAGGTCAAAGGTCATTTCAGGTCAAACGTTAAAATTTACGTGCAAGACTCTCTTATGACACAAAACTCTGCAACTGTGTGACACTGTTCAATCAAACTTGGGTTGTAGATGCACTAAGGGGACCTGCATCTTATTGTCCAGTCAGAGGTCACATGGTAAGGTCAAAGGTCATTTCAGGTCAAATGTTAAAGTTGACGTGCAAGACTCTCTTATCACACATAACTTTGCAACCGTGACTCACTTTTCAACCAAACTTGGGTTGTAGATGCACTGAGGGGACCTGCATGTTATGGTCCAGTCAGAGGTCACATGGTAAGGTCAAAGGTCATTTCAGGTCAAACATTAAAGTTTACGTGCAAGACTCTCTTATGACACAAAACTCTGCAACCGTGTGACACTTATCTATCAAACTTGGGTTGTCGATGCACTAAGGGGACCTGCATGTTATGGTCCAGTCATAGGTCACATGGTAAGGTCAAAGGTCATTTCAGGTCAAACATTAAAGTTTACGTGCAAGACTCTCTTATGACACAAAACTCTGCAACCGTGTGACACTTATCTATCAAACTTGGGTTGTAGATGCACTAAGGGGACCTGCATGTTATGGTCCAGTCAGAGGTCACATGGTCAGGTCAAAGGTCATTACAGGTCAAACGTTGAACGGTTAAAGTTTACGTGCAAGACTCTCTTATGACACAAAACTTTGCAACCGTGTCACACTTTTGAGTCAAACTTGGGTTGCAGATCACTAAGGGAAGTGCATGTTATCATTCTGTTGGACTTCACATGATAAGGTGAAAGGGTTCTTGGGGGACCTTCATGTTATAGTGGTATCAGAGGTCACATGGTAAGGTCAAAGGTCATTTTATATCAAACGTGAAAGTTTACTTGCAAGACTCTCTTATGATAAGTAACTTTGCAACGTCTGCTCCCTTTTAACTAAACTTGGGTCATGGATGCACTGGGAGACCTTCATGTTATAGTGGCATCGGATGTCACGTGGTAAGGTCAAAGGTTATTTTATTTCAAACATTACAGTTTACATGCACGACTCTCTTATGACACATAACTTGACAACTGATGGTCAAATGGCAACCAAACTTGGGTCATAGATGCACTAGGGGTAACATCATGTTGTGGTGCTGTCGGAGTTCACATGGTGAGGTCAAAGGTCATTTGAGGTCAAACATTAAAGTTTACCTGCAAGACTTTGCGATATCAAACTTGGTTAGGGATGTACTTGGGGAAACCTTCGTGTTATTTAGTCACGGGTGGGCGAGACACAATCTTGCTATTGGCTTGTTTTCCTTTTCAAATGTATTTGCATTTTAAAACAAAGATCCAGAAACTACTGGGGTAGTTGGAGGGTGACAAAGTCTTGCAGTTGACTTTCCTGAACATTCAACTGCAAGACTTTGTCACCCAAAATACCAGAGGACTATTCGATAATTTTGGGGTTTCTGCTGACTCTTTTTATCGTGATCCAGAAATCTTGACTAGCAGAGATGACTATATGAAATGGGAGGAAATAATCAAGAATATAAGAGTGACTAATGACCATTCAGAGCATGCATTAGCACTATTTCAGGAGTTACAGGCGTATCACGCCTGTTGCAGTTCCTGTTGAAAGTTGCATCTGAATAGTAAACATCAATGTCAGTTTCCTGATAGCAAAAAGTCAACCTTGGCAGCAACTTTATGAGCTTTATTTGAGTCAGCAATATGTATCTTTGGTAGATATTTTCAATGTCAAGACTCGGCATCAAGAGACAATGGGATTTTAACCAAATACTTTGGCTCGAAATTGGTACCAAAGAGCAGGTGCTATGCTAGGTGCTAGAATTTTATAGTTATCATGGCCCCAAATGCTATATTTGGTAGAGTTTAAAGCCACAATGCAATTAAAGAAACGTAATCTCTTTTCATAAATGTACTAATCTCATTACTGTTATTGCCTTTTCAAACATATAGCATCCAGTAATGCTCGTTTTTTTTAAATGTACCCCTTTAAAGGCTGTTTTTGCCTAACTTTAGCACGTCCTCGAAATAATTCCTGAAACAATGATCTTCTATATACCCCACCTCTACTCATTTGTGTCAAATTTCATATTGTTTAGAATAAGCTGGTGTGTACACTGTAAGTTGAATTGAATTAGTTGATGCATTGTATACCTGTAAATTTCAATGTTTCAGAATTGATGGCTTTGTTGGGACTATCAAATTGAAATTAATGTAATTTCTAGAAAGATTGTTGCAAGTGTTTGTCAATTTTATATTCTGCAGAATAAGCTGGTGTTGTACACTATAAGTTGAATTGAATTTGCTACACAGTCCTAAACGGTGCTATGCTGGGCGCTAGAATTGTATAGTATAACAATGCAATTAAAGAAAGATAATCTCTTTTCATAAATGTACTAATCTAATAACTGTTATTGCCTTTCCAAACTTATAGCATCCAGTAATGCTCGTTTTTTGAAAATGTACCCCTTTAGAGGCTGCTTTTGCATAACTTTAGCACGTCCTCAAAAGAATCCCTGAAACAATGATCTTCTATACAGGGTGGCCCAGAAAGAACGGAACACCTACGATCCTAAATTTCAGCAACTAAGGTTATTGAAAAAATGTCATAATTGTGCATTTAGTGTGATAGACAATTCTTTTTCCAATAGAATGACACCAAGATCTTCAATTTTAGCTGATGCGTTGTGATTTTAGAGCTGTTTTTGAAAACCCTTGCAATTTTCAAAATGTGACCATTTTGCACTCTCAGAGGTACTGAAACCGGAGAGAATGCCTTGCCTTCCGGCCTGACATAGAACCCGTCGCATTCACAAGTGTGGAATGTAGACAATTACGCAACCATGCGCTCTTAGCTCTTTACTGTGAATGGACGAGAGAGTGGGAGGGGCAAACGGAGTGATGGTCATTGTCCATTATCACTGTGAATTTTCTAGCTTTTGCATCTCAACAAGCCCAACAGGACGTCTCATTCACAGTGATAACGGACAATGACAATCACTCTGTCTGCCCCTCCCACCCTCTCGTCCATTCACAGTAAAGAGCTAAGAGCGCATGGTTGCGTAATTGTCTACATTCCACACATTGCGAACGCGACAGGTTCTATGGCAGGCTCGTAGGCGAGTAATTCTTGCTGGTTTCAGTATCTCTGAGAGTGCAAAATGATCACATTTTGGAAATTGAAAGGTTTTACAAAATGGTCCCAAAAATCATAACGCATCAACCAAAATTAAAGATCTTGGTGTCATTCTCTTGGAAAAAGAATGGTCTATCCATGAGTAGGCAAGATAATCTCATATTGGCAGTAATATTGCTACTAAAAATTAAGGATCATAGGTGTTCCGTTCTTTCTGGGCCACCCTGTATAGCCCACCTCTACTAATTTGTGTCAAATTTCATATTGTGTAGAATAGGTCGGTGTTGTACACCATAAGTTGAATTGAATTAGTTAATGCATTGTATACCTGTAAATTTCAATGTTTCAGAATTGATGGCTTTGTTGGGACTATCAAATTGAAATTAATGTAATTCTAGAAAGATTGTTGCTAGTGTTTGTCAATTTTATATAAGCCAGTTCGCAGTTACAATTTGCGCATGAGCAGATAAAGGTCATTTGTACCAAAATGTATGCTTGATTTAAAAATTACTGAGATACGCGTTCATGATTAGAGAATTGAATTATTATTCATGTGTGCATATACAATACAAGAAAGGCTTTCACAAAGTTGTACTGATCAATACATTAAGTTACAATTGAATGGATTCTTCTCTAACTTAGTCTTGGAGACGGGTTATTGTAGTAAGGTTTAGTCAATCATATTTTTACTCAGGTTCGAATTCCAGGAATTGCTATGGCAGGCAAGCTTGCCCCGGTAAGCAGTTGAGGCGCCTGTCAAAGTGAAAAACATGCGGGGTCAAACGTACCAAGGTGCTCATGAGCTAACTACGAACTGGCTTATTCTGCAGAAGTGGCCGGTGTCGTACACTGTAAGTTAAGTTCAATTTGATGCATTGTATAAGTTTGAATATTTCAGAATTGATGGATTTGTTGGGACTATTGAATGGAAATTAATGTAAGTTATAGAAAGTTTGTTGCAAGTGCAGTATGTTACATTGTGCAGAATAGGCTGGTGTTGTACAATATAAGTTGAATAGAATTTGTTACATAGTGTTTAAATTAGAATACATGTATATTTGTGGGACTATTAAATTTGGAAGTTTCAAAAGAAGTTTATTTCTGTCTTTCCTCCTTTGTAAAATTGTATGCATGTAAGATACAACAGAAATTGCTTGTGTTTTCAAATAACATGTCTTTACCACAAAAGGTATATATTTTGAAACTGCATGAAGGTCGTGCTCGGTTCATGAAGAATTCCGGGTTTGCATTTGCTCCAGACTACCAGAGGAGTTTGCAGTCCAACCACAAAAAATCAAGCAGCCTACAGTTTTTGAATTGGAAACACCTTTTTCTGTTATCAACACTACTAAAAATGAAGATAACACTCACAGGTGTATAAAACTAACACCTGTGGGTGTTATTCTACATCACCTACAAATTTACAACCTATACGTGTAATTATAACACCTATAGGTGTTGTAAATTAACACCTGTGGGTGTGAATTAACATGCCCAGGTGTTAATTTACAACACCTATAGGTGTAATAATGACACCTGTGGGTGTAGTGTTCGATTATTGAATCCAGGATGGTGTTGTTTTAACACCAAATAGTGTAAACTGGTAACACTTTCCGAGGTGTTAAACCAACACTGCTCTGGTGTTGGCAAAGGATAACACCCAGTGGTGTTACATTTAACACCGATACTCTAACACCAGTGATGGTGTCGTTTTAACACCAGGTGGTGTGGACCTATAGTGAATCCAAGCTGGTGTTAAATTTGACACCCGTGGTGTTGAATTTAACACCATAGTTTTTGCAGTGTATGCGCTTCCAAAGGACTTGGATATTATTACCCCAGCTTTAGCCCGGCAGCCTTTTACAGCGCGCAAGCATTTCAAGGAATGAATTCCTGCCAGGTACCCATTCACCTCACCTGGGTTGAGTGCAGCACGATGTGGATGAATTTCTTGCTGAAGGAAATTAACGCCATGGCTGGGATTCGAACCCACGACCCTCTGATTGAAAGACGAGAGTCAGAACCACCAGACCACGACGCTTCCATGATGATGAAGATGATGATGATAATAATGAAAATAGTAATATTAATAGTAATAACAATAACGATAACAATGACAATAACAAAACAATAACAATGGCGATGACAATGACAACAATAACAATAACAATGACAATACATTTACAATAACAACAACAACAATAACATTAGCAATAATAATAATTATAATAGTAATTTCATTTCATTTCATTTCACTTCATTTCCATTTTCAACTTCAAATAACATTAGCCTACATATCAGAGATGATAACATCATCAACAAAATGCACAAAATAAGAAAATTTACAAACAATAGAATTTTCAAAATTAAAAGTATATGAATAAATGTTGAAAAATTTTGGAAAATTTTGAAAATTTTGAATAATAATCATAATAATGATAATAATGATGAAAGTGATAATAATAATAATAATAAAAAATAATAATCATAATAATGATGATGAGGATGATGATAGTGATAATAATAATGATAATAATTATAATAATCATAATAATGATGATGAGGATGATGATGATAGTGATAATAATAATAATAATAACAACAATAACAATAATAATACTAACTTATGTTATTATTTACGTTTACTTCGTATTGCATTTATCTTAAGTTGTTGGATCCATGCCCTTTCTCCCACCTCACAACTTGAAAATCAGTCTGTCATATTATAATCCGGACAGGGTATGTTACTCCTCTCAAGGTCAGAGAATTATATAGATCAGCGCCACATCCATAATGATCTATTTTTACCTTGGAAAAAAAAAAGAATCTTTAATTTTGTAAACAATTTTTTTAAGACTCTGGGGAAACGTTAATGATATCATCGACCTCGTCTGTTCACATGTAAAATACGATACGCTCTCTGGTCAATAGACCATAAACGAAATAAGCTTGGACACAATAATCTGTTTGCGGCATGGAATATACATTATGGAGGATTGAATCCATTATCTGATACCATACATAGGCGGCGATCCCGGGGGGGGGGGGTGGAGGTTGGTTGGTTGGTTGGTTGGTTGGTATTGGGGTTTGGAGGCGCTTATCATTACTAAATCGAGGGATGTATCCCCTCGATTTTTTCTGGAGGAATCGTCACCCTCCCCCCCCCCCCTCGATTTTTAAAGCTTAATATTTTTAGTTTTCTATTTTGATAGCATTTATGACAGATTTTTTGTTTACGAACCTCTTCAAAAGGTAAATGTGATGGAAATAAATCATTAAACTTTGTGAATGCGGGGGGGGGGGGTCAATTTCACACTTTCCACTTTTTAACGATGACAATAATAATTTATGACACGTACCCGTCAAGTATAGCCGTTTGCAATATGAAAATTTGTGTGAAGGAGATCAGTCTATTTTGAATTTGTTTACATGTACATCTTCGGGGCGCTTTTTTCCAGCGAGAGGGTATTATTTTTTCGCCTTCGGTATTCCCCCCCCCCCCCCCCGCACTCGTTACATGAAATCGTCTCTACTGTCCGATACATTTCTCATTTGAAAACACATTACTGAATTGCATACGTGACTTTGCAGGCTCAAGGAAGTTTTGAAGGTCCTGGAGGGATGGCGGTCTTCTAGGTCAGTGGACCACCAAAGTGCTTTATGTTTGCTTCTTTGTTTTCAAAATGGAATCCACACAGCGAGAAAGAGAGGAGGAGAGAGACGGGGGGGGGGGGGATGCAGGAAGGAGAACATTGAACTCTGAACTTTTATCTTATCATTTCTGTCGACCCCTTTCGGAGTATGAGAAATACAAACGAAAACATAATATACTGTATATGAAAATATAACCATAAAACAAGTAATATCAACAAGATGGCATAAAATATGGCAATATACATGCATGCACATGTGTAATGCATTCATTTAAAAAAAAAAAGAGTCAGAAGACAGATGGAAAGAAGCCGATGGAGAAACTGGAAAGCAATCAAGACGGAGGGGGATGGAGAAGGAGGAGAAAAGAGGAGACAAACAGATAGACGGACAGACAGAGGGAGAGAGTTGGGGTGGTGGTGGGAGCTCGGCTCGACGAGGTTGTTTAAGGTCCTGGTCGGATGGCCATTTTCTATAGGTCAATGGACAAACAAAATACTTTATGTTCTGTTTTTTTCCAAAAAAAAACAGATACAGTCCAGTGCTTATCAGAAAGGCATAAATAAGGCATGAAATGAAATATCGCTCTTATTATAGGGGCACATCACGTAAAAGGATTCATCGTATAACGACAATTTACCTCAGTTCAACAAAGTGATACATCATACCAAGTGGATTTTGCTTTCAGCTCTTTTTATCTGTTAATTTTTCTGACAGTCCTCGAATTATTAAAAGACAAGATGGGCTTTTCTACGGGCTTATTTCAGATGACATATTCCTCCTATCTTCATATGATAATTTTGTTTCTGTTCTTTCTTATTCGTCAGGCAGAGGCATCTAATGAAACTGGTAAGTTTACATTCATCGTTTCGTAGCAAATTTGAAAGCGTCTAGCACAGAAGTGTCAGGACCAGAGATGGCTCAAAATGAGAGTCTGCAAAGTGAAGTGAATTGATTTGATTTATTCCACTTTCCACCTCTCATCAGCAGCTTCCAAGAGCATGAAGAGTATACCCCCACCCCCCCCCCCCCTCTCTCTCTCTCTCTCTCTCTCTCTCTCTCTCTCTCTCTCTCTCTCTCTCTCTCTCTCTCTCTCTATCTATCTCTATCTATCCAGGGCGGCGGCGCCATGGTATTTTCATAGGGGTGGGAGCAAGATGACCGATAGGTAAATTTATTTACGTTTTAAATGGAACAAATAGGAGTATAATATATACTTGCATGACCCATTGCTCTCTTTTCCCATACTCTTCTTCCTCCCTCCCTCCTCCTCTTTTTCTTATTTTTCTCTTCTTTTTTATCACTTCAAAAATCATAAGGAGCGGTCACCCCTGCCCCCCCCCCCGCAGCGCAGCCCCTCTATCTATCTATCTATCTATCTATCTATCTATCTATCTATCTATCTATCTATCTATCTAGTACATGATTTTTTTCCCCATCCTCGTCGTCTGCCTTTTCTTGCAATTTGTGTTCTTGCAAAAAATGATAAGGAATGGCTGCTAACATGCATGACTTGTGATCATTTTGTCTACACTCAGACTCGAAAAGTTTTCGAACCCATCCTGAAGACGACCTCAAGCCCAGTCAAATCGCCACCATTCTCTACGTCACCGTCGCGATCGTCGCCGTCGAGAGCTTCGTCATCTTCCTTCTTGGCGTGTACGTCATCATGAAGAAGAAGAAATTTTCGCCACCCGATTCAACGCCTATCGTGCCATCTATATCCTCATTGATCACGCCTACCTCGTCCTGCTCGATCGTCGAATCCCCTAGGAAATGTCCCACGTGTGGTTATGGCGTCATGAATGGAGCGACGTCGTCCTCTCTTTCGAGCACGGCGCCGATGACGACAACCACTGTGACATCACTAGATGAAGTCCAGAAAGTCATGCCTTGGTATCAAGGACAAAAGTATAGGTGAGTATTAAACATACCTCAAATTTTCTTGATCGGTCTTTGAGAGCCAGGAGGGCATTCACGCTGCATTCGATGTAGAAACGCCCTTCTGGCTCCGAACAGTGCAGACATTAATCAAACTATGTTGCTCTAATTAAAATGCAAGTCCACAACGAGATAAGATTCATTTCATTAACAGTTTCCATACAAACTACAGTGAAAATATGGTGAAAAGCAATGAAGTTATGAATTTTAAAGTTTTGCTATTTTTTCGCAAAACAGTTCTTGAACAGTATTCAGTAAGTTGATGATGTCATATATCCTCACAAATTTCCACTCATTATGTAAACAGATATGACGAAAAATTCATGATTTAGCTACAAAAATGTAAAAGTTATTTTAAATACTCTTTACATACTTACAAAATGGTGTTATGGACGAGTTTTCTCAGTTTTTGTGGAAAAACGTGAACAAATTCTGAAATTTTGTATAATTATGGAGAATAGTGAGGGCATGACATCATCAGCTTATTCGTTGAATATTCATATCGACTGTTCAAGAACTTCTTTGCGAACAAATTGCAAAATTTAAAAATTCATAACTTCCTTATTTTTCATACAATTTTCATCACATTTTCACCGTTTTGTTTGAAAATCTTTATACTTTTTTATTTTATTGAAATGAACTTCGTCTCGTTGTGGACTTTCCCTTTAATGCAAGCTTGAGTGGTATAATTGCAATCATTAAATCAATCATCTTCTCATTCATCGTTTTACTGCTTGTATCCAGATGGAATTATGAAAACTTATTCATTGATTGATTGATTTTTATTCGTCAAGCTTTGAACATATTATACAATAAAATAGTTATAGAGAAACAAATCAAAATTATAAGTTTGATCAGGATGACCCACAAAAGCTCGAGAACTTATTTCCAGTGAGGTCTTCAAAATACAAAATTGTTAAATTAAAATTATATTATTTACGGAATGAAAAATGGGAAAACAATGAAGATTCTATACAGTTTCTGAATCAACAAAAAATATTTACAACATTAGAAAATATGAATCCACCTAGCAGAGAAAAGAAAAGCGGTCTGTATTTAGGCTTATATAAGTCTTATACCATATCATTCGCTTCTCTTCTCTGACTTTCAAGTGATAGGTGTTCCCTTAATTTCCTCTTATGATAAATATACTTATTATAGAGAATGATTCCGAAACATATAGCCACTTCGTGTTCGTGCTTGGTATGACGTTGTTTTGCTTTTACCCCCTCCCCCCCCCCTCATTAAACTCATTCACAGACATGGTTTTAGACATCCCCTGGATGAAGGAATCTACCAATACAGATATGGATATCGTCGAAGAAATCGCCGTCATCATCGTCGTCATCGTCGTCACCGTCAGAGCCCCCTGCCATGTAATCGTTCTGAAGGAATTCTTTTGCAAGCTGCCGGACCTTTGAGCCATCATTGTTCTCTCCATGACCTGAACATCATCATGCAGATTTCTGCAGCCAGTCGCCATGGTCATCGACGTCACCATGGTCACGTGAATTCTGGAGCACCACCTGATGAAGTAGTTATGGCGCCAAGTAATGCATGTGCCGGCGATTTCCATTCTGGAGAGCAACATGGATGCTTTTCTCTCGCAAATATTGATGGAGAAGAAACCTTTCTCAAATCTAATTTCAATGAATCTATATGAAGTTAACACTGGTTTTAAGACTGACTGAAATGCTATATTATTGAATATGATCTAAATTTTCCATATTCAATTGTAGGGTGAACTGGGTGACTATAGGGTAAAAACAAGAGTCTTGTTCGATTGGTAGTTTAATATTACATCAACAATAGAGACCATAAGCACTTATTGTTGTTGTTGTTTAATCATTATTATCATCATTATTATTATTACTATCATTATCATCATCATCATCATCATCATCATCATAATCATCATCACCATCATCATTATTATTATCATCATTTAATTAGGGAATTTTCACAAAACAACATAAGCATAATTTAACAAGTATTAAAAGAAAATCTTGACAATCAATGGCTGCCACGCGGGGAAGAGGAAAACAATTAAACCTTATCATTATAATCATAATGGCCCCTCTTCCAATGAAGACCAGTAAATAATGTAGCATGAAAAATGTAACAAATCAAAAACAAACAGTAGAAAAAAGAAAACAAAAAGAAAAACAAAAGGAAGCAAGTTAATTTATAACTTACATTTACTGTACACACTGGAAGAGCCCCTGATTATTGTAACAGATATGGTCAATTTTTGGAAAGAAAAAAATTTCAAATTTTGACATAACATCTTTAACCTTGGGCACAGGAACATTTATTTAGCTCGAAAAGATTCATTACATGGATTCTGTTGTAATTGATATGTGATATTATATTATGATTATAGTCTATAGACTGCGGAATTGGTTTTATTCTTTGGAATAATAATTCTTTACATGTGTCATGTTCTATAAATTATATGTTTTTATTACATTTCGATTATTATTTTGAGAAGGAAAAATGTCGAAGTGTTTTTACATTTTTTTCTGGGAAGATGTTGAAAAGAATTTTTCAAAAATGTGAAATGAAAATAAGTGTACTGGTGCGAATTCTTCATTCGTTATTGTTATCGTCTAACTTTTCGATCTGTCGTAACCGATTATCTTGAAAATTATTAACTAAACTATAAGGTCAGATTTTGTCCTCGGTCAACTTAACTTTTGAGAATGATAACTGTAGCGTGAAGAAAATTGCCATGAGAGGGAGTGAGAGTGAGAGAGAGAGAGAGAGAGAGAGAGAGAGAGAAAGAGAGAGAGAGAGAGAGGGGGGGGGGGGGTAGAGAGAGACACACACACAAATTTCAAACAGTGCACAGTAACGCCAGCAAGTTCAAATCATGAGAGAGGGGGGGGGGGGGGGGCACTGCATGATGGAGAAGCAGAAGTGGAGAGAAGGAGAGTGGGGAGGGATTGTGGAAAGGAGAGAGAATATATCATGTGTGTGCGTGGGTGTGTGGGAGTGTGTGTGCGTGTTGGGGATTAGACTTAGAACGCAGCATAACTTCGGCAAATGTGGGATCTCCACCGACAATGACCGAAGAATTTGTCGGCAACATTATGTCTTACACCTCTCCCCCCCCCCCCCCTCATAATGTTCTAGCTACGCCCCTGTTTACGTCTGGGACCGACCTTTTTTCCCCCTTTTTTTGCAGAAGTTTCTGCATTTATTGAGAAATCAAATACAAAACATTGGATACAGTGATGAAACAAACAGAGTTGATACAAATAAAGTGTGACAAATATACAAATGATATATATAATTGTACTTAGATGATATATTAATGGAGTTGGGTCAGGAAATCAACTTAAATGCAGGGGCCAGCTATCATAAGCGGAAAGCTTGAAAACAATTGCAGCCGGGGAAATGGGGGCTACATGATACCGCAATGTAATATGAGTTGGGATAATACAGGGGTGTCACGTGCATAATAACAAAAATGTATATATATATTTCCAGAATTAATAAATCGGAGTTTGTAGGGGAAAAGTATAGGGAAAGAGAGAAATTGCTAGTGAGTGCAAGTGGGTGCGTGTGGGTGAAAAGTTTGTGAGTCGTATATATATATTTTTAACTAGTCATCTTTATCAATATTTGGATAAAAGATTTTTTTTTTTTAACATAGTGATGCAGGGTGTTTAATGTTGTGCGGTATAAAAATCGTTCCAAACATCTTAACCATGGTGTTTTATCGTTTTATGGGCTAGAATTATTTTGGGGTTGGTTGAATGGAGGTCAGAAGAGTGTTGTGTAGGATAAGAATGAATTTCTATCATACATAAAGATATTACGGCAGTGGTATTGTGTTTGCAGAAAATTTGTACATGAAGATTGCAGTTTGGAAGAGGTGAATGTCGGCAATTTTCAATATTTTTAATTCATGAAATATTGGATCTGTATGGGCTAGGTAGTGTGAATGGGTGCAGATACGGAGAACTTTTTTTCTTTTTCTTTTTTTTTTATAGGTGAAACACTGCCATAATTTTCGTCTTATATACTAAGATATGTAGGATATACATATCTTATTGTATTAAACATATTAACGTTAATATCAGAAAGGCGTGACTCAGACCACTGAATCAGAAAGACGTCTTTCCAGTTCGGTGACTCAGACTCGAACCTGGAATCCTATGTCATTCGGGGAGGGGAGACAGGGAAACAGGCCCCCCCCCAAAAAAAAAAAATATATATATATATATATAAGGGTGGGGGACACAATAGGGTATGTTCCCCTTTAAAAAATTATAAGCTGAGGATCCCCTCTTTTGTAAAAAAAAAAAAAAAAAAAAAAGAACAACAACAACAACAACAACAAACAAAATAAAAAACTTGTCAGCTTATCAGCGAGTATACGTGCACATGTATTGAGTTTGGGATAATGTATGTTGTTTTTGTAATTGATTTCATTCCACATTTTCTTCCTTCTTTGCTCATCGATTTGTGAATTATTATCAAATTATGTTATGAAAAAGAAATTAAGATTTGTATTTGTATGGATTTGATGGATTTACATACATTGATTTATTGTTAGTGAACTCTATTATTTAAAAAATGTGGAGGAAAAAATTTTGATGCGTACGGCCAAGGAGCCACAGTGGCCGGGGGTGCATGCTGTTCAAAATCAATTGAATAGGGTCTCCGCCTGAGACCAACAAGATCGAGGTCCGTATTACGAGCTGAGACTGTGATAAGTTGATTACCTATCTTCCAGCTAAAATCACAAGTCACGCATAATGTTTCCCTTCACAAGATTACTGTCTGTAGGAAGGCCTATCAACCAACTCAGAATGGCAAGTGCTGCTGCTACCAGTTCAAGACGTTTGGAGGGAAAAGTGGCGGTGGTTACAGCTTCAACGGAAGGGTAACTAAATAGTCATACTTTTCTATCTATGACAATGTACACGAAAGTTTGTTTACATCGCGTGAAATGAATATTATTGCCGAGTGCATAGGAGAGCGCACATCTATGTAGGGGTGTGTTATATTGGTAATGATGTAATGATGCGAGATCCGATTGTACATATTCAACGTTTTTGTGCTGATACTATGGCACAATCTTAGCACATATACGATTTTCATGAATATTTGATTGTTCACAAGCTTCATGATTGCATAGTGACAAGAAATTTATTCAACATACATGAATTATTTGATTTGTTCTTCTCAAACTATGAATTTTATGTGTTTATTCAAATCTCAGTTTATTACTTTTTCAAAAAGAACAAAATCAAGAAGTAATATTATTAGACTAGAACAAGGGCTCGATATGACTTTAATGTATGCATTGATTATTTATGATGATTTTTTTTTAAAAATTGGGTTAAAAATACTTGCACTACATGTATGTGAGTTTATATGGGTAACCCTTCATTTAAAAAGGATAAAAGCTAAAGATTGTCATTTTTTCATGATATATGTTTTGGCAAAAGTTTTGGTGAATTGATCACGCTCTTGTCCTAATTCTGTGTATCCCACCTGATTTAATGACTTTTGATTCAACCTATACATTTATGCTTCATTTCTTCTGAATCCCTAATAAAAACTGTTCATCTGGTATTCGAAAATACAAAGTATGTATGTTTTTATTTATTTGCTGGGGCTCTTTGATAGATTTGCTGCAGATATTGTTGTAGTTAATGAGATGTTTTAAATTAGTTTTTAATTGATTTTTTTTTTTATATGAGAGCTTTGACTTCAGGTATTTCTGACAGCTCATTTGGTGCTTTCTGCAACTAAATCACTCACAGCTCCTGTTTACTAGTAACGGTAATTTTTTTATTGATTCCATTCCATGATGCAGTATTGGCTATGCCATCGCCAAGAGACTAGGCGAAGAAGGTGCACATGTTGTCATCAGCAGTCGTAAGCAAGCTAATGTTGACCAAGCTGTGAAGAGCTTGAAGGAAGCCAAGCTCAGCGTCACAGGATTGGTGTGCCATGTGGGCAAGGCAGCAGATAGGGCAAAACTTATAGAGACGGTGAGGATCAGGAAGAAATTTGTAATGGCTTTTGTTTAAAGATAAACTGGAGTTCTGTTCCAAAGCAACTGGGAGTCTGGGAGAGTATTAGTTGTATATAAACACAGATGTCTAGTGTGAGATTCGGAGATTATCAAATTGAAAAGAAATTCACTTACTTTCCCCAAAAGGCACTTGAACTGCACAAAAAAAATTAGTCTGTGACCACACACAGATTTAGCATGAATGTTACCCCAGAAATTCAAAGCTTTTTTTTTTTGTCACGATATTTCCAGTTTGAGGGCATTTGAAGAGCAATTCTTTCTAGGGGACATTTTTAGAGTGATATTCTTCCTAAATGACACGGAAAGAATGAGAAAGCTCACAAATTATTTTTCACCTTTCCCAGAACTCAAGCTTCTCTTTAAAGTAAAATCATATTGTTCTGAAATCACATGCATTAGCACCAGCAACCATGATTCTTATCACAGTTTTTACACATGGCGGGGCCTAGAGTTTTTCTTTGCTTATTAAGATGTTGACTCAAATTCATTTTTCATTTGTATCTGCCTGAAAGGTTGCATGATTTTTAAAGTGATTACACAATGGTAAATTTTTTTCTTTATATATGATCGAGAATAGAATTCTAAGAAGAATAACATTAAAAATTTGATGATTTTCAATCGAAATCAATGCATTTTGGCTAATTTTCTCATAAAAAGTCAAGAGTTGACCAAAAAAATTGAGTATGAGGTATGACGTAAAAGTGGGTACCCAGCTTCACGCATTGCAGTTGTGCTGTGCTCTAGACTGTACAATTTGTATTATACCTTGCGCACATTTTGCTAGAATTGCGCGACAAGGTACCCACTTTGACATCATTTTGACGTCAAAGTGGGTACCCAGTTGAAACTGGGTCACAGCTGAGGGGTCAAAAATATCCTGAAATCTTACCACATTTGGGGGTTTCCTTGGCAACATGACATTTTAAAAAATTTTAGGCAGATGATTTTCTGCTAATAAAATCATGCTCTTTTAAAAGAACTAACATTGTTTCAGCATTGGGTACCCCCTTTAATACACTCTACTGACCCAAGCAATCTTTTAAAAAGGGCTTCAGTTGGATTTAACCTATTCTTATTACGGCAATAGAATAGAAATAAAAATAGCATAAAAGCCAAGCATTCTTTAATATCCCTCAATATATGAAAGAATAGTATTTTATTTAATTGTTCCTTCATGATTGATTTTTAGGCTGTCAAAGAAAATGGTGGATTAGACATTTTGGTATCTAATGCTGCAGCAAATCCCTTCTTTGGTAGGATATTAGATGTAAGTATTCAAACCTGAATCTGTTTTCTGAATATTTTATATTTTCTTTTCGTATGATACACAGTGTAGACATTTGAATTTCCACTTCATACCCATAAGGGGAATAGGAACATAAAGGCTCAATTTATGTAACATTGAATATTTCTTTGCTCACTAAATTCTCGCCCCCAAAAATGTTTCCAGTAGTCGTAGTATCGTAGCTGTTTATGGCATTGATACATTATGACACATCTACTAGCAATGGAAATACCTTCTTGACTTTAATGAGAGAATGATCACGGTCACTTCTGCATCCATTGTGAATCTGATTGACATTGATTACATACTGGGTATATAAATTCTAATTTTCTTCCTTATATCAATGTGCAAATTGTTTTGCATTTAATGTAAAAACTTTTTGAGACACACTCTCTTTTTCTTTCGTTCTTTTCCTTGCATTGCTTGTATTATGCTTCTGTAAGAGATATATGAAATATCATTCTTTTTAAAATCTCTTTACAGTGCGGTGAAGATGCTTGGGACAAGGTATGTTCCATTTTCATTATTTACAACCAGATTAATAATTAAGCCAGGAAATATGAGAAGATCATCAATTTCCCATAGTTTGGAATTATCCTAAACATAGAGATAGATAGTTATTAATCATCGAAAAGCCTTTGCAATGAGATATCCCATACAGAAATCAATTAATATTGTTACTATGGAATGGGACAGTATGCAAAATGTATTATGAGGGCTTATTAGATCTGATATGAAAGTTTGATTAGCTTTATTTAGTATGTTTATCCTTCATTATTCTTTCTAGATATTTGACATCAATGTGAAGTCAGCATTTCTTCTTGTGAAGGAAAGTGTTCCTCATATGGCCTCCAGAGGGTGAGTTAACCCATTCGGGTCATTGTTCCACATTATGTAGTTCGGCCCAATTTGGAACCCTGTAAAGGCTTGTTCAGATATGACGTGTCAAACCTCTGCAACATTTTTAGTGCACAAGTCAATGGGATATGAGGTGGCCCCCCCCCCCCCCCCCAAAAAAAAGGCCTCTAGCAAGAGGCTTACTTTTATGGTGGTTTATCGCGCCATTTGTGAACACTAAAAATGTTGCAGGGATTTTTCGCCTCACATTCGAACAAGCCTTTCCACATTGTGTGGTTTGGCCCCATGTGGAACCCTGTAAAGCATACTAGAAACATGTACAGAAAGTGCACAACAATTCTACACATGCTACGCCCATTTCGGTTGTCAGTATTTATCTTTTGATGCAGAAATTTTTTTAAAATGAAAATAAGCACTAAAATCTTAAAATTGGCAATACAATGAAAAGTTCAAAATCATTGTTTATCCAGCAAATTGGCAACCTTTTAACTCCCGAACAAACTTTCCATCATTTCATGTTTACTACAGGTATATATATTACTTTATGTCAAAAAAATGTAGTAATAAAAGAAGAAAATACTGGTGATGCCAATTCAATGAAGAAAAGTTGATCAAATTAGGCTTTAAATAAATCATGTTACGAATGGCTTAAAAAGAATATTCTTCTAGTTTCACTGTATCTGTACCTTACACTCTGACATGTACTGGAATAGACTTATAAATTCTAACTCTGGACCTCCAATATTTCTACATTTCAGTATGATGGTCATGTTTTCAGACCCTAATTTTAAGGAAGAATCCCCACAAGAGAAGTTTGTGTGGAACTCTGATAAAAGCTTATAATTTTCTGTGAGCATAACTGCCTGTATGTCAGTTATCAATGATACTATTTATCCATATTTTATCATCACAGAGCTAAGAGCTTACCAACTCAACCACCTCTAGTATACCTCCTGTACATAAAATATTGTTGTTGTTTTTTTAAACTTCACCTTAACTGTTTATTTGTTTTGTTTTTTGTTTTGTTTTGTTTTTGTTTTTTTGTTTTTAAAAGTAATTTGTGTACTTTTCTTTTCTTATTTTTTCAGAGGAGGATCTGTTGTTTTGGTCTCATCCATAGCAGGATATATGCCTTTTGAGGTCAGTAGAGAGAAATACAGTGCACTTTTCAGGGAAAACTAATGACAATTAATACAATTATTGTTCTTTTGATATTTTCTTTAAATTCTAACATCCTTTGTGCAGCCATTGATGCTAATAATTATTTCATAGATTTTGCTCAAGTATTCTAGCCATTTTCAGGTTCTCAGGTACACTTGTAAAAGAGAAAAAAATGATTATTCTGATTGTTTGATTTAATTGCATGATAGTCAACAGTAATTTGCAAAGATGATTAATTAAAGGCATTGGCTAACTTTGTGAGCAGCTGATTTAAAAAATTCTCAAACTAAGATGGAACATGTGTATGAGTACTTGTATTTGTACTCAAAAACCCTGAAACCAACCATAATTTGGAATGAAAAGCTGTAAGTTAGACGCAAACCGCGATTTTATTAGCTTTCGTCTCGAGAGACAATGAACTACGAGGACCGTTTGCACGAATTCAAAAATACTGTTACCTGCCTTCCGCCGTGTGATACATCAGTATACACAATGCAGTCCGTCGAGTCATGCACGCATGCACACTCCTTACGTTTGGTCTGTGCAACCGACCCTCGTATATTTTTGAAACATTGGTTCACATTTCTAATATTTAAAAATACTTCCCGTGCATATTATACTCTGAAACTTTCAGACTGGTATTTTTACACTATAACCCTAATGTTTATCCCATTTTCAAGTAACAAAATGAGATTTTAAAAAAATCATAACAATGTTAACCAATGTCTTTAAGATGACGATGACCACTCTTAGAAGAAATGCAAATATGATGTGTGATATATTTTTGGCATGAGTGGCAGTTGTATGTTGTCCCAGAGAATGAAGTACCCGTAATGTCTCAGGAAATCATTGGTAATGTTTGAGAAATATGACATAACAATTTAATTCCTCACAGCATACGTTGCCTGCCTACATTAACGACAGTGTTCTATAATCTATAAGGACACAGCTGATGTCATGATTTGCATCCCACTATTTATTGTCTTTCATGACTTATTGTTTGTTAAAACTAACATGATATGATTATGATAAATTTATGTTTAATATTTCAGTTATTGGGACCATACTCTGTAAGTAAGACTGCCCTCTTGGGTTTGACAAAGGCCCTCACTCCGCAGCTTTCAGAAATGAACATCAGGGTCAACTGTGTAGCCCCAGGTCTTGTCAAAACCAAATTTAGCTCTGCCGTAAGTTTGCATGCTTTTATGATTGTTAATTTATGCTAATTTAATGAAGTAGAACAAAAAAGATACTGGTACACAACAAATGAACGGCTGAAATTGATACTAATCATGTTTGATATAACATAATTATCTCATAGTCAATAAATGCTAGGGTTTTTTTGTTATAATAATAATAATAATTAGACCATTTATATAGCTCAGTCACTATGTAAATATACTCTACTGCGCTGTAGTGTAACAGAGCTCCCAACAATGCTACTGCTCAAACAAATCAAACAATTATGAATATAATACAATTAACCAAAAACTTCTGAAAAAAGATGGGTCTTCAATAAATGTTTGAAGATGGTAACAGTTGGTGCTTTTCGTTTTTCCAGTGGTAATTTGTTCCAAAGCTTTGGAGTAGCGCAACTGAAAGCACGATCTCCAAGAGTTATGTATATTAAAGAAACTGCATGAGCTTTTGCCTCATGTAGGAGCAAAACAATTATGATGAATCTCTGTTGGACAAATGAAATGAAATGAACAAGTGATTTATGGAATCTTGACTTCGATATGATGAATTGTAAATGGAAATAAGAGGGACAAATGTTGTTTGTAATTATTTATCATTTTACGTTATAGAAAGTTGAGTCTCATATAATGCAGTGAAATTTAAATTGCTCTTACACATAGTTAGGTTTTCCGTGAAATTTAAAAACACCTGAGAGCTAACCAACTGGTTAGCGAAATGCAGACTAGAGAACCAATTCTGCATGAAACGTAGTTTTAAGTTTGTGTACTGTTGTAGATATCAGTACAGTGTCTATCAATTTCATGTTAACCCGTTGAACACGATTTGATTTCAATATACTGTAATACACATTTCCCATAGACCCTAGCCCCAGTTATCTCGGGTATAGGGCTCAACGGGTTAATAAAAATATATAACATAATGCTTTTTACTGGATTTGTTGTTTTTCATACAGTTATTTTCAACAGAGGAGAACACCAAATTGGCTTTAAGTAACATTCCCATGAAACGGTGAGTACATGTGCTGTAATTACAATCAAAATGTACATAAATGGAATATATTAATTTTGGGCTTTCCTGACATGATCTCACTGAAAACTAAGGTCATTCTTTTTTGTCACTGTTGTAAAAGAGTAACATGAAGATTTTTTTTTTTTTTTTTCACATTTGGATACATTGAATAATCAAATTGAATTTTTCATTGGGTGTTCAATAGGTCTGACAGCATTTGTGACTTTTGATGAATTTATCATTTCACAATTATGTAGGCTCTATTTTTCATATTGAAACTGCAGTGATAACAGAGGAATATGGTTGCAATGAAACCAGCTGCTAAGTTGAGCAAAACACTATGATTTATCAAATTGTGGTCTATCATATCCTGTGTACAGATGTAGGGTAAAGGGAATGAAGGTCAAATGAATGTTTACCTTCTTATTTGCATGTAAAGTCCAAGGTCTACTCTGAAATCTAACAAAGTGATTTGTAGTGTTTGCTACAGACCGTGGTAGCATGTTTGCATCTTACTGTATGTCTAAGGTCAACGTGTAGCAGTGCTTTTGTACACAGTGTGTGCTTGCATCCTCCTGGGTTTTAGAGGGGGGGGGGGTTCAAAATATGGAAAGGGGGCCCAATGGTAGGCACTTTTGAAGAGGAAACAATTTTGCTCTTGGTGCACCATCTGCAATTACCACTCTCCACCCAGGTGTTGCAAATGGATACCAGGCCATCAGCTCCTTAACGCAGCTGGCCTAAAACCAGAATAATAGTTCTACTTTGTAGATGCTTTGAGCATCTCCTGTGGTGTTTATGAGTTTGCTGTATGAAGGTATCTTTTACAATTTATGGAAGTGAGTGGTGTGTGACTACCAGTAGATAAATTATGATTATTGTAAAATTGTATTACAACTGTATCTTCTTTCCCTCTCTCTATCATATACACATACTTACTGTCTCTCTCTCTCTCTCTATCTTTCTTCTCTGTCACTCTCTCCTTTTTTCCTTCTCTCCATCTCTGACTTTCACCCACTTCATCTCTCTCATTCTACAGAGCTGGAACTCCTGACGAGATTGCGGGGATCGTATCTTTCCTGGCTTCAGAAGATGCCAGCTACATCACCGGGGAAACCATGTTAGTAGCAG
>CM057158.1:22935121-23009375 GCA_029962745.1 Echinometra lucunter
TAGCAGGGGAGCTCCATCAAAGCTTTAATCATGTCTATCAAAATTATATGAGGGGTTGTTTGAAGGTTTGAAAAATTACATTGTATTTATGAAGTTTTGAATATCGTGTCCTCAGGAATTGGTCATAAATTTCCCCTTGAATCAGAGAATTTTGATTTGATTTTCAGGCACCTTTTCTGACACCATGGAAAGGAACTTAAAATGGCATTCAGGTTTGGAAATTTTAACAAGGATGTACAAGGTTGTATCCATCAGGACATCGGTAAAAAAATTGTCAGGTCCGATTTTCGCCCTCGGCGAAGCTCAGATAGCTCCCTAAAGTCCTTAAAACCCAATTCTTTGGGGCGACCATTTTCCTGAGATTCGCCCTCGCCTCAGCTCCGAAAATAAGCAATAAATTTGTGAATCGTGATCTAGGAGCAGCAGAATTAAACATTTCTTGAAACAACACACGCATTAACGCATCATATACTGATGCTCAATTACGCATACTCTCAAGGAGAATATTGGGATATCAGCAATTAAAATTCAACATAGCTCCTGTAAAGTTGTCCAGAGGAGCTATTTTTTTTTCAGAGAATAGCTCTCGTCAGGGTTTTATAGAAAAATATAGGATTTATAGAAAAATTGATTTTTAGTCAGAATTCATGCACAGAATCTTCCATACAAACTTTCATAAGCAGTATTATATGTTAATTTGCTATGATGTTCTTTTCTTTTGAAACAACTCATTTCCATTGATTGCATCCAACTTCTGTTCAACTTTCATTTCAAGATACCTTCAGAGACACACAAATGGCTAGAGAGATGTGGTGTGTTTTTGAATAACTTTATTTCTCAGTGCCTTTAGGGTGTTGACTCAAAAATTTTACAAAGAGTTCAAGCCCTTAAAAATTCAGGCCCTGTTCAACCTATTTGTATATTGAAGTTCATGCATTCCAGAGGAGAAAAATTGGACGACTTCATAAGAGCTGAAATAAGTTTATATTTTCAAAAATTTAATTATGCCATTTTGCCATTTTATTATAAACTTCTTGTGAGAAAATGTTTAAATAGTATATATTTGCATAATATTGTTTAAAAATGTAACCAAAGCCTATTAAGAGCAGCTTGTGATTGTGACCACCTTTCAAGTTTGTCAGTTTTATTTTGAAATGGTAACTTTGTAATATTGATATTTTAAAGGGGAAGTCCACCCTGAAAATAAATCTGTTTGAATAGAAGTGTAGAAGGGGAAAGATTAGAGGAACAGGACAGAGAAAGTTTGAGCGAATTCTGATTAAACTAAGAAAGTTATGGATTTTTTGAAGCTGTTGTTCAATCAAACACAAACTTGCACTGTGAGCTGACCCCCCCCCCCCCCCCCCCATTTGCTCAGTACTGAAAACATTAGAAATTTCCTTTTCCTGTTTTACATGCAATCTTAATATAATCATTGCAAATACACTGTATGTTTATAAATATACAACCCCTGCATGGAAAATATATATTCAGCCATCAATAACGAAAAAAGAAGATATTTCCCGGAATTCTGTGCGCTGGGCAAGTGGAAGGTAATCTTGCATGCTACATCACTGGGTTGCCAATTTGTGTATGAATAATCACACCTTCAACACTTCGTAACTTTCCTTTTTCAAATCAGAATTTAGTCAAACTTTCACTGCCCTGTTCCTCTCCTTATTCTGCCTCTATTCAAACAAACTTATTTTTAGGGTGGACTTCCCATTTAACCAACGGAAAAAGAATTTCTGTTATAGTGACAGATGAATATAATATATGTATTCAAATTCAAAATAATGAATTTCATTAAAGTAAATTGATAATGAATCTTATAGACATACTTTAAAAAAAAAAAAAAAAAATTCCTGTACAAGTACAATAGCAAATGTACCATCATACACAGACCTCTTTTACACCAAGCCTTGGGCCGCGGCCCAGGCTTGGTGTAATAGCTCAAAAATCACATGCAGCGCCAATTTCGGACCAGCTCTGGAGGTAGTCTCGGCCGCGGCCAGTTTTGGTGTAAACACGGAGCGGGGCCAAATGCGGGGCCATCTTCCGTTTTCAATGACGTCATAAAGCCAATGTTGTAGAATTACAGACCGGGCGCGCGGGTGAAAAAAGGCTTGGTTTACTTGTAGAGCGCTCCTACGACGAACTTTGAAAGGATCTAGATACATGCCGTGGCCACGGTCCTGGTGTAAACGCACAAAATTGCAGGGCCGGGCCGCAGCCGCTTGGTGTAAAAGGGGTCTTAGACATGTTTGTGTACACTTGTGTTTCCTTGAGTTCTCTTGACATGCTTTGAAAGTTTGCAAAGCTAGGTTTGATTGTTAATTGTGTAATCATGTATACCTCTGTGAAAAATTTGTGAAATTTTTAATGAAATATATCAATAAAATCTACCTATTGTTATATTCTGTGAATCGTGAGAAGTTTGTGTGCCTTTCACAACCATTGTTTGATCCTCACTAAAATGTAATCTTAGTGTATGAAGCAACCTTTCATCAGTACATTTTTTCAGCATTGGTTAAAGTCTTGATCTCAAATAAATGGGATAAGTTTCTTGTACTTTGTTAGACTGATTCCAAGTTAAAATTGTAGACTAACACAAAAATATCAAGAAAAAAACATTGAATGAAGAGCTTGCATGTAAAAGGCCCTAAATCCATTTTTCATAATTTTGCATCAAGTTTTTTCACATCTCGAATTCAGCATGTGCATCAAACAAACTATATTTCAAACCTGCCCCCCCCCCCCACATATACACACATGACTACATGAAGGCATAAAGTATACTGATGCTCTAAACTGAATTCAATAGAGGCTGTTGCTACATGTATGTATGTAAGGCAAGCTTCCAATGAGGTAAGGTAACTGAGAAAATGTTTTCTTGCAAAAGGCCCTATATCCCTCTTTTCTTGCAAAAGGCCCTGAATCCAATTTTTTTCCAAATTAAAAAATCATAAAATACAGGACTTCCGTTTTTACTAGTTGGTTTATGTTACCTCTGATGATGACTCTTCAATTTAGCAGAAGGACTTGGTGAATGAACAAATGAAAATGTCTGAAACTAGATGAATCCCTCTCCGTGCACGGTCGAAATTTATGCCTCTTCCTTTGCCAAATCCCGGACCAGATCAGAAATATATTACTTCTAATTACTGGAAATGTATTAGGATAAATTTAGAGTACAAAACTGGAACAAATGATTCTGTTCTAAAATTGTGTCGGCCACGTTTGAAGTTGAACCATCAAATGGTTAAGTTATCGTAAGGATGAGCAATTTTTATATATACTATGTCATCTATGACCTTTGACCTTTGAACATGTGACCCCAAAACCTACTCAGATCACTGTCTCTCCCACATGCATACTTCATCCAAATTTGAAGTTATCCTGAAAAAAGAAACTGCCCTCCCTCCTTCCCCCCAAAAAATTTTTAAACAAAAACAAAAACAAAAGCTTGAATTAGGCTTCAAACATGACAGCACATGTACTTGACCTATTCCATTTCAGGTCTACTGCATTATGCATATTATTTTGACACCAAGCTCATGAAGGTCAGGCATACCACTGTGATGCAACAAAGTTTTGTGATCTCATCATTCTCATGTCAACTACATAACGGAAATTCATATGACCTATAAAGAATGAACAAGAATGAACAGAAATCTGTGTTTCTTCATAAATCCACCAGAATTTCCCAATTCAAGATGAAAGCTAAATACATGTAGTAAAAGTCATAAAGCAAAGAAAGAAAAGGTCAATCCATCTGAAATGTTTATGCCTTTCATTTATGAATTTCGTAGGTATCAATAACAATTACCTGAGCTAATTTACAACAGGAAATATTTTCCATTAAAAAATCTACTCTTCATGAAATTTTTCTTAGCATAATGACAAAATTATACATATACATGTACAGTGTAGTATAACTCTCATACTTCACAAAGTTTTCACTAAAATCATAGAAGGGTTTTCCTAGTTCCCACAGGCTTAAAATATGGATTACCCAATTCCCTGTTTTATCAAGACTATGCTCTACTCTAAAATTATATTGAAAAACAAGGAGGCACTGTGGCTCTGTGGTAGAGTGGTCTTGTAAGCAGGAGTATCTGGGTTTTAAACCAAGTTGATGCACTAATGCCCTATGGTAAGGTATCAGTCCTTGATACCAAGTCCTTCGGAGGACTTCCGTCCCCTGGTTGCTTACTAACAAGCATACACTTGCTTGCTTAGCAGTCAGGTAAAATAACCATTTGACCATTTAGCCAATTAACTGACTGATAAGGCCTCCACCTCCTTACTTCTACATGTAGCTATCGCTGATAAGTGATAAGCGATAAAAAAAAATATACTCATGTACATACAAAATAACAAAACAGCAGTACAGTACATCCCCTAGCCTACCATCACTCTTTTTCTACCTCTTTGTCTTACTTCCTCCAACTTCTTCAAGACCTCTCCAGACTTCTTATAGTTCTCTGCATACACATCAAGAACTTTCTGGAACACCTCTTCTGTGTTTGGATGCGAGCTTAAAAACGCCCTCTCTAAGACATATAGATCGACCCCTTTATCCTCCCATAGATGCGATATCTGACTCAGCCCAAAGTCTATCATGATCAGATTTGAAGTCTCAGAAGGCTGACGAAGCAGCATGTTTGAGGTTGTTAAATCACCATGGATGACGTCTACAGCATGCATGGATGCCAGGGTTGTTCCAATTTTCGAGGCAAGGGAGACGAGCCTTTCATCATCATTTGATGGGCCAGAGTTCTGAATCTGCTGAATGTATTCTCGGACTGTGAGGGAGTCTTCTATGTACTCCATGTGGATGGAATGAGTCTCATTGTCAACAAAGTATACCACAGGTGTGGTGATTCCTGAAAATTTGCAAAAATAAGGACATAACGTATGAATTACAAAAGACAATACTAAGCTTTTTAATATGACAAAAAGTAAGGAACCTATGAAGTTGGTTTTCTAAACAAACAAGGGCTTAATCCAGTATCCACTAAAACATTTTCTGTCTTCTAGGACCTAGCTTTTCCTCTTGTCACTGTCACTTTAGACTATCTCTCTCTCTGCAGAATATTTTCAAAAATATTCTTTTTTTTTTCTTTTTCAATGAATGGAAACTGTACCAGTGTACCTTGTGTTTGTTGACTTTCTTCCCTCACCAATCATGTACTGTATATGTGTTTTCTTTTCACTGACTGATATTTCAAAATTCTTTTTGGAGATATTATTCAACTACTTACATTGGACATCCCCCCTCCCATACCTAGAGAGTCTAGTGAGTCACATACACCCAACCCATCACATCTCTTACTCACCAGCCTTCCTGCATTTGACAATAGTCCTGACCTCCTGGCCAGTCCGCCTCTGTGAAAGCTTAGCATCCAGCTTGGGATGTCGGTAGGACTTCTTAAATCTCTGCTTCACGATAGAACTGCGACCCATAAAAGTGCTGCGGTAGATACGTGCCTCTGCTCCTTGCTTCATGAGAGATGGCTTCGTTTTGGAGGAATCCTTTCCTAGCGTTTCCTGATCGCAACTCACAGCAGATGCCATTTTCAGGAAACTACTCTAAATCTAAAAGAAAAACAAAAGATGTGTTTACAAAAGCATCATAGTAGGATGTTTACATTAGAGCAACATAAAATTCTAGTTCAGTAGATCTAAACACCTAGCTGTAGCTGCCACCAAAGCCAAAGCTGCCACTAAGGGAAAGGCGACAACTCAACAGTTGGGAGGTTACATCTATTGAACTAATAAAATTTGTGAACCATAAGTGCAAGATTAATTACTAATGAAAATGTTTTTGAAAATATATCAATAAAAATAAATGCATCATTTGACACAACAAGAGTGAAACATGGGAATACAGGAAAGGGCAAGAGTTCTTTTTGCACCCATGACCGTAGGGTTAGGGTTTGGAATCGGGGGGGGGGGGGGATTTTTAAAGTGATCAAAAAAGAAAAAAAGAAAGAATATGCAGGAAAAGAGGGCAGAGTCAATCATGTTTATACATGTATTAGCCCTATTTGCTAACCTAAAATACTTGTCCCCCCCCCCCCCCATACTTGCCAACACTGAAGAATGAAAAAGCGTATGGCGCTGCCCTCACGTTACCATTACTCGTTAGGTTTGGGTTAGGGTAGAACATGAAAATGTCTTGGGGAAAAAAGGTTGGGTTTTTTTAGTCTTACATTAGACTTTTGACAAAAAGGGATGCAATTGAGCTGGTTCTTCAATGAATTTTTTTTTTTTTTTTTTTTACACTGATGGCTGCACATACAAGGGTTCTCAACCATACCCACCAACCCCTCAACCTTGGCAAACACCAGGAATCTGGATTAATCCATGTTTCTTCATTCAAGTGTACAATTTCAAATATTTCCATTCAATGATTTACAAACATCTGTCCATTTATTTACACCCTTTACCAATTGCTTAAGCATACACTGTCCTACACCAGTTTCAGAGGTAGACCTATAGTATAATTTACATTCACGCCATTTGATCTTTCAAGAATGAAAGGGAAAACATTATGGCGTTATCATGAAATTTGTCACCACTCACCAGCCCATTCACTGCCGTTTATTTCGTCAGTGCTGGTGACAGCTTTCCACTCCCAAAGTCCAAAGACTTTGTACACAATACGAGCGCACATGCCAGAAGAGAGGTGACAGATTTCATGATTAGGCCAACGTTTCTTTCTTTCTTTCTTTTTTAAAGTTTAATTGGGTTGTCATGATTTTCTGATAACATTAAACTTCATTAACAAATCACAGATAAGTCAAAAAATTAAAGGAGAATGCAACCCAGACATCAGTGTGTTCTTAGTGAATGGAGATGACCAAGAAGAGTAAACACTGCAAATTTGAGCAAAATCAGACAATCTGTTCAAGAGTTATGAATTTTGAAAGTTTCAGTAAATCACTATTATGAGGACCCTTGAGTTAGCAACTTTGCCAGCATATGTGATGTCATCGTGGACAACTCTCCATTCATTTTGTGCATAAATTTAAAAAAAAAATAATTTTATGAAATTTTCAAGTCGGGAATCAACATGATTCTTCCCAAAATGCTTGCAGAATTGATGTAGCCATGTCATACTCAAAAAATAAATCAAACAAATTTCTATTTTTCTTAAAAATGAAGAAAATGTGAAATTCTGTGTAACTTACAAAATGTATGGAGAGTTGTCCACAATGACATCACAGATGCTGGTGGAGTTGCCAACTCAAGGATCCCCATAATAAGGATTTGTTCAAAATTTCAAAGTTCATAACTCTTGAACAGATTGATTTTGCTCAAATTTTCACTGTTTACTCTTCTTGTTCTTTGTCATTCACTGGAAGTACACTAATGTCTGGGTTGCATTCTCCTTTAAAGGAGAAAAAAAATAAATAAAATAAAGCAGCATTATACATTATTATTAGTATTTATACTCGGAAACAATTGTCAATACAACAATACAGCATCTAGTCACATTGTCTCTATACATACATATCCCCCCGGCATATCCAGATATCCCCCATGTAACTTGTAAAGGGAAGGAAGTGTGTAACATTAAGTTAGACGGGATTAGTCAGAGAGAGAGGGATAAAAAGGGCATTTTTGCTTTAATAATAGGCCTAACAACTTGTAAAACAAAAATAAAAATGGTAAGGGAAAACGTTTTGCCATCCCTCCCGATATTATGAAATAAAATAAAGATCTAGACCCTATATCTCGACCTACCTAACTTATCAGCACTCTTTTCAGCAATTTATAGCGAGTGATGACATTCATGCAGAAGCCAAGACCAGGGACAGAGCAGCGGACAGAGCGGGCATGTATCGGCAACTTAACTCGGCATGTAGTGTGCAGTGGTGCAGCTGCGCTGCTAGCTGGCTATATGTTGATGGGATAGGAAGAGCCGAGCACTGCACTTGCTTGACGACACATGGGTACGGGTCAAAGTGACATTAGCAGACGCTATTTCCAAGCTCTTTCGTCAATAGGAAATTTAAAAAAAACCAATATTTAAAAAATAAAAAGTATTAAAGGAATATAATGATAATTAAAAATTCTTAAACTAATAGTTTTAAAATTTACAATATTCAAATCCAAACAAATTAATTACATTGAAATTATTAAGATTATATTGTCACTCACTCTTAAAATCCTTCCCATCATACATACGCTACTACTTCCTCTTGAATCGACACGTAGCTGAGTATTGTTTTCTGGCAAGGTGACCCTAAAAACAACACAAAATGTCTGTAAATCTGTTCACCGTGATCAACAAATTTTATGATGAGTACACGACTAGAACACCACAGAAGCTGAAAATAATTGATGCATACCTCACGTACATCCTCTTAACTGGTGTTGTGCAGTTTGTGTACTGTGCTCTTGTTGGAACTTTCCCCTTCAACTCATTCCTCTCCGGGTTCATATCCAGCGTAGGGTCCTTCATACTCGCCGGTGAGTTTAGGGGAGGTTCATGCACAATCGCCGCTGGCCGCTAAACGTACTCTACATGAACACATGTACTTCGAAGGCCTGGCCTGCTTATCTCTCTCTCTCTCTCTCTCTTTTTTTAACCTTATTACACGTGAATTATGTTGACATTTTCATGTCATGCATGTCCTAGTCCTAGCAATAATTAAATTTTAGATATTGGTATTACATGTATTACTATTAGTAATAGTCTAGGGCCTATTAGTTTGTTACCTTCTTTTTTGTCAAGCAGGGGTGCAAGAACTGAACTTGTGTTTGGTTTGTCTGTTTCAGTGTTCTTTTGTTTTTTACCTTTTTCCTTTTTTTTCCCCTAAATTTAAGAATGTGATCATCCAAGTCTGGGAGAGTGATGAGAGTTGTTATAAGATTGGCAGTGTATACAGCCACCATTGCCACACGCGTGTGTCTTTTCCTTTATGGCCACACGCATCTGGTTGTATCCACAGCATCGACATTAGGATACAGCCACACTCGTCTGAATTCTCACTTGTACTCTGTGCCGTGACAGCTATCGCTAGTGTATGCACTGCACAAGCGATGTGCATTCATGCGACGGTATGGAACTTGCATCTTGGATCATCACGAAGGTTTTATCTCTTGAAATTCACTGACATACAAACAATATTTTTACTTCATTATTGTCACCTGCTTGTCGATCAGGTGAGAATGAAGTGAAAATATTGTTTGTACAATAAGTGAAATCGAGAGATAAAACCTTCGTGATGATCAAAGATGTCGCATGAATACACATTGCTTGTGCAGTGCATACACTAGCAATAGCTGATAACATGTTGTGGCACAGAGTACAAGTGAGAATTCAGATGAGTGTGGCTGTATCCTAATGTTGATGCTGTGGATATAAACACGCGTGTGTCTTTACCTTACGGCCACACGCGTGTTTCTGTATACACTGCCTACAAGATTTAGGGGGTTTTCTTCTTCTTTTTCCAAGTTGCATGAGTTGATTGCATGCTTCATGCTTCTGTCACTCCCGTTAAAATTTTTTATCATGTTTTATTTTTGTGCCACACCATTTGAAAGAAGAAGAAATCAAAATGTCACAACTGTCAAAATGTTTAACTTTAGACAAACTTGTAACTTTTGTATAGACTCTAGGTCTAGTCTATTTAAGAAACAAAAATGTGGGGGGAAAAATGGAGGAGTCTGCTCTAGTCTTACTAGTTCAAAATGTCGAATGCCTCATATATACCCTCCTGTTTTACATGTTGAATGAACTACTCTATTCTGTTCCTAAACAGTTACAATTGCATTTCTTGATTGCCATGAAATAAAAAATTATTTTAAATCCATGATGTTTTACAAAATGAACAGTTTGTATAATAATTGCAGTATACATGTTAGTATTACATTTCTCCTTTAATTACAAATTTGGCTGTGTGCTACATATTTGTACTTTTAATTCAAATGCAAGAAAATGTTTAAGTAGAAGAAACCCCCCCCCCAAAAAAAAAAAGGGTGGGATCAGAGGCCTTTTGAAATGCTGTTTTAAAAGTTCCAGTCATTAAAAAGTGTATTGCAATAGACTTCATGTGACTGTGAATTAGAATATAAAAAATGGATACTTTTGAATGTTCCCATGTTTATAACCTTTTCTTTCTTTCCTTTTTCTCTCCAGTTTGTCTCAGATTACAAGTCAACCCTGCAAATAAATCCAGTTTTCAGGGAATTTCAACAGAGCGTGCCTTTGCAGATTTTATCTTTGCCAGTGTGATACTTCACCTAGTAGTCATGAACTTCATTGGTTAGATTCTTCATAGCGACAAGTTTAGCTTCATAGATTCTTTAGAGGTATATACCTTTTATTTATTTTTTTCTTTGCTCTGTGCTTCCTTCTGCCCGAATCTCTCATTTCATCATACCTTTCCCTTCATCAGGCTTCCCATACCTTTGTATGTCTAATGACATTGTTCAAATGTTGTGGGATCTATAGACCAGGGGAGCATTTCATCAACATTTGTTGTCTGACAAGTTGTCAGATCTGACATCTTTCCTTGATTTTGATTGATTGGCTGAGAAGCATCTTTACTATGGCAACTGTTGGATAAAACAGACTTTGTCGGATAAAACATCTGACAAGTCCTTTCATGAAACGCTCCCCAGTTCCTAGTTGCCTCTTCACTGGCTAACTGCCCCTATTTAATAGGGACAATCCCTATTTTTTAGAAAAGGAAAGAGCAATTTTCATCCTTGATGATCTTGTGTCCCTATTTCTGTAAAAATATATATAATAATGTATAGGAAATTCAGGAATGTCTCTATTTTTGACTGCTTCTTAATAATTTGTCCCTATTTCTTGACTTGCAGGGTTGGCAGGTCTGTAGCTCATGACACAAATGACCCCAAATATCCACAGATATTTTAAGCATGGAAAGGTCCCTTTTTGCGCACTTAGAATTGTCACTCCCAGAGTGACAGAGGTACCTCGTGAATGACTTTCATTTTCCCTTTTGAAAAGAATATTTCCACCTAGGTATCAATGGAATGCTACATGGGTGCACAATTATTAGCACATATCAATTATTTGTGTCTGTAGCTTTTAGATTTTTGTCACAAATGACCTTTATCTGCTCATGCTCAAATTGTATCTACAAACTGGCTTATTCTAAGCCTAGTAAAAGAATATGTTATGCTACTTATTTCCTTTTTGAAAAACTGGCTTCTTAATGAAAGTCAAATGCAAGAAATATCTGTCCCTTAGAAAATTTTTTATATTTTAGGTACAACTGTAGATGTAGGGTATTATGTCTACATATTTGGTGCAACCTTTTGTAACTTCACATTGTGAATCATAGTCATTAGGAATGCCTTTATTTCTTGACCATTTTCTCCCTCGCTTTTCCATTATTCCTTACTGCAGGTATACTTATACAATGGCTTCTTGGATCATCATTTTTGGAGCACTTCACATCATCTGTTCTCCTCAGAGGACAGGTTCTCAACAACTACATTCCTCTCCACTAAATGAAAAACAGTATTGATAACTGTTTCAAACCAGAGCCCAAGAGTTAGAAAAGATGTAGTACTTAAACCACACTTCATACTGCAGAGCTAAATCCACCCCTCCCCCCATCAAAAACAAAATGATTTTGTTGTTGTTGTTATTCGTGGGATTTACAAAGCTTTTGATATGGAACTGCATTAGTTACAGCTTTGGGCAGTCTTAGACTCGATACAAGTACTAAACTAAATATCATATTACTGTTGCCACCAAGTGAAAATCCGGTTTTAACTTTCAGTCTGTCTTTGAAGTTCACACAGTTTATTAGGAAACTTTCTTAAGTTTGCTATAGATGAACCAAATAAACTATTTATCACACTAACCCATTAAATTATATTTCACTGGAGTTTCAGGCATGTTTTTCTTGCAAAATTTCTGTTCTGCAGTATGACTGCTTGTCTTGGAATAACTTTATCTCACAAGTTATTCAACGTTCCTGTTCAGCTTTTTGATGTTGATTGATTTGAGTACATGTAGTTTTAATGGTCAATGTATCTTCTTGGTATTAAAAAAAAGATTATGGATTTATAAAATACAATATTACAAAACAGGGAAAAATTATCCTTTGATATATCTTGATTTAATTTCGTCTGTTGTGTGTTTTAACTTAGTTAGGGAAATCACTAATGCAATTTATATCATCTGCTTAGAGCCAAAAGGATGTTAGCTCATCTACTGTACAGAGTCAATGTCCTTCTGGATCTCAACAGATGGTGTTCAACACCTGGGGGTGTTTCGTAAAGCTGTTCGTAAAGTTACGCATGACTTTACGAACGGCTGGGATATGAAGTGCCAAATGGGATACCCCAAATTCTACATTTTAACCAAGTGTAACTGCATTTCCCATAATCTGAATTAAATTGTGGGAAGAAATAAACTTTGCAATAAAAATGTTTGTAAACAATAGTAATGTTAATCTACATCTGCACATTTCACCTTTAGCTGATGCGATTTATAATGATTGAGACTCTTATTTGGCTTACCATATTTAAGGGTTTCGTAAAGTCATTCGTAACTTTACAAAGAGTTTTATGAAACCCCCCCCCCCCCTGTTTGCTACGGGAACCGGATGGTCCCTGTATTAAGTCTATGGGAGTTTGAGAATTCAGTAGTTAGTGGGTTAAGAACAGCCCCCTGCCCTAATTAATGAGAAATATGTGTACATGTACCAATAACTGAATCTATCATGGAGGCTTCCAAATACATGTACATCTTGAGACTCATCAAGGGAGCGTTTCATGAAGTTTTGTCGGTGATTTTCACTGACTAATTTACTCTCTGCCAATCAGATGCGAGGATTTTCAGTAGCTTATAACATTTGTCGGTGATTTTCAAAACTCTTCATGAAATGCTTCCCTGATATGATGTGTTGGGGGGGGGGGGGGCGGGGAGAGGTGCATGCAGTGGCGTATCTAGGGAAAACGGTGCCGGGGGCCGGGCAAGCACTGAAATTACGAAATTGCTCCCCTTCCAACTTCTGATGCCAATGATTTTTTCTTTTCTTTTTTATGCTTTTGCTTTTTTTTTTTTTTTTTTGTGCCTGCTAAAGTGGTACCCAGGGCTCTTGCTCCCTGCCCCCCAGAAATGCCACTAGTTGAATGGAAAAAATGAGTGTGTGTGTGTGAGAGAGAGAGAGAGAGAGAGGGGGGGGGAGAAAGAGAGAGAGGGGGGAGAAAGAGAGAGATGGGGTTAGGGAGGAATAGAGAGAGAGAAAATAGAAAAGGAGAAAGATGAAATGATAAAGATCCAGGATTGTTGGCAAATGTAAATCATTAATATTTAATGCTACCTTTATTGGTAATCCCTGTTATTTCTTCAAAAATTGGCTGGACAAATACATGTAATCACAAACAATTTTACCTCTCTTCTTCTCTCTCCTGTAGTTCACACTCCAATTCTGTTTCTTTCCCTCTCTCTTATATACCCAGTACTTCGCTTTCTTAATCTCTCAAATTTCAACCACTCTCATCATGCTCATCACAAAGGGGTACGATATATCCTTACCTTGCTTTAGACAAAACATTTCACTATTTGATCGCTTTCTCGAATAAGTATTACCCGTTTGCCAAAACTGAATCTCGTAATATAATCCATTTAGAAATTAAAAAATTCAAAGCGTAGGGATGTCTATCTTCGATATACAAGTTGGCTTCTGCTGGAAGGATGTGGTGATGCTCAAGTCGCATCTTCATACGTAAACCTTATTGTTCTAACATCAAAGGATGATAAGGTCTGAAAAAGAAATGCAAGCAGACAGTAAAACGTGTCTCAAAACGAAAATAATTTTGGAAATGATATATATACTGTATTTCATTCATTTTTATTCATGTATTCATATATGAATTCTTTATGTGAATTAGTATGATTGTTATTTATTTATTGCACCATTTTATGTATGCGAGGCATGATGGCAAGGTGTGTGTTTTTTTCAGCACAATGGTAAAACTCCTTGATCCCCCAGTTAATCATCCTGCTCTTCCTTCTCCTTCTCCTCCTCCTCCTCCTCCTCTTCCTCCCCCTCCTCCTCCTCTATCCCCTCTCCATCCTCCAGTCTTCCACTGTCTCCCTATGCTCGCTCATTCCTGGAAGGATCACGTCAGGTTCATCTAAGGCATCCATCCACTGTGAGTTCTTATTCTTGCGTTGTGAGTTACAGAGCTTTGATGAGTGGGATAGAGAGTGTTTCTCGTTGCTGGTGTTAGGGCGCTGTGACAGGGCTAATGACGGATCACGGAAGAAACTCGAGATTACCATCCATGGATTTCCCGGTTCGCTCTGCGGAAAATATCAAGCAAGAAAACAGGCTTCACCACAACGAAGGAATCATTATAACAAATGATCATAATTTGAAGGGGGAAAGTTGGTTGCTAGTAAGCAGAGAACTTACTCTCCTTAATCAGATAGAGAATCAATTTTTAACAAGGACATCACAGGCAAGGCACAAAAAAATCCTGCACAGGATATCGCTTGTGGAAAGGAGGAGTGCAACAAAATATTCATCAGATAGGCGGACTCAAACGAAAATGAAGGACTTGAAACAGAAAAGGAATTTATAAAAAAAAAAAAAAGAGGAGAGAAACAGAAAGGGAATGAAAAAGATCTATTAATTTTTACACTGAATTTCGAAAGCTTACTGGTTTTTCTTCCATCTCTTCCGGAGGGATGATATCACTGATATCAATCTCTTTCTGCATCCATTCTTCAGCCAGACCATGACTGTTGTAGTCGGAGCGATCGGAGTCTCTTATTCAAGGTACTCATATCGGCCAGTTCTTCGGCTGATTTCTCGATCACAGGATCGCCCGATTCATACAGATACCACCACTTCTCAATCCACCACGGATTGGTTCTGATGGTTAAGGTTTGAGAGAGGGAATCGACGTCGTCGTCGTCATCATCATCGCGGGGATCGTTGACACCTTGGAATTGTTTGACCTGTGACAAAGACAGAAACAAAAATGTTGAATATATTGAAAATGATCAGTCAAACGGTCTGAAATTACTACCGTAAAATATACCCCCCCCCCCCCCAAGAAAAATAAATAAATAAATAAATGAAATAAAATAAAAAATGATGATGGTCGACATCTTAAATTTGGAGTACTTCCCAAATTCTGATAACACTTATTCTATTACATGTACGTCCAACAAAATCCCTATTTTTCATTTACTTTGAATTTCCATGACACTTTCTTGTTGTCTCCCAATTAGTGTTGTGTAAATTCCAAACGAACCTATTCCCAAATCCTGATAGCAAGTATTCTATTACATATGACACCTTTGTTTAGATCAGTCATTACTTTTTATTTATTCATTTATTCATCGTTATACCTGTTTTGATTTTCTGCTTATGGCTTCACGCATCCTCCCCATATGTTCTGTAATGGAAATTCGTCGCCTCCTGTACCAGACTTCTTTGCCAGTCTCTTGTTGGAGATATTGAACTGGTGTGCGTTTGGTGAATAGACGGAAAATACTCTTGAATCTTTTTGAGTCTGTAGTGGAGTTGTGTTTGGTTGCCCGGTTCAGTTTCTTCCCGTCGACTAAAGTATAATCAGTATAATGTAATGGATAATGTGACGTCAAAATAGATACAGAGAAAGACAGATAAATGGAAAGAGAGAAAGAGAGAGAGTGAGAGAAAGAGAGAGAGAGAGAGAGAGAGAGAGAGAGAGAGAGAGAGAGAGAGAGAGAGAAGGGGGGGGGGGGGGGGGGGTCCAGGGGATATATTTCATCTGACAATTTCATTTATTCCAAAAGATTATACCCCATTTTTGTCGCATCAGTTGCTACAATAGCGATGTTCAGATTAAAATAGATGTAAATACTCTATTACAGATATAAAACTAGTCAACTGCTTCAGCGAAAACACGAAAATATCTTCTCATCTTCTGTAAATAACGAAAATATCGAGGGTTTAGTGCAACAAATGGCTATCCGTGCCGGTATCCGTGTTTCTGGCCATTTCGAGAAAACTTGCGATGATGTTATATTGTGAACATTCTTCTTCTTCTTCTTCTTCTTGGTAGTAGTCTGCTTCCTTCAATCCTGAAGATTCTTAAACATTGGTCTGTTGGTTTAATGAAGATGGCCATACCTACTTTGGGTGATACCCTGCTGTAGCGAAGTTTCCTGTAGAAACCATTATTACCAATGGGTTCCTGATCTCTTATGCTTATTGATCATTTTGATATCAAAACCTCATTTTGACCGAAAAATGCAGATAGCCCTTTGTTACACTAAACCCTCGATAGGCCTATATCATTGTATATACCTTTTGGTGCCTTGATCTTTGTGTCCGCCTCTTCTTTGACCCAAGCCATCGCCCTCCTGGATCCTGCAACTTTCTGGGCATACTCAGCTTGCTTGCCCTTGATGACGTCATGTTTGTTGTCCTGGTTGCCCGAGTCGGTTGCCTCAGGTTTGATGGTTGCTCCGATTCGGGCCCAAGGCCAATGGAAGGTGACCGACAAACTACATGATTCAAGGTGGATCATATTTTGTTACTCTTATGATGGTAAATGCTTCCCTCGTAGCAATTACAACACGATAAAATTCCATGTTTTTCCGTTTGTTTTTGTTTTGCTTTTGTTTTGTTATTGTTCTGTTTTGTTTTGCTTTTGTTTTTTTGTTAAGATCGCATCATGACATTAAATTATTCAGGTAACTTTATTTACAGTTCATTAATAAACGATTCAATTAGGTTTTGTAGGAGGCCTTTTCTTTCAATGCCCTTGATCGGTTGACCGCATTTTACCCAGGTCGATCATTTTATGACATTATTTCCTCCACAATAAAAGCATGCTTCAGAAATAACATGTGAATTCAACGATGATACAGGAGCTCACAAATTAGATTTTCCGGGAGAAATTTTACAAATTTCATGTTTTGATGTATATCTTTATAAAAATGTCTTGAATTACTTTCTGCCTTTTTTGTCGCATAGATAATCTACTCGATGACGTTTGGGCTATCGTTTTCCCATAATTATTTATTATCACTACAGAAGGCAAGAAAATTTCCTCTTTGAGCTTCTTGTCTATTTCCGTAACTGACAGGGGAAAAAAAAATCAATTTTATGCTTACAATTTCGGAGATATTACTTTCCCTGACCTGATGAAGAACAGGAAATTTGTGGATGATAAATAATGTAAACCCTTACTTATTAGTGTAATCATGTTTTACTAGTACTTCTCGTTTAAAGAATATTAGAAATGAGTTGTAACAAATATATCTTTACAAAAAGATTTCTCAACACAAATCAAACTCACCGTGTTTTGTTTCTAAGTTTCTTGGAAAACATTGTGATAAGTTTACGTGAAATCAGGAAATGATATCGCAGTTTCACATGATTTGATGAATAAAGCAATCATAAATGAGAGCTAATTAAAGAACAAGATTATTTCTCGTGGAATAATAAAGCATCGATCACATTCACTACGTCCTGTTTGTTTACAAACTGCAGAAAAGTTCGTTGACATGAATTAACATTGTGACGTAACAATACAGAGGCGCGTACCGAAATTACTAATACTCGAGCAATTTGCCCTTGCGCATAGTGACCTAAATATCTACGCATAGGCGTAGAAGGGTGGGGGGGGGGGGGGGGGGGGGGGGGCTGAAGCACACACCCTGAAAATTTTGATTTAGGCGCACATATCAGGGGCGTCGCTAGAACGTTTTGAAGGGGAGGGGGTATTTCTTTTTAAACATTTTAATCAGGTCAATTCAGTCCCAGTGTGATTACGAAATTCATTCAATATAACGTAAACAATTAAACCTTTCAATCAATATTCCAGACAAGTGCCCCCTACCCCCCCCCCCCCCGGGTAAAAAGAACTGCTAGTATACCCGTAATTCTTGTGGAATTCGATTATTATAAAGTACCGTGGAAACTCAGCATAAAGAGATATTCCTGATCATGGCCGTACGCAGCGGGGGGGGGGGGGGGGGGGAGGAGGGGCCCTCCCAGAAATTTCGAAAACTAACATTTCTTTTACTGAAAATTTTCATAAAACCACCAAAAACTACACCAAATTCAGTTTTAAAAATGCAAAAGTGCCCTAGTGAACAGCTTGGTCGCTTCGCTCCCTCGCTTTCGAGTTTCGAGAAAATTTTTACACATCTTGCCTCCCCAGGAAAAAATTCCGCTTCCTGATATACATGTATCAAGGTAATATTGCGGTCCCAGCTCTAGCTTTCTACCTTATTGTTTTCTAACCCTGATATAACGAGATTCCTGCTATAAAAAGGCAATTTTGATGGTACAAAGGGCCTCGTAATATTGAGTGTCCTCTGCAGGGGCGGTACGAGGGTACTTTGAAAGGGGGGGCAAGATGACCCATAGGTAAATTTATTGACATTTTAAATGAAAAAATAGGGGTATTATATAGTTGCATGACACAGCCCTCTCTTTTCACATTCTCTTCTTTCTTCCTCCTCTTTTTCTCCTTTTTCTCCCCCCTTTTTTTATCACTTGAAAAATCATACGGGCGGTCAACCCCCCTGCCTCTCCCCCCCCCCCTCGCAGTGCCATTCCTGGTCCACTGTATTTTATAGCAGTGAAAATTAGATTTAAAGAGAGTAAATTTCAAGAAGTAGCTCATTGTTTCAGAGCCAAGATCATTTTAATTTTACTCCCCACTCTTCCTCTCCTCTCCTCTTCTCTCTGATTAACTCTCTCACACACAGATCTCTAAAAATGTTCATCTTCCTCTTGTCCCTCTTACCCACCCTCCCATCCTACCCACAAAACCATACACACTTGCTATAACCTCTTTCAGTCAATGCAGATTAAAAAGAAAAAGGTACTTTATACATATGTTTCAATTCAAATGAATCAAGCAGTAAATGCTATTTAAGTGCCAGAAATAGCATTAGCATTAATAAACAAATCAAGGGTTTAGTGCAACAAAAGGCTATCTGCATTTTTCGATCAAAATGAGGTTTTGATATCAAACTGATCAATAAGAGACCAGGAACCCATTGGTGATACAAATGAATCAAGCAGTAAATGCTATTTAAGTGCCAGAAATAGCATTAGCATTAATAAACAAATCAAGGGTTTAGTGCGACAAAAGGCTATCTGCATTTTTCGATCAAAATGAGGTTTTGATATCAAACTGATCAATAAGAGATCAGGAACCCATTGGTGATAATGGTTTCTACAGCAAACTTTGCTACGGCAGGGTATCACCCAAAGCAGGTATGGCCATCTGCATTAAACCAGTATTTACAACATAACTTCATTGCAAGTTTTCTCAAAATGGCCAAAAACACAGATAGCCCTTTGTTGCACTAAACCCTCGAAATGATGTTCCTCTTGAAAGAATCATGTTAAAAACAAAAACAACCCCCCCCCCCCCAAAAAAAAAAAAAAAAAAAAAAAAAAAAATTAAAAACAATATCATGAATTAAAGACAACTAAGAATGTAAAATTAATTTCAATCTAATTTCTGCTTCATTAAAAACAAACCCAAAATAAAAAGACTGAATTCAATTTACATCCATAAGGAAGAGTTTGGTAATTAAATGTTGATTAATAATAATAATAATAATAATAATAATAATAATAATAATAATAATAATAATAATAATAATAATAATAATAATAACAATAATAATAATAATAACAATAATAATAATAATAATAATAATAATAATAATAATAATAATAATAATAATAATAATAATAATAATAATAATAATAACAATAATAATAATAATAATAATAATAATAATAACAATAATAATAATAAACCAATCAATTCATAAAGTGCTGAACCTATGTACATATATTCTTCTGCACTGCAAGAGCTCCTGATGTGCTTGAAGAGGGGTCACAATCAAATGAAGAGATGTGTTTTAAGTCTTATTTTGAATGCTTCTACAGTTGGGGATTTCCTAATTTCCATTTGAAGTTATCCACAGATATTTCACAGCATTATAAGTACATGCTCGGAATAGTACAATGGAAGTGCTTATAAAAAGGGAATTCTCCTATTATACATTGTAAAGTATAAAGTATAAAGTCTTAATGTACAGCGAACTTAGATGTTTAACCCATTCATGACAGAGGTCCACATTGTGTGGTTTGGCCTAATATCTTTTGATGCAAAGCCGTAAAAATCATACCAAATACATGAGCAGAAAGAGCAAAAAATTCTACACATACTGTGCCCATTTTGGTTGCGTTAATATTCGTTGTTTGATGCTGAAAATTTTTTAAAGGAAAATAAGCATTAAAATCCTTAAATTGGCAATGTGATAGAAAGTTTAAAATCACGGTTTTCCCCTGCAAATTGGCAACTTTTTGACTTCTCATACTTCTCATTCTAATTTCCGTCAATTTATATTCATTTCAGATATATGACATTTTATAAGAAAATGTAGCAATAAAATAAAAATGTTAATTTGCCAATTTGAAGAATAAAAGCTGATCAAATTAGGCTTTAAATAATTCCTGTCACGAATGGGTTAATGAGCTGCACACAATGATCATCTACGTCTTCAAGGTAGTGGTCACAGAAGTGCTGCTCTAGGTCTTTAAACAATCTGTGCCTAAGAGATTCGACCACCTTCTGCTGAACACCGTGAAGAAGAGCTGCAGTTATCTTCAATGGACTGGAGCTGGTGCACAATGTGTTTCTGTAATGCAACACATAAAAAGGTAATGATTAGGAGATTATGTCTCAATAAAGAACAATTAAGTGTTTCACATAAACAATACCTGACTTGCTGTGATAAACTATTTCTTTAAAATATTTCATCAGGCAAATGTGTTTTGAGACTCGAGATTTAACTATAAATACAGTAGATAATTTGGCATAAAATAACAATTGCTAAATCTTTTTGAGTTAAATGCAAACTTACAACTCAGTTGTTGCTTGGCTTCCTGCAAATTCTGGTAGCTTCAAGTCTTCTCTACAGAAGTCAGTAGCATCAGCTACGGAAGAACTCAGGGTTTGGGACTGCTAATTTTACGTTCATTTTCTGTTGTTGCCACTGGATATGTTTACAGGTAAGTTTATTTGCTAGGTTGAGGCTGTATGTCCATTTCCTGCAGCTTGAAGCTTGGTAATATACTCCCATGAAATCTTGTCACCACCCAGGTAGATCACACCCAACTGTGCAAAGTTATTCTTCACAAGCTTCACAAGTTGGCATGCATAGAAAAATAAAGTAAATATTCTCATCAGGATTGCTGAGATGCTTAAAGAATGTCTGCATTCTTCCAGGAATGAGTGAACATCCAAGTAATGACAAAGTGTACTGGTTTGCAAAAGAGCCATTGCACACTACTCCTCGCACTTTCAGACCAGCATCTGTTAGTGTGCAGACAAGCTGTTCTATAATCTCAGATTGAGCTTCGCCACCAAGATGGTCCATCACGAAGTATGCAACAGGGTACTTTCAATGCCCCGTTAAGCAGTGGCGTAACAACCGGGGGGGCAGGGGGGGCAGAGTGCCCCCCCCCCCTGAAGGATTTCAGCGGGAATATCCACCAAACCACGGGGGAAAAGTTAAAGGAAAGGAAAGGAAGAAAAAGGAAGGGAAAAAGGGAAAGGAAGAAAAAGGAAGGGAAAAAGGGAAAGGAAGAAGAAGAAAGGGGAAGAAAGAAGAAGAAAGGAAAAGAAAGAAGGAGAAAGGGAAAGAAGGAGAAAGAAAAAGGAAGAAGGAGAAATGGAAAGAAAAAAGGAGAAAGGGGAGAAAGAAGAAGAGAGAGAGGGAAAAAGAGGGAAAGAAAAAAAAGAAGAAGAAAGCAAAGTGAAACAAAAGAAATGAGGGAAATTTAGTACCAAAACCTCGGAGTTTCCGGGGGATCCCCCGCAGTGGCTTTCCCTGTAGACCCCCATCAGGGGCCCTAAGCCAGAACCCTGGGACCCACCCGCTAAGGGCTTCACAACAAGCAACTCGCGGTGTGGGCTCACCTCCGCATATTCAATTTCTAGACTTAGTTACCGGGAAATTTTCGGCTCCCCCCACCCCATAACAGACAGAGCTAGAGAGCGTAAGAAGAGGGGGGAACTGACAGCGCAAAAACGCCGGAGCTTCCCCTCCCTGCACCCTCCCCTCTAGGGAGCACTACATTGGCGTAAATTCCAGGGGGTAGGGGGATCTATCACCCCCACTTGAGGGAGAGGGGGGATGGTGTGTACAAATGTCCCCCCCCCCCCATGCAGACACACTTTTTAAGGAAGAAAATAAGAAAATATATTTCAATTAATCAGTAAGTAAAAATTCTGAATATCTATCATAAACAACCATTATATTTTAGAATTTCTATTTGAAAATGCTATTGAAGACAAAAAATGTGTTTTTTTGGCTCGCTTGCTTCGCTCGCTCGTCAAAATCTTAGGATTTCCATCCGAAAATGCAATTAAAATCGAGAAAAGTGGTTATTTTTGGCTCACTCACTTCGCTCGCTCGCAAAATAGATATGAAAATGTGTATGACAGGGAAAAAATCGTTTTAAAAAATTTTTCATCCCCACTCCTCAAATTGGATTTACGCCGGTGGAGCAATACCGTCCTCCTAAAATGCAGTCCTAGCTACGCCACAGATTCTAGACATAGACTAGTTACCGGGAAATTTTGGGCTCTACCCCCCCAGATAACAGGTACCTGTTACGCCCCTGCCGTTAAGCCTACAACCATGAACACTAAAGCTTCGGATGACAAATAATCTCCACAGGAAGGATGAAAGTGTCCACAATCCACAAACCTGCATAGCTTCCGGACTTTGGGTCAAATACTACTCCATTTTTTAGAGCTGTCCCATCTATCATCAACATGCAATCTTTCATGTATTCATTCTCTTCCACCCTTTCCTTGATGTGTTGAATCACCTCTGTCAGGAATCCAAGCTTGCAATCAACGTTGAGCACCATCTCCGATTGTTGAGGAAGGTGAAGGAACTTCCTCAAATATTCATAAGCCTCTGTACTGTAAAAATGAAGAGTGACAGCAAACTTCTTTAAAATCCTCAGAGTACCCCATGCCTTGACTGCCATGTTTAAGAGACTTCAATCTTCAAAGTTCATTTTAAGCAGGTCTAATTGTGATTGACTGATCATGCTACGATCTTTGAGTATTTTAAGAAGAGAAGAAATGGTCTTTTCTCTGCTGTTGATCTTTCTTTTTGCTAAATCTAATTCCTTCTTGGCTTCAGCAAGCTTTTTCAGTGTGTCTTGCAGCTTTTCTCTCATCGTCTTCTCATTCAAATTGTAGGAATGGTCAGTGTGCATCCTTTTGGGTACCCTTTTGGGTATCCTTTTGGGTGAAGGTCCAGATGGTACCTCATCCTCCACTGTGAGACTTCTTTTCACGGGAGGCTTCGTCTCCTGCATGACAGGCTGCTCGAGGGGTGGAGGACAGGGAATCAACAAAGAAGGAACTGCCTGTGCCTTGAGATTATGCCTAAGATTTGCTTTGTCATCCCTTGGATGTACACCTGCAGTAAAAATAGTATCAGAGAAAAAAGAAAAAAATCATGAACTGTGCAGCAGCTATGTCATATCAGCCATCTCACAATACCACACAACATTCTGTCCACCTATTTCAAAGACTTGGTTTTCCTAACTGTTAAAACAAAATTAGGAGATTTTAAAAAAAGTGGCCAGAAGGAGAAATAATATATTAAAGGGGTTGCAAGACCAAGTGCAATGGGGGAAGGGGTGGGGGAGGGGTTGGACCACATTTGCCAACAAGGTAGCTGAAATTTTCTTAAAAAACCAAAAAGGAAAAAGTCATAAAAGTGTCAAATTTGCCTATGAGGAAAAAATCAATTTGCAGGTGTCTTAGCTTCAATTCGCTGACAATATACAGTACACATTTTCTTCCAAACAATAGATATTTTTTTAAATAATTACTTTTTTCAATTGCTCATAGGGTATAAAAACATCAGATGTGAGACCTCCTCTAGAAAATATGTCATTTTCATTCCACAGATACATGGTACATAATCCATCGCAGACTGTAGGACAGATATGATGGACCTCATGCCGATACAGCAAACCATGGGGGGGGGGGGGGGGGGGGGTAAGGATATCTTATATGTCGATACAGGTTAAGGTAACAGAACCAGCGTTATCATTTTTTGTTTAATTTTTTCTAACAAGAATACAAATTTTGAATTTTTTATTACAGAAAAAAATGAAAAATGAAAGACGTGCTTTGTTTGGAACATAGAGCTGCCAATTTGTGTTTGTTTGCAATAACCTTCCTCTAGGTATCCTTTATTGGATCTGGCCCCAAACTGCCTTGATTTGTTAAATCTCATTTATATGCTCAGCCACTTTGATGCCAGAGTCAAATTTGCCTTTAATATTCTATGATGGAATATGTACCTGTCACATAATCCCCTTTAGTGAAATGCTCACTGCAGACATAATGGTATCTGGAAGGCTTGAAGTTGGCACGGCTGACACAGGAACACCATTTCTGCACGAGTCCACTATCATGAAGAGGGAATCTGTAACACAATTCACAAAACAATCTTTCTTTTACTCCAGATCTAACCTTAGAAATATTACAGCAAAAAGATAGGAAGGAAAAAAAAATGAAGAATGATTCGAAATCCCCAAACTCCCCAAAATCCATTGGTTTCATAGGATAATAAGAAATATGTTTGATCATTTGTGTGCGTTGTGGGGTTGAATCGTGACGATGTCGAGGGAGCTTCGTGATAAGCGTGATGAGCGTGACAAAATTTTTGACTGTCAAAATTTGACGATTATTCTGATTTGACTCCAAAATTCAAGAGAGCATGACAGAATGTGGGAATCATAGCAGAGTATGAGCTTGACAGAAACTTGGGAGATCGTAGTGAAACTTGACAGAACTTTGTTTCGAGTTCAGCAAGATCCCCTACGATGGTGCAATAAGAACTTTTACGCTCTGTAAAGTTCCAGGCCCCCGGCCCTGTGTCATAAAACGTTAGGGAGGAGACTCCGAAAGTGACGGTTAGCAGCCGGCTAGCAGCAATTACATGTAGGGTCACTTCTGGAATTACTGCGCAGAGATTGCAGGTACAGTGGGCAAACGACGCAATAAATCATCGTTTTGGGGTACATTGTAAGTTGTTAAACTAGATTTAATCACTGTTCTAGTATAAAGTAATAATCTAACTTTAAGTTAATGTAAAGTTAAGAAATATATGGGCTTAATCACAGTTTTTGTTACGAGTTCTCAACGATATCTAACGGCTGGCTTGTACAGCACTGTTGCTTCACTTCGCAATAGCGCTGTGTGTAGTTAGTCCTAACCATAATCCTAAACAACTTTTAATTTTGAAGCAGGGCCTAATTCAATATAATGCCAATCATTCAATGAAAGCTAAAGTAACAATCACTGATCTCTTCATCAGTGGCTGAACGTTAGAGCCTACATTAGAATATAAGTTAGGGAGGAGACTGACAGCTGAAATGTAGCCATGATAATATCGTCCCTGTTGTGCAATACCGTCTATGCACACCAGCAAATGCCCAACTTGTTATTGAAACCTTACACATGGAGTCGCTTTTTCCAAGAAAAATTTCCAAAATTTTCATATAAAATGAATCTGCAATTCATGGCAAACCCAGTGATACATAGTCACTATTTCAAACATCTATAGAAAGTTTATAAACCAAAGATTAAGGGCTGGTTGCGATGGAAACTACTGAATTAAACCCTCCATTTGTGTAATGCAATTTGACATTGTGTAAATTGTAATGAATTGTGTAGATCTAGATCTAGATCTATGGCTGGGGAAGTTTGAGAAAAGTCAGTTTTGATAAATGAATCCCGAGAACAGACAGTTATTTCTGTCTAACTTGTTAGGTTAAGATTAGATTAGCTAAGAAACTGCCAGTTCTAAACTTGTGGTGGGGTAGTTTAAGAGTTAGAAGAGCCATTTTGGTGTGTTTAAACTTTGTGCAACATTTAAATCTGTGAGACGGTCCCACATACTCGGTTCCATGTCACGAAGTGGATTACCTCCACACTGACAGTTTTCGTTTATTTTTTTGTCCCTACTTACCGATGGAAACAAATAGATTTTCCTGCCTTCCAACGACTGGAGCATCCGTAGCATGAACAAATTTTCGGCATCTTGTCTTTGTCCTAGACTCTTCTTGACAGAAGAAGAAATGAGGATCCTAATCGACATAACTAGCACACGTGGGGTCCGGTCGTGGGAGGAGGGGGGGGGGGGGGTGGTTTTTGGCTTAGAGGCGCGCGCTTATCATTACTAAATTAGAATATTTGCGCTAAATATTCTAATTATTTCCGCGGGGGGGGGGGGGGGCGGGTATTTATAATCTGGATGTGAATTTCCTATGGTATAGTGAGCTGAGGCCGGGCCTAACGCACTTGCACGAATGCCAGGTTATCATCAGATAACCTTGCACTGAATTAGGCCTGTACAGTGGAAATTGCTGACAATAGGAAAGTAGTGTTCTCTGTCACATTTCTGGGACAGAGGAACAAGAGCAGTGATCAGAAAAAGATTTCTCAAAATTCATTTGATGAAGATAATTTAGATCCAATTGAAGGAATGGAATGAAAATAGGATATGTTATCATACTGGGTGTAAAAAGCAAACATTTTCCAAGAATTTGTTGATTATTTTAGTGATTTCTATCTCCAACTATAGAGGGCAGCATTTCACATAAATTTGCACAGCTCACCATACCAATGGCTCCCTGAGTGGGCCTAACGTTAAACAGAATCGTCACAAACCAATGAATGATTTAAAAAAGAAAAAGGAAAATAATAATAGAAATACAATGAAAATGTAATTAAGTTTACTTGAGTTATACCCAGTTGTTGGGTGTCCGGACAGGTTGTGTATCCGGACAGTCGATTTTAAACAGCCATTTAGAACAGTTTGCAAGCAATATTTCTTAAATTTTTGAACACAAGTGGTACCTAGACAATATTACAGAGAACAAAAATTGATGATGATTGGCACTATTCAATGCATAGTTTTTGTTTAATTCAAAGACAAAAAAAGAAGGCTTTATTTTTGTTACGTGTCCGGACACCCGCCCCCTCCCCCCCCCCCCCATCCTACTACGAAGAGAGATCGGAGTGAGATAAAATAAGTGAAAGTGAATCTAAGATTTGTTTAATGGTAGACTTACTAAAGATTAAAGTTGCGTAATTTTTCCCCTCCCTTTTTTTTGATTTCCCCATTATTTCAATATCTTTTCATTTCTCTCTCTCGCCCTTTTATAATATCATGACAAGAAGTTTATCTCACTCATAACTTGCTCTCTCCTTTCTAGTATCATTGTCTGTCCTTTTCTCTGTAAATGCCCACTTGAGCCCCCCCCCCCCCTCTCTCTTTCTCTTTCTCTCTTTCTCTCTCTCTCTCTCTCTCTCTCTCTCACTCTCTCTCTCTCATTCTTTCACATTATCGCATAGCAGGTAAATGCAAATATTTGAAATCCCCGTGATCGCCAGGGCATCTCGAATGATCGATATGGACAAATTATAGACCCCTCCCAGGGGCCGCGAAACCGGGGGGGGGGGGAGCTGCAGCCCCCACACTTTTTTTAGTAGACACGTAGGCCTCTATATGATAACGCAGTAATGATTACGCTTGTTATATATTTCGAAAAATTGTTATGTTATATTCTGAATTGGCCTGTGGCTGTTTTTTGTTTTCTTTAAATGTTATTCTTTGAATGGTAATTATGACATGCATGCTCATCTTCTGGTTTTTTTTTTTCTGTTTTTGTTTTATGTTCAGTTTTGTTATTATGTTTTGTTATGTTGTTATGTTTTGTAAATTGAGAATGATCCTGAATGTTTGGATTTAAAAATCAATAAATTTTAAATTTGAATTTGAATTTATTTTTTTTTCGCCTGCTCAGCCCCCATACTCCCCCCCCCCCCCCCCCCACTTTCAAAAAAGCTCTGCGGCTCCTGCCTCCCCTTGCCTGTGGTCGTACAAGACACCTTCATAAAACCTATCAGTAACAACTGCCATATTTCTATGACTAATTTAATCTCAGCCAGTCAGATGCAAGGACTTCAGTAGCTTATGAGGATTGCAACTTGCTATTAATAAGTTTTATGAAACGGGGGGGGGGGGGGTATAACATAAAAATGCAATCAATCTTACGATTGATATTAATCGTAATTCTATGGCAAACCATGTACTAAAGAGTTACAATTAATTGTAAGATTGATTGTATCTCTTTATGTTACCCCCCCCCCCCCCCCCCCCCGTCTTGTAATTTTATTGCCATTAAAGCTTCATGATCAATTCTTTTCATCTTCATTTGTGTTATGCTGCCATCTACGTTGAACACATGTTATGGTGGAGTACCTCCCGAGCTTCCTGGAGCATTGTACTGCCAAATGGAAGGCGGGGGGCGCGGGGGGAGTGGGGGTGTCTTATATTACTGTAGTTGGTAGTATATAAGACTTATAATGAACAGGGCTTAGGATTATGGGAGGGTTTGAGAAGATGTCGCTTCAGAAAGTTTCTTTGTTTCCTATGGCCCTTTTTTTTCTCTCCATTTCTTTCTCCCTCCCCCCCCCCCACCTCCTCCCCTCCTTCCTTTCCTATTTCTTCTTCAAGGCTTCTTCTCCTCCTCAATCTTCTTCTTCTTCTTCTTCTTCGCCTCCTCTTGTGGTAACTACAATCTGATTATGAGTACTTTACACAACAGCAAAAACACCACCAGACATGAAAAGTGACGTAGAAAATAAATAAATCTTCTTTATTCACAAACACAATCCAAACATTGTTTCAGTATATACAAGATGTCCCCACAAAACTAAATACAGGTCATGATTGTACAACCAAAATATGAAATTAATGATGGTGTCCTTTAGGAACGAACGTCATTTTGGTGAAGGTGTTGAAATGCGATTGTCGTGATAATAGGGATGTTGGTGGAGTTGATATGAGGAGGATGATATTGATAAAACGATGATGGAGATGATGATGATAACGGCGGTAACGATGCAGGTGATGACGATGATTGTATTGGTTTTGAAAATGATCTTTTGAATAGCGATACTTTAAAATCATTTACTTAAAATTCCCTTATGTCATGTATGTCGTTCTCATGAACAAGGTTTTGTGTCTGTGTTATCCATTGGGCTGACATTTCTCTTAAAGAGTTATGCATGTATTGCCGTCCATGTGGTATCTTTCTTCTTCTTTTTTTAAAAATAAAAAAAATCAAAATCCTCACGTGAGCTTTATATTAAATTTATAAAGAGGAAATGTCTTCCCACAGTTTTCATGTTACATCTTAGTTGGCAAGAATCATTCTTATTATTGTATACAGTGGAACATGCATCTTTCTACGAAACAGGTTATCCAGTAATGAACAGAAAACATATTCATAGCTCTGAAGGTTGATTTATTTTTCTTCCATATGTCAATTTATTATGTGTATTCCTTTGAGAGAATAGTATGTTATCAAAAATGTCAACTACATGTATTGAAGGAGACCCACATTGTAATAACTGATACCTGTTAATGAAAGCAACAGCAAATAATGAGGCAACAAATAAGAAATGATTGTAGAGGGTTGGCACTTTAAACAGCTTCGAAGATGGACGCAAAAGGTATATAGGTCATCGCAACACAATATCTAATATTTACTCCCGATAGAAGGGAACTGTCACTTCTTACGCACTTCAAATTTTAAAAATAGTTTTGTGCATTAACATATGCACGCAAGCAAATATTGCAACAATATAAATTGAATCGCCCGTCAGTGTTTGATCTACTGAAACAATTTTGATCAACCATCAAGTTTTCATTCAGAAATCCTGTTCATTTCTTCCATAATCATGGCAAAGGCATCATAATCGGGGCCCCTCGTAGGTGGGTATGAATACTGTAACTTCGGCGCTACTTCGGCAAGTTCCGTCTGAAGTTCGGCAATCTTCCACTTGGTGATGCCTTTTAAAATATTCGTAACGTTTGTCTTTCCCGATAAAACTTCGTCTATTGGGATATTGACAGTGAAGCGCCGATAATCGAGCGTCCTTTCAAAGGGGTAAATGACGTGGCTGCGTTTGGATCGGAAAGTGACGGGGATGCAACCAGCCATGATTGAATCGTAGAAAGACTTGCGGATATTGGAGTAGCCTGGAGGCTGGAGACAGAAGACAGAATGGCGCATCCAATCGATGATGGGAAGGTGGATGTCCTGGTGACATTCAGGCGTGTTGAACCAGACCGCCTGCATGTCTTTGGCTGTGGCGAGCGAAGCGTACTGCGAGTACCGCTCCGAAGTGGCGCGCATCCTGCGCTTTAGCATGCTCCGCACGTCGTGTCCCTTCCTGCTGCTGGCAGCGAGGAGCATGAAAACATCGCGTTCCGTTTCGCGCACGTCGGGCGGAAAGACGTTGATCTGCTGACGGTGTCGGACCCTGGACACCAGGGCGGAAGTGTCCTTCGAGTTGAAATGCCCATAACTCGGGAACGGAGCTACGATCATCTGCTTCCCGTCGCGATGAAAATATCTCCTGGTCTTTTCACTCGGCTCCTGCTCGATACCAATAAAAGTGATAGCAGACGTTCTGGCCTCGTCGCGCAACAACGGGCAGTTGCTTCCCCAATGCTCTCGTTCCATCCGACCTAGCGCCATGAAGTGCGGTCTCAGCGTGTTGCCATTGTTGAAATATGGCAATGCGTTGTTCAAAAACTTCCACAGCTCATCATGTAGCTTCGACACATCTAGCCGACTGTACGTCCTACATAAGCAAGCAATACTCGCATAAAACGGAATATAGAAAGCATCTGCCTCGTTGGGATCAAGCGTCCGATGATAACTAGCCTTAAGCTTCTCATGCAGAACAACCTCTAGAGAGTGGCCGTAGGTCTCGCGGTAGCTCATCTTTTCTGTAGTTCTCAGCTCCGGACCCATCCCATAATCATCAAACTTGAAGCAAGGGTCGCCATACTGAACGCATTTGGTCAGGTTGGTGTTGAACTTTGTTGGAAGGTCATAGACGTAGACCAGGAAGGACGGTTTACGAGGGATCTTCTCGGGCCCAAAGACGACGGATGGGGTTTCGTCTTGGTTGTCGTGGGAGAGGAGATCGTCAGGAATGGCCTGCAACCGCTTTCTGTAATAGTTCGAGAAGAAAGAAAAAAGAGAAAGAAGCGATGCTATTAACACTACAGTAAAACTGTGTTTGTACATGGTAAATGGACACAACGAATTTACATCCACGGGGTTGCTTTTCAGGAATCAATCACCCCAGCTTTAAGTGATAGGCGGTTGAAAAGAGAGTGAGATTTGAAGATACAAGAAATCATTTACCACATGCTTTATCCAAAGTTTGCATAACAGTTGCACCAATTCACTGACTACAAAATTAGATAAAGCTGTTTTTCTCAGACCACAATGAAAAATGGATATTTTCGAAATATAACTTCGTAAACTATGTAACATTCTTCATGTTACTGTTTTGTAAAGAGAAAGAATTCTTTGCTTTGGGTAGCATTTTAGACAGTTAGTATCGTAAGCAGGGGATAAGGATTCGTTCGTTTAGAAGAGAAAGATGATTTAATCCTCATCGTTATCCAATTATTTCTGCATAAGCAACTCCAAAGACTGCAACTTTCCGCGGGACAGAATTTCTCCCGCCCTCAATAAATCATAAGTCATCCGTGAATTCGATAAGAATGGAAGAAATCCCTGGGATAAAAGACCCAGGATTATCCTGAGAGCAATCTGTCTTGAAGCCACATAACACACCAGCTTCAGTTTAAAGCCAGGTACTGCCATGAATAAATTGGAAGATCAACCTGTTCTCACTTACAAGACCTTAGATTATCTTAGGGCCAAATCTTTCTTGAAGCCGGACAACAAACCCATCATGGCTAAGAAGAAAAAAAAAGAAGCTATCTGATGATGAAGACTTGGAAATTCAACTTTAGCTCATCTTAAGACACTAGATTATTGTTTTAAGAGGCAAAATTACCTTGCTGCCAGACAAAATAGCAGCCACGGCTAAGGACATTAATGGCCAATAACTGAATATCAACCTGAGTTCAATATATTCATAAGACCTTTGGCTTGTAGATTTATCTTCGAATGTGCCTAAAAAGACAGTAATTGTCAAGAATGGAAGATAAAGCTCCTTCGTAGGACCTGAACTTGTCTTGACTCAAATATTTCGTGAGGTAGGGCAACCTGATGTCCGCTGCTTGTACTGGAGATATATAAAGTCAGGTCTCAGGAGTGTAAAGACCAACCTTCACTTATTCATAAGACTTCAAGGTGTCTTTGAGCCCAAAACCGAAATCTGTATTGAAGCCGGACAAAGTACCCGATGAAAAAAACAACAACAACGGATGATGGTCAGGAGTTGGAAGATCACCCTGAGCTCGGAAGACCTCTATTTGTCTTAAACCCATTTGTCTTGAAGCCAGACAAATAAGTCACTGGTACCATGGTTACAAAGACGGCTAAGACCAAGAAATGAAAGATTAAACTGAGCTCATTTATAAGACCTAAAACTGTCTTAGACCCAATATTTCTTGAAGCCTGTTTGGAGTTAAAGAAGAAAACCAGTACGATGGTTAGTATCAAAGCGAGCTCATTGATACCGCATGATCTAAAACTGTCTTTCGGCCCATCTTTCAGCCAAATATAACTGATACTGTCAGGAACTGGCAGATCAGCCTGCGCTCGTGTAATAAAATGATCCAAAAATTGCCCACAAGAATTAAAATTAAGGATTTTTTTTTTTTTTTTTTTGGGGGGGGGGGGGGGTGTTGTTGTTGGAGAGACGTCAAGGCACTTATAGAGAAGTAGAGAGATGAACCCATGCAACAAAACTTCGAAACCTGGGAGGTGAGTTATCATTGACACCACACTGCAACGATCATGACGATGACCTCCAGTTGGGAGGCTGTTTTGAAAGATATGGAATATATAATATGGAGTATATATCCTCTTCTATTCAATATATACTCTACTACTGATAAAAGCGGTTTCTGACCTACCGCACCGGAATACCTGTAACTTCAGCTATCAAAAGCGACGATTCTGTGTGATAAGTTCACAAAGCTAATGGAAAGTGAAGAAAAATTGGAGCAACTTTTTAATCAAGTGACAAAAAATGTAAATCTAACCGCTGTGTTTTTCTTACCGTTGGCTTTAGATCCTTTATCGCTATTCACTGCTCGGGGAAGCCATAACAGTTACCATGGAAGATTGGCTGGTTGTAGCTTAACCGTCATTTATTTTCTTTGAAAAGCACCGGACTATTGTAAACGGGACTATTTTTCTGGAAGCCAATTACAGAGCACTTGCGATGTGCTAACAAAAGACGGAAGATTACTATTTAATGGGGTTAAGCGCCTATAAAGAGCGGAAAACCTGCCAATATTTGTCTTGCAAATGAAATCACAGGTCGATATTTCCATCATCTGATTATAACGTCAATGAAGGGTTTCTTTTGGACTATTCGTTCGCGAGAGAGAGAGAGAGAGAGAGGGAGAAAACATTTTGCTGGATTTAAAACTTTGAAAGCTGTATGACTATTCATGTAGGTCACATGGGTCAAAACTCGTTTAGATATCAATCGAAATGCCCCTATCATGCCTATTGGAACTTGGTATTGACTAGAGCGATCTGCATGATAGCACTGAAATTTCTATCTTTTGAAAAGATGGCCAAACATTGCTAGTCCATTAAATAGTAATCTTCCTCCAATCTCCATGCCCTGTCAATTTTCATTCAAACAATGGAAACATTGACCTACATAAACTTTCAAAAATGTCCATTAATAATCTGAAATTAGTACACAATATCTTTTCACAGGGAAGTACAGTACCTTTAAAGCTATTTTCATGTCTCTAAAATGAATAAACTTGAATTCAGATTTGTATTTAGATAGAATTTCATTTCTTTGTAGTAAAGCCCATGCTATATACTAGTAAGTTAAGTATGCTGCAAATCTATGCAAGCCCAATAGTTACCACGCGTACGGGCCATCATCCCTTGCATACACTCGACACAATTTCCAGGACGCGGAAATGAAAGAAGAGGGTTTATTGTAACCAGCTGGATGACTTATGAACAAGTGAAATGAATGTGACTGCCTATAGCAACCGAAGATGAATTAATCACCTATTTTGGACTACCGATGTTTGAGCATCTTTTCAAAGGATAGAAATTTCAGTGCTATCATGCAGATCGCTCTAGTCAATACCAAGTTCCAACAGGCATGATAGGGGCAATTCGATTGATATCTAAATGGCTGTCACTGGGTGTATCATAAGTCGCTTCTCATATTAGAAACGGGAGCTGAACAGTCACGTCTACAATGGATTTTTTAAAAGTCTACCTCTGAGAATAAGGATTTTATTGCTGTCAGTTCTAGACGATATCAAGTCCTAAAGAGGCAGTCCCATTTATACATAATGATAGTTCCTCTCAGTGGGTGTATCGCGTATCTACCTACGACGTGATATAGGAGACGATGGCGGCTTGATCATTGCTCAAAGTGAACAAAATATAAGTAGGCAAGAATTTTTTTTTTTTTTTAGAATGGCAATTTATAGCTGTCAGTTCCAGACAATGACAACTCTTGTTGGGAACAATGCCATGATTTTATACATTCATAATGATAACTCGGCAAAATTCGCTATCATGAAATACTTCGTAACTCAATCGCCATGAAATTTGACACAGAAGCTGAATGATCATGTTTCCAAATTGTTAAGTATGTTTTTCAGGATGGTAATTCTTAGTTCGCAGAAGAATATATCAAATCATATGGGGCAGTTCCATTTACGCATTGATGGTGATTAGGTATATGTCGTAAATTTTCCTTATGATATCGGAGACGGGAGGTGCAGGATTACGTTTGCAGTTGACATAAAATTTGGCCAAAATGCTTTTTTTCAAAGAAAACCAATTTCATTGCTGTCAGTTCTAGACTATAATCAAAATTCCATGGAGCAGTGCCATTTAATCATGATGACATCTCATATCATTTAGGTTATCGTAAATCTATGCCTATGATATTGGAGACGGGAATTACATGACCACGCATTCATTTGGTATAAAAAATTATTAGTCAAAAGGCCTGAACTACTGTGAGGTCAAAATATCTGACCTCTTAATACGACCGCAGACTGAGAATAGTCTATCTACAATAGCTTTTTTTTTTTCAGATTTAAACTGAAATCTTCCAAAAAGCTCCCAAGGCGGTGTGCTTTGCAAACCTAATCATGTTACAAAACAACGTTTTTATCTCCCTCTAATGATGGAAAAGGCATACTTCCTTAGAGATTCGGGAAGAAATGTGAGCAAACCGTAAACCATTGATTCGAATTTGCAGCTAGGGAATTGTACAATTTTGTCAATTGATTGTGAATTACATTCATAAAGAAAAGAGTATCTATGTTTGTGGAGGTAAAAATGATTAGATGTCTTTATGTACATGCCCTGTCATGCAGGGCGCCATGGTTTAATGCTTTTCAAATCAGTACTATTAGGAACTGCCGGTGAGGATTAATGTTCCAATTACATCAGAACAATCAAGCCCCTTTTCAATTTGTGATAGGAGATAAAACCCTGTAATGGGCAAGATATACAACTGGGGTATCCTCATTGCCCACGTCCTACAAAAATTGCTTTCATTCAGCACTTTACCCGTTTTCCCGCCAAATTTTGATCCTTCTAAAAATCCATTTGCTCGGCTGAAGCGCTCGTAGAACATTTTAAATCACATCCCGACTTGGCGTTTAGAATAAATGGTATATTTCGTGATAAGCATGACGACACTCATTTTCATTTTATCAAAGGAAATTAACAATGGATATGAATCGTACGACGTATGATTGCAATTTTCAACATCCAAAGAGACTAAGAGAAAGAATTCGACAAAATATTAATGGGAGCGTAGTCCGTGTGGTATATTGGTGAATGCTCCTGACTTTCATATGTGAGGTTCTTACTTCAGTTCTGAGCAGTGCTTTCGTCTTGGATTGGACAAGGATATACCTACATTCTGCCCTTCTTTACCATATAGGGGCATAGCTGCATTTGGCACTGGTGCTTTTCAAACTAAGGACCCTTGTGGCCATATAGGCTACCCATAAGACGAAGACCACACCATTTTATCCCCATTATAAGGATGCGGACCTGTACATAGGTCCGGATATTAATTTCCCTAAAATGGTATCAAAGATGATTTGAAGGTTAAAAAATAATGATACAGAATCATTGTGACGTATCAGACCAATGCATTTGATATGTGGAGAAAGAGGGATCATTGGCGCAGCTGGAGTATAGTCATTGGTACAAGAGCTGTGGCGAAGAGGGATAAATGGTTACTGTCTTGCTAGTCTCATTTAAGGCCAAATAAAAGAAAATTAGGCAGAAGACTGTGCCTTCATACTTTCAGGAAACAAAGGAAAATATTTAATCTTGTTATGATGTAAATCACAAGGGCCTCATTCTTGGAATTGATTTTTCGTGACTTTTTTTTCTTTTCATTTTCAACACTGGGCTGAATAGATGCACGAGGAAATCATTATTGGCCTGTGACCATCATCATCACCCACCGTCCATACTCTCCATGCCTTTGCTGCTGCCGAACCATGATACCGCGGTGCTCCTCGATCTCGTTGTGGAAGTCACTGATGTCGTGTACCCGAGCCAGCAGGACGACGGAGGCGCACACAGTTAGGATCACCGCGACCACGGTACTGCGACGACGTCGGAACCAGCGCCCCATCTTGAATCTGATCATTAGATCCGGATGGTGACGATGAGGCCGTTGACGATGAGGAATAACAATATTCCCCTCCCGATCTGGCTTGTAGTCGAGGCTCAACGTTGAGGTGGAAGGCCTTATCTACAGCACGAGTGAAATCGATTTGTTCCGTAAACCCTTGGTCATCTCGAGTTTTACCCAAGGACTGTCTTGAAATGACCCAGCAAATTCAGCAGAAAGAGTCGAATCGGTCAATCACGACTAAAATTCCAAAATGTTGGCAGCTGCTGGGTTGGTCGACGAAAGGCCCTCATCTATGCTCCATCTAAAAAAAAGTAAAAGTAGAAAAGTCATAACAAATAAAACCATGGCGATGAGCTTATACTTGAATATCCATTACATGAAGAGATTATAACGGATGCCACCCCCTTCTCACGAAACCAAAATAAAGCATTATTCGCTTTGTAATATTAACACTAATTACTAAATGATTTACAACATTGTACGCATTTTTTATCCATTGTACATGTACGTACATCCACGAATGGACTGCATGTGAAATATTATAGCATTGAAATCAAATAAACAAACAAAAACCCTGGAGGAGCGGGGAAGCAACAAAATATACACACACAAAAATCAAAATTCTATTTTCGAGGAAAACCACAAGATTTATAAACAAAAGCAATACGTTGGGTAGTGATGAGCCTTGTTCTCCAAACAGGTTACAGAACACAACAAAACTTGAAAAGGAAATTGATAATGGATGTGGTGAACCGAACATGACATAAAATGGGAACGCCTCACTCACCCTTGATCTGCTAATCAAGTAAAAATGACTGTTGAATGCTCATAACAAAAGACAGGTACATAGCTAAACAGGCAACATGACTGTGGGACATGACTGACAAGAGTCTCTCTTCGATGCCTCATCATGAGCTTCAATAATGAAAATTAAAAATCCAATCAAGGGCGGTTCCGGAATAATGGAATCTTTAATACTTCGTTCCTACGATTTTCATGATTTTCATTGCATTCATGTCAAGCAGGCGATGATTAACATTTAATGACCAAATAAGAATTTTTACAGGCCCAACACAATAAATATCTTGTTAAAAATAAAGTGAGAATGGATGTGAATGCATTATTCAGCATTAGCACTTACTGAACAAATTAGATGCGGAAAGAGTTGGACATCGGGTCAAACACTGTTATCATGGTTATATGTTCTTTCAACTCTGAAATCGCCTTCATTATTGTTTTAACCAGGGTTTAAACCTGCTGTGTCTGTTGTTGCTGGGTTCTAAAAATAATGTTACTTGTCGTTATCAATCGGATGTCATTGATTTCCTTGTCATGTGCCCGTGGTGATGGTGAAAAGATACCAGTGACAATGTCTGAAGACACAAGAGAGATGCCTCATGACATACCACGTGACACCTTACATCACGATGATAGGAAGAGTCTTCAAGCAATAGATCTAGAAGCGGAGGGTGGGAAGGGGGGGGGGGTGTCGGACCGGCTTTGCTGGCAAAGTTGGTGAAAATACTCATCTGGAGAAACAATTAAATATTCCTCACGTCTACCTTTACTGACAAAATTAATTTTGTAAAAGTTGAATGAAATAACTGATGTGAGATTTGAAGGGGTGAAGGGAGAGTCATTCCCCCCCCCCCCCCCCTCCATTTGGGGCTGTCCCTGTATGTAAGTAAGATAACGATGGCATAATTTGTGGTGGTGGTCAGGTGGTGGTAAAGGTGTGCTGATGGTGTAGTGGTGCAGATGTTGTTGGTTGTTGGTGGTTGTTGTGTTGTTGTTGATGATGATGATGATGATGATGATGATGATGACGATGATAGTGATGGTGACGGTGACGGGTGGTGGATGCATTCGAAGAGTCGCGGTAAAAGGTTTACTACTCTCCTGCTGGACAAAACAAGTTCGGGATTCATGCCATTGTGATTATTATACTACTACACAATCGCTTTTAGGTGGTACGCTATTCTACATTATGGCACTCATAGGGTTAATAGCACCTCGACGGTCATTTCAGTCTTATGATCCACCATCTTGGAATCTCAAGATTTCTTGTGGCAATACACAGTCACTTTGCACAGACGATATGAAAACAAACAGAAAGCTCTTGTGTCCCCCCTTCAATTATACACCCATCATCACTCTTTCAAAAGTGTTGTATTGGTGAAGAAATAAAGCTTGGAAAAAGAAATACGACCTACGCCTTTTCATGATTTCAAACGAACTTTCCCTCATACTACAGCGAATATCTGGAGCATGACAAATTGCCTTATATGTGTCAAGTTTCATTCCAAGCGTAATTTGCCTCATTCCCTGTAAATTGTTCAAGTGAAATCGTTGTGGTTTTAGTTTGTATTTCCTGTATACCAGGACGAGAAGGTGCCACTTTTCAACTTGCAGATGTCTGGCGAAAATGAGTCTCGAGGGACTGGTGTTGGCGGTTGAGCTACCTGTAATTGAAGTCCATTGTTATTGGAACAATACTTTTTCAACTACACGTCGAAATAATGGTGAAGTAATGGTTTCGTTCACCCGCTTGTGTAAATATTGGCAAGGATCTTTTTCGTCCAGGCACTCACAACATTGACAAAAGTGCTGAATTCATGCAAGAAATGTGACGCACTCAGGTAGCGTTTTCCTGGGCTTTCCTGGGAGATAGCGTTGAGTTTTCCACAAAAATTACGTTTTTCCGCAAAAAATGCTTTTCAACGACAAATACAGTTAAACCTGCTTATCAACCACCTGCATCACGTGCATAGAAATACCACCTGTCTACAAAGACCAAAATTTTTGTTTTCCTTGAATAGCTTTTCCATTGAAACGTGTATTGAAATTAAAGGAAACTGTCCATAAAGACCACCTGCTCATAAAGGCCACGTTCCTTGTCTCCTTTGGGTGGTTTTGTATACAGGTTTCACTGTGCATGGTCAATTTCCATTTGTAGCCCTCCCCTCTCTCATTCTCTCCATCACCCAAAGCAGAAATATATACAATATCCTTACGTACTTCCATATACATCTGTATATAATTGATTTCTATCGCTCAGAATTATAAATGTGGGGAATCTAATGGAGTGCTCTTAAAGGCATTGGCTAACTTTGTGAGCAACTGATTTTAAAAATTCTCAAACTAAGATGAAACATGTGTATGAGTACTTGTATTTATACTCAAAAACCCTGAAACCAACCATAATTTGGAAGGAAAAGCTGTAAGTTAGACGCAAACCGCGATTTTATTAGCTTTCGTCTCGAGAGACACTGAACTAAGAGGACCGTTTACGCGAATTCAAAAATACCGTTACTTGCCTTCCGCCGCGTGATACGTCAATACACACAGTGCGGTCCGTTGAGTCATGTGCGCATGCGCACTCCTTACGTTGGGTCTATATGCAACCGACCCTCGTATATTTTTCAAACATTGGTTCACATTTCTAATATTTAAAAATACTTCCCGTGGATATTATGCTCTGAAACTTTCACACTGGTATTTTTACACTATAACCCTAATGTTAATCCCATTTTTAAGTAACAAAATGAGATTTTTTTAAAATCATAACAATGTTAGCCAATGCCTTTAACATTTCCAACATCTTTCAGATCACCACAGATACTTCGTACGAGAGAGAGAGAGGGGGGGGGGGGGGGGGGGAGGTCACACTGAAAACAGCTGTCCACGTTCAGAATCATATGTACAACTTATGTGCCCAAACAGCTCTCCAAAAATCATATTTTCAATCACTTATATTCCATTCTCGCCGGTATTCACTGTTTCCTGTTAAGTCGACAGACTCTCGAAGTTTCGCACGCAAGCTGAGTTTTGCGCCTTTGTATTTTTACGTTTCCGATTCATAGGAAAAGTTATAATAAGGATATGGTTAATGAAATTATGCTGGTAGATGAAGCGCAATTGATTTCCAAACTGATTAGTTTAGCACATGGTAGAATGGAGTGTTTTGCGGTGCCTTTTTGTCCTAGTATAAGGCTATAAGCGACTATTTTGTCATGACAATGCAAGTGTCATTAATTCTGATTTATAGTCTAACCGGTTTAGCACATCAAAACATAACTGCAGTCTAAAGCCGTAAAAAAATCTATTTTTGGTAGGCTTCATGACAGCACATGAGTCCCTTAATATTAGAGGTCATTCTTCAATATCAGAGGTCATACAAACTCTGAGCTACATAACAAAAACAGAAAACATTTAAAGAGCATAAAACTTAATTTCTGCGTGCTGCACAACCAATAAAATAATCAAAATAATTAGATCTGAGAAATCCACAATAATCTTGTTGATCTCCCGGACACCAATTTTTCACTTAATTTCAGTTCTACGCTGCAAAGGTCTAGCAGCAATAATAAAAACATAGGTCTACTCTGTTACTGCCAAGTGCCAACCTCTCATTATGTCGCTTACGACATGTACGAGGAAAATATAAGTTTATAGTGTCCTTTATACTGCTTTTCATCATCCAAATCAAAGATATTTGAGGACGTGCTTTTTTATTGCTTTTCAAAGTTACAAAAGATCAAGGATATTTGAGTTTAAGGGCTTTCGAGATTTACGAATGGTCCAAGATATCTAATGCATTGCTTTTAATTCAAGGGCTTTTCAAAGTACAAACGACAAGTTTAAAATTTCAAAGGGTATATTGAAGCTTATTAGCTGTGAAGGGCATGATCAATGTACTGTGTCGAGTGATCTGTCATATTGTAGCCATACATCAATAGCTGTCACTGCAGTCAACTTGGGCTTCAAGATATGATTTATGTCCATTTGAAAATATGACAGGCTGCCTAGTAACTCTCCCAGTTGCTCGTGCCACCAAACAGGGAGGTGCCTACACCTCCCTGCGCCAAATGAGTGACTGAGGAGTTTCATTCCACAAGATAGTGCCTCCGGCACCCACCTTCGGTGGGCGGAGGCATAAAAAGAATGCTCATGAACACATAAGGTAAAGAATATCTAGGGGCCTATGGAAAAAAAAATCACCAACATTTTCGACTGAATTTGAGAGAAATAACATAGGATTTCTAATTTACTCAAACAAAAACATAATGTTCCATGAAGTGTATCCATGAACTAGCGAAGATTCTTCTTTTTCGTGCAGGAGGTCCTAGGTTTGATCCTTAGTTAGAGCTGACATCCTTGGATAAGATGTTTTACCCTCATTCCGGCCCTCTCGACTCAGGTGTATTAAATGGTTACCTGGCAATGTTGGGGTATAACATTAATCAGCAGATCCGCAGGAGGAGCAGTATCATATACTGATGAGGCTACCCTGGGTGAATAAAATTATATTACTATCTTAATTCGAACATTACCTTAATCGTAATATTCCCAAGTACAAATGGATCCATCCACCAGTTGGTATACAAGACAAGGCAAGGACCGTATCGACAGCTTATCCAAACAAGATTATGAAGCCGCTTCACATCCCAAATCCGTGATATGATGAGGAATGTTAAATCTCCGATAATCCGCTAAGCACATTCATTTGATAATGAGAAGGCACTTATCAGTGCTTATGTTATCAAACCAAGCAGAGGTATCCACACTACAGTCAGCGCAGATCTGGATCAGAGTAGAGCCAGCCTGCGAATGACCCGAGGAGAAAAACCGCGTCCACGCAAGCCACATTCACAGCAGGGTAATGACAAGCAATTAGGGGTGCAGTACGTTCAACGGACGGATGAACACCAGACAAAAGAGCCAGTTGAAAAAAAAAAAATGGGGGTGCCTGGGGAATTTCCCCCTTCAATCTGCACCCTTTCTCGCCTGTACGTCCTCTTCCCACTAGCACTTCGCTGGACAGTCCCCCTTATTTTCCCACCCTCCCTCAGTTTTCGACTCCTCGACATTCATTTTAGTTAGAGGCGTAGCTACGTCCTGTCGTGGGCACAGGGCATGGGATATACCCTCATCGAAAAGCAACAAGGGTTGGGAGGAAAGGGGCAAGGAAGCCATAAAAAAAGAAATAAAGGGAAAAGGGATGGGCGAAAAGAGGAAAACAAAAGTGGATGAGCAGTTTGATAAGAGTCTGATCAATTTTTGTTGAAATCCATCCCCTCTCCAATCAGTAGTCTCAATTCATATTGAATACGAACCTGTTCCTACATCCATTGGCGTAAATCCCGGGGGTGGGGGATATATCCACCTCCCCCCCCCCCCTCCATTTTAAGGAAAAAATGATATTGTAACTGTTGGTGAATTTTTTAAAATAAAAATGTCATAAATGACGGTCATATCGTGGAATTTTTATTTTGAATGCTCTTACAAACCGTAAAAGTGCTTATTTTTCGCTCGCTCGCAAAATAATAATGTCAGTTTGTGTGGGGGTCTGCGCGGGTGGGTGAGGGTGTGTGTGTGTATATACTTAAGTGTGAGTTCACGGGAAAAAAAATCGGCGAAAAGGGTGATCACCCCTCCCCCTCACTCCTCAAAACGGATTTACGCCGGTGCCTATATTCCACCCCTATGATGCCAGTGCCCTCTAAATGACTGCATTCACACCACACCACTGGCAATACCATACATGGTTACAGTTATCCTTTACAGACACAGCCTATTAATTGAAAACCTACACAAAGCAGGTAATTACAACCAATTTCCAGCATGTATTCATTTTATTCCTCCTCAACCCGTCATCAGCGAAGCTATTCAATCCATTCAAGTTTACTCAGGCCTATTAGCTGTTTTGATAAAAACTTCTAATCTCTTTTCTTTCGATGCTATCAAAATGGATACATCGACGCGACATGAAAGGACGACCCGGCGAATAGGGTAACCCACACGTCACACCAATGAAAACGATACCAGATCGATAACAGCTAGACCAAGCAAGAAGTTACACTACGATTTTTGAAGAAACACATTAACAGGAGGGTATTGATATGTCTATAGCAGTTACAACTATAGACGTATCAATACCATGAATAGATTATCGTGCTATTGTAGCACGATAATCTATTCATTGTACGATAAAAGACCAATGCAGATAAAATGCCTTGCTCAAGGCACAAATAAGTGTCGTATCGGGGATCGAACCCACGATCTTTGCGTTGCCAGTCAAAATGTCCACTCAACTACGACACCTCCACCTGAAAGACGAAAAATCCAGAAAAGCCAAGAATCAAGAACATGAAGAAGGCCTATCATCGATCGATTTGGTATCGGTTAGGAGTCGTTTTGGTGGTGTGACTGAGGTACAATTATGGAGGTGTCTACTTTGGCTCAATTTAAAAGGAAAAGATGAATTAAAGCCTTCGTTAGATCAGGATCTCAAAATGAAAACTGAACTACCTGTAATCATGGCATTCATTCAATTGAAACATCTGAACACATGAAGACGAAGAAAGAAAATATGACAGAACGAGTTCCACAACAATGAACTCCTCATTTTTGTTTTCGTTTTTGTTTTGTTTTGTTTTGTTTTGTTTGTTTTGTTCGTTTTAGTTTTCGCTTTTTTTGTGTGTTTTTTTTTGGGGGGAGGGGTTGATGTTTTAGCCATTTTAGGTTTATGGACTCTATGGCATAAAAGGTGATTTTTGCTTTTTTTTTGCCAATAAACTGTAAGTCGTACATCTCATAATGCACTCATATAAACAATCGATGGTTTGTCTGAGCTTGCCTGCGCTTGCCTGCAAGAGTACGAGTAGCTCTGTCTTTCATTGTGCTTAATTATGTGATTAATTAATTCTTATTCAGTGTATTATTTTTCTGACAACGTCCTAAATCCAAGCAAATTTCCGTATTCCACTGGCGCCTTCTCACTATTTCTAGCTTTCTTCCACACTCTAAACTCCTCACCCTGTGCCCATTCCCCTTTCTTCGGAGAGGGACAGAGATATATCGAGAAAGCAAGAAAGATAGGTGCAGCATCATGAAATTGAATTCTTTATAGCTTTATGCAGAATGGTTCAACTTCAAGCCCCGTCTTTGTTGCTGCCCTGGGTGCGGAAATCACTCAAGGATTGAATTCATTAATAACGATGAAAACATATTAACCGCAATTCACAAGCAATGCCATTCACATCCTATGGTTGCCAAAAAATACGCGCTTCTTCTGTGAGTGAAACTTATCAAAGCTTGAATACTGATGCAAAACTTTGTTGTTGAGATGCCCGTTGGCCATGGTAAGACATGCTTTGTTCCTGAGAGGTAAGTGTGGTATTGGTGGTGTCTTTGTGGAAGTGCCTGGTTGAGGAAAACACGAAGGCCCAAACATACCAAACAACACTTGTTAACAAACGCAGGAATATCCGCAGACAGTCCCATTCATCAATGGTTATTCAAACGTGAGAAAATGCTAAACGTGTGAAATTATTGGTGTTACTTTGCAACCACTAAATGCAGTTTTCTTAGAAGTAATTATCACGGTATTTATATAGGTAGGGGGTATACATCCATGCACTTTTTTTTATTTTATTTTTTAAAATATAATTTGCCCGAGAGATGGTCGAAACGAAAACATCTGAAAAATGAACCATAAGCGTAAATTTATGGGTTGTAATAGAACATGTAGGCCCTTTTCTCATTGCTAATAGGAATTTTATAAAATTATCAGTAAAATAATAATAGTATGGTCCATTTATATAGCGCAGCTAGTATACAAGTTTCTGCGCTTTACAAAACAATATCGTTACCCCGGCTGTAGCAAAGCTGTCATGACAAGACGCTAAACTGAGCAGGAATTTCTTCCTACCGGGTACCCACAATACACCTGACATGGATGGAGAGTGGCAAACGTGAATTATGTCTTGCCAAAAGACGTTAGTGCCAGGCCAGGATTCGAATCACCATCCCTCCAAATGAGAGTCAAGTGACAAAACCACTACACCACGACACCTCCACGTAATGAATAAGTGGTTGAGGATAAAGACACAAGGGGAATGCCGATATATCTTACAGCTCAAGAAAACAGTCAATCAGATTTGAGGAACACCGAACCAGCCAAAAGAAAAATACATGACGCAATGGGTAACTATGCATCCGATTAAATATTTGCCGCCGCCCCCCCCCCCCCAAAAAAAAAAACCCAATATCGCTGGCATAATCGCCCCCTCCACTGATGTACCACACAACCGAATACAAATGTGAATACAATCAATGTATCAAATTTATCGTATTGATTTTGTTAAAAGTACACCCTGTAGCGTTTTTATTGTAAAAGATTTAAAGATGCACGATAAGACAATACTATTACATGACGTCAACATCTGTCATACGCCTCGGTGCAAAATCAAGATCAACTGAATTTCCTCTTAATAATCCCCGTTTGCTCCGGACCTTCCTCTCGCAAAGGTTAAGCTATGAATGGGGAATAATCTGTTTATTCAGTATTATAATAAATATCATGTCCAGTTGACCAAGGAACTTTCTTGAGCTGTCAAACGTGATTTCCTCTACGAGAAGAATCCTATTGACCTTTCTCTGTACAGAATGGATTACTGCTATTCATTTGAAATGAACACGATCTTCGCAATTGTAAAACTATTGTTTGGCACAGCTGAAATGATAGGGGAACAGGCGGTCCATGACTACTTCAGGGATGCGAGTTGGATTGAGCAGAATGCCTGAAAATCATCTAGAATGAAACATTTTGTACAAAAAAATGTCCAAACTATGGCCTGAAAATAACTTTCCAGGGCCTGAATTCAGGCATCTGAAAACTGGCATCCCCGCTACTTTTAATCAAAACGTAATCAGCATACACCCCATACATGCCATAAGCTCCCTGTTTTCAAGAGTAAATTACCACCAAACTAATAGGACAATAATCTCCATTTCTGCTCGTCAGACATTCCTTTTTACTGTGCCTTCACCTCTCCACTTTTTTTTCAAGTCCTGGGCACGGAGTAGGAACAAATTTTACAACGCAGGAACGACACATGACCGAGAAAATCTATGCATGACCATCACATCAATTTAATTAATATTGTCGAAAATCGGTCAATAGTGATTCTTTGAGACATTTGAGAATATTGATGAAACTTCCTCAAAGTGTCAAAGTTGGCTGTCATCATTTACATCAAAGTCACATTTCTTTTTCCACGTCTTTCCGATTTCATTTGTATACACTGCAGTGCGGAGAGGGGCCCAAAACAGGGGACTCGACGAGCGTAACTATATCATGTATATGAACTAATATCAATTTTATATGCTGTTAATTCTATTTGACATGCAGATCTACTGCTGGCTATGAATTATACAGAGCTGTCGATGTCTGCACTTCTACTTCCCAGTAATTTGTTTGTGGGTCAGTTTAAAATAACTCTGACATGTGCGAACTGATGAGTAAAAAGCAAAAAGGCGTCAACTCCAAAATGTAAATGGAGATCTGAAAATCTCTATAGAGGCGTCGATACTTTTCGATCAACGAGGGAGGAGGGGGGGATCTGAAACATAAAATTTGCTCGTCATATATTAATTTTGGCTTGCCTCCATCTTGTTCTCATTTTGAATCATGTTGAAGCCAATTTTGATGACTGGTCAACATGACGATGTGTTGCCCCTGTAAATAAAAAGAGGCCCAACCTCAAAACGAAACAAGATGCCCTTTTTGCTCTGAACTTGACAGAATGATGATATCCTGGAAACCGATGACTAGTTCCACACGCGCCATGTGTTAATGATAATACCAAAAGAGCAAACGACCAAGACTTGTCAAAATCATTCGGCATAGGGAGTCATCATAAATCGCATAGGGTGAGCAGCTTCGAGCTGCGGACCTCGTCATGTGAAGGAAGATAGAACATACGTCGCCTCCAATCAACAGAACGCAACGTCAAAGACAGGAGCAGCCGTTAAGCTGATGAGCCATGGTGTGAGAGGAATGTTTGTTGATGAACGACAGAAATACACAACGAATGAAAGTAGTGATGGAGGTGGTGGTGGTGGCGATGATGACATGTTAGCAATGTTGGTGTCTGGTGGTGGTGGTGGTGGTGCATGGTGACGTTGATAATGACAGTGGATAATAATGATGCTGAATAATGGTGGTGGTAATGACGATAATGATGGTGGTGGTGGTGGTGGTGGTGGTGAGATGATGATGACGATGATAATGACAATGATAATGATGATGCTGATGATATCAATAAAGTTAATGTGGTGGAGGTTTTAATGGTGGTAATGATGATGATGGTGATGGTGGTGATGGTGGTGACGATGATGGTGGTGACGATGATGATGACGACTGATGATACAGTGAATGGTGGTGGGGTAAGTAGTGGTGGTAATGACGATGGTGGTGGTAATGATGGTGGTGATGATGATGCTGATGATGATAATGACGAATGATTATAATGACGCTGCTGATGATGAGTTTTATGGTGTGGAGGTAGTAGTGGTGGTAATGTCGATGATGATGGTGGTGGTGATGGTGCGGTGGTATGATGATGATGGTGGTGGCGATCATGACGATGATGATGAAATCCCAGCGTTTTAGCTGTCCGCTATCACTATGAACATGACGGACAAAGAAAGCGGACAAAATAAACAACCCCTCATTCTACCCTTCACAGTGGTTCTGGTAGTCAAAAGAACATCGCTTCACTGCTATTGTCTAAAATATGTGGAACGGGTGTCACATACATATTCACCTGGAACTACGTGATGAAACATAATAGCTGTGAAGCGATGTTCTTTTGACTATCAGAACCACTGTGAAGGGTAGAATGAGAGGTTGTTTATTTTGTCCGCTTTCTTTGTCCGCCATGTTCATAGTGTATATTTCTAACTTAATTTAACTAATGCGAATTCTTTTGACATGCATGCAGTGTTAAGTGTAATGTCACCAAGCTACAGACCTCTAATTACTAATTTTTTTATTATTAAGTTTTAGTTTTTTAGTATTTTATTCGTTGGAAATGGTAGGAAATCAAATCAAATCAAATCAAATGATAATGATGATGTTGCCAGTGGTGCAGTGTGTCTCACGCTATTCCTTCTTATCGTTCATCTTCCCATTGTTTCCCTCCATCCTCTTTAAATACATCTCACCTCCCTATCTCTCCATCTCAAAACACATGAGATCATCCAAACGGATACATGACTTGCGCTTTCCCCTCAACATAAACATATAAAGTACATCGATTGCTGGCGGCGAGGGCTAACCCTCGCATCCCCCAAAAGGATAAGCTATTCTGATGACAGCCCTTATCAAAACACTTACAGTTTTACGTCGACATTGTATCCTCTCCCATTTTAAGACATTGACCTTACCGTTTACATTATTTTGTCTATTCATTTTAATTATGCATTCATAATTAATGAATTAAAAACAGTGACAAATGAACAATGCTTCATGTGCTTGCAGATCGGACCATAATGACGTGATAATGATGCTATTATCATTCCAAGTCATTGTTAATTTCGATGAAGAAAAAAAAAAGAGTCTATTTATTATATTTTTATTTAATTTTTAATTTTTAATTTTTGATTTTTTTAAACAAGCGTGCCCCATCCCCATACATAAACGCCAATACGTTTGTGATGTTTCTCACTCTCTTTGGGTGACATGAGGAAATAAAATATTGTCATTGTTATTGTCCTACCAAGGAGACTCCATAGTCCTACAAAAAATACGTGGTGATAGGTTTGAAGACCTTTACCGTGCAAGCAAAGAAAAGACATAAACCAGTCTCATATGGTTTTAAAAAAACCCTGATAAATCCCTGTTTTGACATGAATGCCAAATCAAAACTAAGATTATGGCATAATTAAGGGCACATTAAAATTTAACTACCTTTTACATTCCATTGTCTACCCATTCTGTTTTTACAAAGGTTTTTATTTTTGCCCTTTGGGAGGAAAGGGTCACGCAACATGATGACTGACATGACCAAATGTGACTTCTGGAATTGGTAACGACCTCTATCAGACTAGACTGTGGATGTTCAATAACAAAAGACAGACAGACAGATGAATGATTCATCATCATCAGACCTCAATGTTTGGGGGAGGAAAATGGGTGGGATGATTAGATTTTCATCCGAAAATTGAGAAGTGCCTGGGTGCATCAGCTTCGACGGCCCTCGACTTTGGCAGTTGGATGTTACGTCTTGGATGGCTTCAACGCCTGTTGATGAATGTAATGCGCTGCTGCTCTATAAAAAAAAAAATCACAATTCACCGACTCCCATAGCTTCTAGATATTCTGGGGCGTTAATCCGTTTTAAATTGGGGGGGGGGGGGGCGAGAAAGAAAAGAAAAGAAAAGAAGAAGGTCCTTAGCTTAATTATTATCTTTTTTTGGGGGGGGGACATACCCTATCGTGTCCCCCCACCCTGACAAATTTGGGGGACGTTTCTCCCTGACACCCCCCCCCCCCCGATCGACACCCAATGCAGATATTAACTCCAGCTAAAGATATTTACAACTATGATATGAAAGAATGTCTCCGCAAATTGAAACACAGCTAAAGTAAGGAACATAAATGTATCAACATTGCCACTTTAAATTGTCCTGTCATGATAAGCTTGAGCGTATTCATAGAGGGATTAACTAATTTTTGAAACTTTTATCTAGAGAATGGTGGCTGCATGTTATGAAATTGACATGCTCTTTTTCTACCATTTTCATTGTTTAGTTTTTCACGAAAAGAACATCTTTAACATTTAAATTTCAAACTGAGTCCCGTTGCTCATTATTTATACATCCCATCACGATCAAAAGTAACAAATTACCGGGACAAAACCGAAACTACATCACCTGTTTTACGATCTTCCTTCCAATCAAATTGCACTTTTCCATCAATTTTAATAATAACAATCTTTTGACTGAAATTTTGCAAGGAAACTCTCGTTCTCCTGTCGAATATCAACGGCAGTTTTATTTTCTCGATTCAGACGAGTGCTTTTGACGGAAATTAGTGATTTAGAGCTGGGAATTGGTTCCACCGTAAATCTATCCTTTTTATTAGCACCTGCGGCTGCACAATTCAGTAACTAAGGAGAAAAATGAAAACGACCCAAGAGAAAAATTTATGCAGAGTTTGTAGAAATTGGGTCATAATGATTGAATTTATTGAAACGCACGTAAAAAAGAGAGTTCGAGAGTGAAAAGGTACAAACGAATGAAAACAGTTTTGCACAGGGGTTTGCCAATGAAAAAGATACAGTATTATACTATTTCTTTGCCTTCCTTTCATCTCTATTTTGAATTCATACTTTGGTTTTTATCCCCAAAATTGTACCCCCCCCCCAAAAAAAAAAAAAAAAAAAAAAAAAAAAATCAGATTATGATGATAACATGCAAGAGCTTTATGAATAACTGCCTTCCAGTCAATATTAGGCGAATAAAAAACATTATCATGATGCGATTTCTCTTTTCGAATCAGTAGCATAAACATGATAAATGACAAGGCAAGATTCGAAGTAAAGGTGCATGGTGCTTTCCCATCAAATTCTTGAGCATGCACTTCGTCAATATGTTGTGCACAGGTATACCCTCCCTAATATATTAGTGTCACACTTCCCTTGTACATGACTAGCCAAATATCTTGACGGCTAAGCGGAATAAAATCTTCACCCCCCCCCCCCCCCACATCAAGAAAAAGTAGAAAAACAAAATCGGACGAATATAAAGCAGCCCATAGGTGCCCATCCCCCTTCGAAAAAATGAAACAATTGTTGACATTGTAAGGCGTATTACTGCCTTTACCCATTCCCCCTCCCCATCTACTACTAGGTGAAAAAAATACCATGAAGGTTAATGCTTGCCCTTGCCTGGACTAAGGGCTCAAAACATCTCTCTAAAACTTTTCACGCAGGACTGTATGTATATGCAGAGACTATGAACAAGGGGGTCTTACATTGGGCAGCTCAAACACAATCACCTGATCATGGTGAGCTGGTCGCTGTTCACTTCAACGGAGCAAGGCCACACATGGTTATCATAATTAATATAGCGACTTGACAGTTACACCAGTCAAGAAAATACTTTCCATATTTCCTCTGAATGGGGCAGCCAGTACGTTTCAAAATAAATGTTTGGTCGTAAGAGTCTAACGATGTCTGTACATACAGCAGAGCATACAGCACTGACTTGTTTGAGGTTTGTCTAACCTATAACCTGCCGCAATCCATCTCAATATTTGCCCTCAGTTTCAGTGTATGAATTTTTAGCTAATGTACTTTACTTGAAAGTTATAAGAACAATTGCATCATCGCTATTAGTATCTTACAGGAATATCTTTAATAATTTAGTGAAGCAATACTGAAGTATATCCTATAATTTCGAGTCTTAAAGAAAACAACAAAAAACAAAAACAAAACGGTAAAAGTTTCTCTGTTTATGTCCTATCACTTGAGAAGGATACGGCAAAACCCATAGCGATTACCATCTACGAAATTCAGTCTCGCATCTGCAGTATAGACTGAAATCTCATTTTCAAATGTCACTCATTTCGTCCTCGGTTCCAACTTCCATGTCGATCAAATCAGTCATCCATTTCGTCGATCATGTGTACCGACATTGACAGTCGTCTTGAAATGTTTTCATACGAGAGGTCGTCGTCATCGCATTTCATAACTTATGCCACCGTCAAGCAACATGATGGCAAGCATGGAAATACATATGGCGAGGTCGAGCGACGTTTACCAGCCGGTGGATGACCTTAGGAGGAAACTCTTGAAACTAATCATGCATGAAACATCTCCTACTGGGGAACTACACTCCCCTGGCGGGGCAAGGTGAGAGAACTTGCTTCCATCACACGTTTCCAACAGGAGTACACATCACGATCTTTCTGCCAATTAGTTAGCGCGCAATAAAGGAATGATCGTCACCTGCCCCCAAATCGATCGAGAGTTGGGAAATAAAATCTAGTTATATCCTGGTTACCGAATCAAATTAATCACATATATGGATTTCTTTTACAGCACATGGAATTTGATGAAAAAGAAAGGGATAATTGGCTAATCATCAGATCTTGGTCACCTTACTCACCGTTTGTCAATCGGCAAACAACGTGGGGATCGTTTCATCCTATCGTCTGCACAAAAAAAGCATTGACATTTTGCTTATGAGAGTATCAAACCTGGACTACATTGACAGGAAATTTGCAAAATAAATTGAAACAGACATTTTATCCTGGTTCTAAGTTTTTAAAAATAGTCGAAATAGCTTAGAAGAAAAAAACCAAGCATTCACTTCCGGCTGTTCGCGCAACAGAAAAGAATGTACCCCAAGAATTAACAAATGTGAACGAGAAAGCAGGCGTTCATTCTAATTTGAATTCTGCTGCATGTGTAGTTAGTCGACGAAATAGTAACCAATGAATGAATATCATAAGGCAGGCATGTCTTAATTGTTGGCCTTGGTTTCTGAGTTGATGTGACCTCACTCGATGACCTTTTCACGAAACAGGAGAGTACAACCCTTCATGATCAGCGTTCCACCTTGGACCTTCGGGATCCAGGGGCTAAAAGTTAATCTTCAGTCCTTCGAATTCATCTCCTTTCTTACAAGTCCACTTTCGACTCAAGAACTTGGCCATACATCTATTCTAACGGCCACTCCCAAGCGACCCATCAGACAGAGTTGACTTCGCGCTGGGCACCGTTTCATGAAACCGTCACAAGAACAAGTTCGCCGAAATTCAACTGGAAATGTACGCGTTTCAATGAAATATCAGTTAACTCGTACTCGTAGTGGTTCTGTGAGACGCCATCCGGGGGGGGGGGGGGGTGGTTGTTGTTTCATAAATATGGAAGCCAAATGGGATTCTAAGTCATAAATCGCATCAGGGCAATTCCACGGTAAGTGACTAACTGACGTTACCAAGATAGAGTACTAGTGGTATTGTTTATATTGTAGTTTTGTGAATGACACTTGCCTCGGCTTTTAATTACTATAGATAAATAAGTTGATAATGGGGAAGAAAGACATGGACTCTTTTTTTTATCTCAAACTGCATTTCTTATCACACAGCAAGCGAAAAGGGGGCCGGTAACTGATGTTACGCAAAAAGACATGGAAAATGATGGTGTTGAATCAAATTTATACATCTCATATCTCAGACCTGTAGGGATTATGCAATTCATTTGAGATTATACCTAGGTTCCTGGGAAGAAATGTGCAAAATAATGAGCCATTTGAATAATTTGTTTTAGTGCCATGAAAAATTTACTGAAGGCATGTTGATAACTGACGTTACGTAACTGATGTTACGCTTAAATTCAGCGTAGGCTTTGCACATTTCCATTAGTGTTTCATTCATTAACTACCCAAAATCTGTTAAAGAAATCCACTGAACCTGCTGAAATCAATTAAATGAAAACAGATCTGAGAAAAATGAGTAAATATCAGAATAAGAGGCATTCAAAACACTTTTCCCTGATAAAAGTCCCATATGTGCACTTTTTTGTTTATGTTATTCTCCGTAAGAAGGTCGAATTGCAATTTTTTGTCTTAAATGTTTACTTCTAACAAAAAGAAGACTCTTTAGTGATTTTAGATTTTTATTTGGAATTAACAGGGCACAGTGCGACTTCAAATTTTTAGCTCTTTGTCCCATATGTCGTGGATTTGCCCATCAGCTAAAATTAAAATTTGCAGACGTAGATTAACATTACTATTGTTTACAAACATTATGTTTTATTGAAAAGTATATTTTCGCCACAATTTAATTGAGATTATGGGAAATGCAGTCACACTTTGTTAACTCTTCTGGAAAAAACTGCCGGTATCCCATTTGGCACTTCATATTCAAGTCGTTCGTAACGTCATGCGTAACTTTACGAACAGCTCTATGAAACACCCCCAGGTCTGTGATCTTGCCAGTGAACTTGTGGCTCTACAAACAATAATTATGCATGGTGCATTACACATGTGGCTTGATTTGACAGCCCCACACGTGTAGGTAATCAATCATTCCAGTACGTGTGGCAAATCTATGATGATAATAATTATTTCGATCACTTTCAAAAGTATGGAAATAACATAAACACTAACTATGGAAACTTATAGCAAACTTATGGCAATATTCGCGAAGGCCATCGAGCTAGCAGCAAATGTTTACCACATCATGTAAAAACCATCTCAATTTTACAAAATTGGCACAGTGGTCCTTGCTTCTCTATTTGAACTTTCCATTTCTGCATGTATGTACATCGTACAAGCACCTTCATTTCAAATGACTTCTATGAGTTCTCCATTGGGATAGAAAAAAATTTAAAGCATGATGGCTCAGTACTGTGACAGTGGCAGAACACTGGTGTAATGTTTACTTCAAATTCGCAAAGCTAAGGGAAAGCTACATAAGAAAGAAAGAGAGAGAGAGAAAGAAAGAGAGAGAGAAAGAGAGAGAGAAAGAAAGAGAGAGAGAAAGAAAGAGAGAGAGAGAAAGAAAGAGAGAGAGAGAGAGAGAGAGAGAGCCAAGGCGAGACTTTTTTCTTGTTTGTTTGTTTTGTTTGTTTTTCCTTTATCTCTTTATTAAAGAACTTTTAACAATTTTTCAACAAAGGAAAACAGATAAACAAAACTTGTAATTTTACATTCAAGTTTAGATAAAAGCAAACACACTTTGGTATAAACTATACGTTTCAGTTCATACATGCTTACTATAAATCCTACCATGCTAGCTCGACAGAACAACAAGTAGGTCATACAGTTGTAGAAATCCTCCTGTTTGTATGCAAAACTGTTCACCTTTCGCATGTACTTTTTAGGAAATTCCTTTCCACTCCATCATTTCAAAGACTTCGATACACTCCACTATTCATCCAAATAGATCCTTAAGTAAGTCAAATCATTATGCAACTCAGCTTTTAGTTTCGAGGGGACTAGTCTCAATATTTGTCTGGGGTTTAGGATTAAGATGTCTTTTCCAGGTGAAGTGGAAGAAGAAAAGAAATCGTTACTAATTGCTTTACATGTCCACATGTCAGAATTTAAGTCACCTTTGTAAAGAAGTGACAGCCCAAAGATGAAGCCCTTAAAATGTTGTTTCACCGTTCGCTCTTTAAACGTAAAGTAAAACTTATTTTTTTACTGAAGTTTATTTTTCTATTTTCAAGCTGATGGAATGTCGAATCAATGGTGTATGCAGGAGATTACATTAAAATGTGAGGTCCGTGCAAAGAAGATAACAGATAAATTTAAGAAAAAAAGATCATATTACGGTGAGAAAACCATTAATGAACGAGGTAAATACCTCGGAAAATTTGGTACTTATATGTCAGTTTCAAATCGTCCAAATCATGATGTTGGTAAGTAGCGTAGATAGTGAAAGAGGAGAAGGGGAGGGGAAGGGGGGGGGGGTAGGCCACCTCATTGCAACGTTTGAGGCTTTTGAGCTTTTTGAGGTGTCCTAGTAAACATTTTTATTACACGAGATCAAGCATACCATGTTCTTGTACAATATCAGAATAATCAGTCATGTTTGTCAATTAGCTCTCTCTTGGGAAGAAGAAGGATGATGACTGGAACTCTGGAAGAATCTAAGCTCGATTCGAAACTGCAAAGTAACCCTTTGAAGCAGCAGATTATTGCGCTAGATGATTGGAAGCTTTAATGGCTTCCAATTGGAATTTAAGTTCGTCCAACTTTATTTCCCAAATACCTGCTGAGACCTAGAAAAAGAGAAAATGCTCAATTATCCTTACTTAGGAACTCTTCACGTCAAACACATTATACAAGCACCGAATGATTTCCATTCTGTAATGCTATCTAATCTCGAAGCACAGTAACAGCAGCAGTAGCAGAATAAACAGATCTCACTTTATCAAGCTGTCAACAAATCCATTAATGTTCGTCTAGTTAACATGATAAGCAAGCATACACGTAACAGTTGGTCGTTCTTTTATTGAGGGGCGTTCTGTCTTTTTACAACTGGAACCCACCTTAACTCGTTCCAGCACTCAAAATAGATCTTTAAAACTTCTACAGTACATCTAGCATGAATTTCCTTCCCAATGACAAATCCAAATCAATACATGTATAACGAAACTAAGATGGTCAGTCTTTTATTTTCTATTCATTTATTTATTCATATTATGATGGTTATGATTTATTTCAAATGAATGCTCAGACATGTCAGATAGCAAGTATACATTCCTGTAGGTAAACAACCAGTGAATCGACGGCTTAGTTTGAGTTCTCTTCGAGGAACTCGGTAATGAGGATACATGCTTTACCAACATGACCAAAGGGCACCACCGCATTGCATGGATTTCGAACCTGGGAACTCCTATACTAGACCACTGTTCTACCACCGAATTATTGAGTCTCCTCTTTTTCTCAACCCTCCCACACCTTTGCCACTTGGTGCGACACCACTACCGTTATGATAAGAATCTCTAAAGAAAAGGCAATCGAGTAGCTTAATCTACTACTTAAGTGTGCAACCAACACTTAAATTGAACGAGCAAATTTACTCAAAGCTTGCAGGGTTGACAATTTTTCAAAGATATAAAAAGGGGAGGTATTGCGTAATAGTCTACAACAAGACAAGTGACCTCTCCACATTGCTAAATAAATGTAATTGAATTGGCTTCTCTTTCTTTCTTTCTTTTTTTGTAAAAGGGTAGTCATTCTTCAATTTTGACGTTTCAGAAATGATTTTGCCATCCTCGTGAAGTCCTAAATTGCAAAAGTACGATCCCTAAAATATCTTGTCCATGAAAAAATAGATTCAAAGTATACAAATGATACATTTACTTTATTGAAAATTCAATGAATATATACACAAATTAAAAAATAAACTTTGTCATTTCGCAAATTGATAGAGATAGAGCGTTTTCAGGAATACATCCACCGTAGTCCAGGTGAGACCGGTGGAAAGTTTCTGTTTTCCATCAGCCATGCCAACTCATTCAAGTATACCGCAGGCAATTTACCAACAAGAAAAAAAAGAGAAAGTACAAGCCACAAAGGGTATTTCCAAAAGAATTTACTTTCACATAACAGAAGGTTCACTAGTGAAGATATCGCACACTAGTATTTTGACCTGTTTACTCTATGCAATTTTACACTATACAACATGTAGCATGTCGTGAGAGGGTGAAATATTTCACATGTTCTTGAGTAAATTTGTCTTTCACACTTTTTGTAATGCGAGGACAAAAGCGAGGGAATGCAGCGTTTCTATGCATCGTCTAGCAACCAAATAAAATTCATGTCAATATACCGAGAATGTCGGAGCAAACAATAATGTGTGTTTTTCTCCTTTCTAGATATTGTAGGGAGTATTTAATACGAGGCCTTTATTGTTGCTCGGGACAGTTAGTACAACCAAGGAGTTTCAAGCTTCTTGGTACAACGAAGACCAATCTCACACTTTAAACCACAGTCTTCGAGAATACAATCACGTAAGACTTTGTCAATATTTGTCAGAAATTACTACTGGCCGTATTTTGGGTAGGCCTAGAGTGTCAACAGTTTACTGAAGGACAAGAAAAGTTGCAATTCAGAATAACGTTCTTAGGGCCTTTAACCGTCAACGCAACTTGCTAATTGAAATGATAATGTAATTGAAACTTTAATGAAGAACTCTGTACTTTTCCATTCTTGAATTTTACATTAATTTCATTTTAGTCAAATAAGTGATAGTGATTTTGTCTATTTTATAGCACAGGGGCTACAGAGTAAATGAAACGACCTTTTCAAGGGGATGTTGACTAAACTGCCTTCGAAAGAAAGCGGTACAACCATGGACCTACTACATTTCTCTGGTACAACCAGTGGCGGCACCAGGATTGTTAAAGTGGGGGGGGGGGGCAAATGGATGGCAAAAGAAAATGTTGGGAGCAGGGCAGTCAATTTTTTTTTTCGTGTATGGAAAAATTGAGCGCGAAGCGCGAGTTTTAGTGGCCCAATAAACATTTTTTTCTGTTACACTTGATATAGAGAGAAATTTTTGTAAAATCAATTAATGCTTAATGGAGCAAAACACATTTTTCTCTCCAAAAAGGCCCCTCCCCAAACATGCCAAAATAATAACATAATAATGATTCAGCAGTAAAAGAGTAAAAAGAAAATATCCTTTTCTTTCATTTTTTTTTAAGCCAAAAAGGAATAGTCAAAGAAACCTCATATGGATCACATTAAAATGATATTTCATTCAAGGAAAAGGAATTGGGAAAATTGAATTACAATTCCCACCCTCCTGGTAATACATTAGAGGTGATACGAATTGAGCCCCTAAAAATGTATGCAAGGTAATAATGTAAAAAAAAAATGCTAACCAACTATAAGCCTACAGTAACTTTACACGTGCTTGGAAAATATGCAGGCAAGTTATGTTTTGCAATTAGTTGGTCATGGTTGGTTAGCATTTTTAATTTTTTTTTAAACATTATTACCTTGCATACATTGACAATGCTGTTTGTTTGCTGCATGTATTTTTTCTGATGTGATACAGAAATGTGAAAGTAGAATAGGTCTACGCCTTAAGATTACATACAATACAGCTGAGTGTCTTGTTATGAGAATATAGCCTAGTAGATATACAGACATTCCCCTCGTGGAAAGATCGAAAATGTAAGAGGGAGCGGACAGAACACCCATCGCAGATTGCACATCTTTACATACTTGTTTCACGTCAAAATGATGACGGTGACAAATTAAGAACGAAGAGTTCAAGCATTCTTAATGAAGCAAATCGGTGAGTTTAATCCAAACTTTACATGAGTAGGTGCATATTTATTTCAAGGGAGGGGACTGACTTTGAGTATTTGTTCTCCACGCCCCCCCCCCCCCCACACACACACACACACATTGCTGACGACAGAATACACGCCATGTACTGTAGTTTAACAATTACATTAGCTTGTGTATTACACATTGAAATGTCTGCCTTATTATAGGATATAACAAGCGATATAAACTTATTACAAACTAATAGTGTGCGAGGAAGCCAACAGCGACTGAGTGAGAAAATGTTCAAGTTTTGAAGAGCGGAAAATGGTATTTAAGAGCACTTCACAGCTTTAATATGTAGTATGACAGCATCTACTTGCTTACAAATTTCTGTATAATTTTTCTTTTCAGTCCTCAAAATTTCTGGGGGGGGGGGGCAACTGGGGGCAAAGCTTCTGAGTGGGGGGGGGGCAAATGCCCCCCATGCCCCCTTGGTGCCGCCACTGGGTACAACATTCGCAGAACTGATGGAGTAGTACCTTGCTCTTTCCAACAGCTGAAGGGAAATCAAACTACCATACATACACCTGTAGGACAGATGCAAATGTGATCATTACCGATTCCTTTGACATATATTTGGAAACTATCCGACTGTCCAACCTGCAGATATTTGATAACCATTTGGAACGAGGACATTTTTCAAATGTGCCAACTTACCATTTGAAATACAATTAGGAACGGACATGAAATAATCTAAACCTGACTGTTACAACTTTTCACTTATTATAAATAATTTTTTTAATGAACAAAATAGAACAGTGCCATGGTTACTACGGGCTCCTCCCAAACACAAAATACAGAGAGCAATAGATTGTGTGGTGAGGGAAACTTTACCAGATCAGCAATGGACAATTTCCAGAAGTCGATTTCCAAAACAAATGAAAATTTAACAATCAACAGAAGACGTAACTTTTTATTACAAGCACTTGGAAATCACTTTCAACTTACCCTTTGTACAAGAGTTATTCATTCTACTCGTTATTGTCTTTGAGCTTCTTTACAACTACAGGAATTGGAGTGACCCGAGATATCCTCAAAAATCCTTTGGAATCATGCACCTTCAAAATATCTGAACTGAAGTTCAAGAAAGTAGGCCTATAACCATGATAACCGCACTCGTTAAAATCACAGATCGGAAATCTCTGTAAGCCTTCAATAAAATAAATGCAACAGATCGATTGTTAGCTTTGCCAGTCTTTACGATGAAAAGAAAGAACGAGATCAGATTAAGAGATCAATAACCTCAAAAAGGCACTTAAGAAAGCACATCATCCCACTGGTGGAACGTTTCAGAGCAGATATAAAAGAATGCGTCGTCCTGGGACGGCAGACGACAAACTTGTTTTGTGTGCGGTCTAGCGAAACGACGGCGCACGGAGTGATGTCAGCGAGGTACGTGATTTAGACTTCCCCCAAGGCCGGGAATATTGTTGGATTTCCCAGGGCAGCGGATGCTTTCTGGTTGCTGGGATTTCATTGAAAAAAAGGTTTAAGTCGAAACGGTCATTTCAACGTCGAGATAATTAGAGAATGTATTTCAAATCAAATGAAAATCCACTGATCTTGTAAGCACAATCTCAATACTGATTTTGAGAAAAAATAGAAGAAAAAAATAAAATGACAAAAAAACGTGAGACTAGAAATTGACAAGGCAATCAGTCTACATTACAAACCATAATTCGTTGTGAAAGATATTGTTTTTGCAGAAATTAGAGTTTTCCGTTTCACCCCATGCTTACACACACATCATGCATATGGGTAATTTCGAATGGCAGCTCAACCGTTAACTTAGAAGTAAGTTCACCCGCCGCACCTTTCCTGCTTCCAATCATGCCAATGGCATGAGATTTTGTTCCTTCAAACTCCATCTCCCCTCCCATCTTAAAATGTTCACACTTTTAATTCATCAGGTGTTCATGACGATTTCTCTTATCTCTTTCACAACCTTTACTCTGTTTCATTTGGAAGTCATGAATCTGCAGCGGTCAAATTGGGATTTTTTATTTATTCATTTTTTGGGCCATATTCGTTGGAATGGTTCTATAAGTTGTAGAGAGAGGCATATACTTCAGGTGTGTCGCTCTGACATGAGGGCATCGGGAGGGGATGTCGTGTCGGGAAAAATTTAGAAAAAGTTTCGGACAAAAGAGCAAACTGACTTATATCACACCTCCCCCCCCCCCCCCGGCACCCCTCACCCTCCACCTACTCCTCAAAAATCTTCATTTTCGAAAATTACGAATATTCACGGAATAATTATTCAACACGAACACATTCTCAGATTTACCGACAGAAGTTATGGATTTGCCATCAAAGTGTCCTGGATTTCCCAACCGAAACACGCTGGATAGGGGTGGCAACACCCCTGTCTTGTTCAACCAATCCCTCACATCATGCCAAACGTGATAAGAAAATAGTGTGAACGCTATATCACTGTTTCTGTAGGGAGTTTGAAGTGGAACAGAAGAAGGGGAGTCGGACCAGGGGACCGTTTAGGGAAGTGATTGGAACACGGTGGGGATGAAAACAGCTCGGAGCCACAAAGCAACACGAGAGCAAAACTCATTTGTGGAAGGTGCCAATCACCTGGTAAATCCAAGGAAATCTCCCTTGTAAGTCCACAAAGGGATTCGTAACCTTTGCTTTCGAACGTCTCTCTCATTATTATGACATTGCGTTGTGAATAACACCTCAAATACTAATAAATCTACATATCTACCTCCAGCCCCCCCCCCCCCCCCCACACACACACCTTTAATTCGTCTACAGTGTAACGGTTAACACATTCCCCAAATTGGTGGGGTAAAATGTAGAATATGGTCCGATTGATTAAAGACTTGAAATGGAATATAACATTTATGTTAAGGACGTCTTTACCGTGATAGAATATAATGCGTCGTCTCGAGAACAGGTCGTAAATTTGAGATCTTTTCTGTCTTTATCTCTTTAATCATAACTTGAAACTGATAAATTAATAATCACTATTTGCCCATATTATGTGGAGAAGAATGTCCCCCTGCATGCCCCTCCAAAATGGAATGCTGATTTCATGCAACCTCGTTCTGAAAGACTTTACTTACAACCATATAAACCATAATTATAAAAATATGAAACAAAAGAACAATAGCGTATTCATTAACTTAAAGTAATACACACGTAGTTGATTTACATCACAACAACGTTTTTCACAGGTACACTGATAGCGGTGAAGTCCTGAGAACTGTGACATTTATTTCATGGTTCACATCCTCGAACAAAACTATATTTATCATCAGCCACTTACAAACGGGTTTTCTCTGATTTGGACTTCCTCAAACTGAATTGACACCAATCTTTCGCGCGCTAAATTGCAACCCCTCCATTTGACCCCACAATGCAATCGAATTTCGAGTGTCAGATCAGGAGCTTTTGGAGACCAGATGAGATCTCCTTCCCCAGACGACGATTATCGACGACAGATGCATCTCGATTATCTTCTTAAAAATCTCAAAAAAACACTTCAGTGTTACCCAAATCATGCATAAGTAGGACATTCTGAAGAGAGTTTGGGAGAAATTAGGCCCATATTATTTTCTCAATCTCCGCGTCCAGCTTCTATCGAAGGTCGCCGTAAGTGCAACTGACAATGGAAATATTGTGTTGACAACTGGACAGACAGGCGTTATTACACGAGATTTTATCTTTCTAATCCAGATTTTAACTGTGAAAATCCATTATCTACAGGAGATAAGGCTTATATTTCATGGACTTAAAAATTAAGTGAAATGTTAACAGATCGAAATCCACGACTTTAGAAATCATTATAGAGATTATTCATCATCTATAGAAGATAGTGCTCATATTTCATGGACTTAAAAATTCAGTGAAATGTTAAAGGGAAAGTCCACCCCAGAAGTTTCACTGTTTCAATAAAAGGAGATAAATTTGAACAGCATTTGAAAAAAGAAATGAGCAAAATCGGTCAAAGAATTAGAAATTACACTCATTTGCATTTTCTAGTAAATTACTCTTGGCTCTGCAAGTTGGCAACACTTATGACAGCATATGCGAGCAGCTTTCCATTCACTTTGTACATGAAATTTCACATTTTCTCAATATTCTTGGAAGTTACACATTTTCTTACCCCATAGTCAAAGTATGGTATGTAAAAGCAATTCTTCTGAACATACATTGATTATGGGGGTTAGAAAATGTGTAACTTCCAAGAAAATTGAGAAAATGTGAAATTTCATGTACAAAGTGAATGGAGACCTGCTCGCATATGATGTCATCCGTGTTGCCAATTTGCAGAGCCGAGAGTAATTTACTAGAAAATGCAAATGAGTGTAATTTTCTTATTCTTTGACCGATTTTGCTCATTTCTTTTTTAAAAATACTGTTCAAATTTATCTCCTTTTATTGAAACAGTGAAACTTCTAGGATGGACTTACCCTTTAACAGATCAAAATCCATGCCTTTAAGTTTAGATATCATCATAGAGAATCATTATTTACAGATTAAGATAATGTTCATATTTCATGGACTTAAAAACCCAGCGAAATGTTAACAGGTGGAAATCCACGCCTTTAGACATATTAGAAATCATTATAAACATGATAAAGATTATTCCCTTTTGGAGTGCAGGGATTCCCGCTCAAAATAGTATCAAACCTGTCTATAAAGACTACTCCAAGGAAACACAAAAGGTGAACACTGCAGACAGGTGGTTGCTATAGGAAAATTCAAAGACACATTTTTCTTCTCCAAGGGAGACAATGAAGGCAACCACTACATACAGGTGGCCTTTATAGAGAGATGGTCACTAAAGGCCCTGTCCCATACTACCGTTTAACGATTCCGTCTGCCTCCGTCTAGATATTTATGTTAGATGGTGTCAGACGGAGGCAAAGTCAAAAAATTGTGGCCATGAGCCAGCGCCGTCTGCCAACGTCTAGATATGTCTGTAAACCAGCTGAAGAAACGAATTTAAAAAGTCCAATAAACGTACGCGTTCGTTTCTCAGACGGAATCGTTAAACGGTAGTATGGGACAGGGCCTAAGCAGGGGGGGGGGGGGTGTTTCATAAAGCTGTTCGTAAAGTTATGCATGACATGACGAACAACTTGAATATGAAGTGCAAAATGGGATGCCCAAAGTTTTTCCTCATGTTTTAACAAAGTGTTGCTGCATTTCTCATAATCTCAATTAAATTGTGGCAAAAAAATATATATTTGGGGGAGGGGGAAATGTTTGTAAAATATATAGTAATGTTAATCTTCGTTTGCATATTTCACCTTTAGCTGATGCGATTTGTAATGAATGAGAATCCCATTTGGCCTGCCATATTCAACTCGTTCGTAAAGTCATTCGTAGCTTTATGAAACACCCCCTGGTTTGACTGTGGGTGATAATGCACTCAGAAGAGAAATGCAAACCATTCCTTCGTGATTTTGGAAGGTATTCTATATACTCCGGGTAGTCAAAGTAATTCTTAATGTGACTTCGTAGGGGGTGCATTTCTTTTCTTCACTCTTGTGCATTCATCAAAAGAGTGTAATTACTACTATGTACGTGTAATTATCATTGAAAGTAATGGTCCTATGCATTTCAAAAGTAGCCTGTGGGGCATAATTATACATTAAGCCAACATTCAAGTCATTCACCTCGTTTCGAAAAGAGGTGTAATCCGGGGGAAGGGGGCAAAGTTGTGAAAAATTGGCGGTGTAACCCCCTCCCCTCCCCACATACAAACACCCTGAAAATATGGAAGAGTAAACTTGTGAACTTCAGGCATCCCCGCCCCCCCCCCCCCCCCCCCCCCCTTCCTGTTAAAACAATTCAAGTGTGTACACATTGACGACCTCATTTTTTAATTCATTTTTTAGTTTTCGTCCTTTTTTCTTTTCTTTTTTTCCTCAATGAAGAATTTTTTCTATCGAAAATACTTTAGGCAAATCCCCCTTCTTATATCATTCAATGCCCCTGCTTACGCATGATACCCATCATGCCCATTAAAAGGCCAAATACCTTCACTCCATTACAATTTGGGTAATTGACTGAGTCTGTCCAAGTAACTGAATTTCATGAAAAGCAAGCAATCTTTACCTGAAATGCATGTGGAAGAATGCAACAATAATCTTGCTGTAAAGATATAGACCGTACAAAATGTGCAGCCTTAATCTTCGCTTCACGAACTACCATCTTTTCCAAAATTGAGGAAATGGCTGCTCTGAAGAGAGAGAAAATACAGATAGGGCCTAATGGTTAATGGCTGTCTTCCATCAAAATCATTTCACTTTATACCATGTATACGGCAGCCGTAATTCATATTCGAAGATTATCTCCTTAAAAGGAGGATTTGTGCTAAAAGCTAATAACATAGCGAATTGTCTGATCCCAGAAATCGCTTCCAGTCATAAGGAACGATAAAGTCTAAAGGGGATGACCAGGAAATTAGGTGGTAAATCTACAAAAGTAACAACACATTGCCGAGCACATTCCTCGTTTTTTTCTTAGATTGGAAACATGTTGCTCTGGAATAAAGAAATTATGTCCTAGCCAACAACAAAAGGGTGTCGGATCGGGTGCTGTCAGCTTCGACTGATAACGATTGAAAGAATTCATAAGTTTCTAAGTGTTTCAAATACCGAAATTCCAAACAGGAACAAAATGTTTCAGTCTGGGTAAATGTTTCATTAGTAGTCCATTTCAGATTTAGAATTGAACATGGTTTTATATTTCATATATTTCATATTTCACATCATTACGTTTAAATTGTGATTAATCTATGTTTTTACACCTCATCGTACTGCACTTTCTTTTCTCATATTTTGTATATGATTGCTATTTCATTTGCTAGATTCTTGTTTTCCTTTCGAACTTAAAATGATTCCGCTGTATATATCATCGTACTGCACTTTTTTTTTCCTTTTTACGTTTTACAAGATACACGTTCCTAAATTTAATTTTTTAAGGTTTTATGCATTTGTTTTTTCATATTTTGTTCATGCGATTGCTGTTTAATATTTTCATTTATATGCTAGATTCTTGTTTTTACTTTTGAACATTAATAATTCTGTTGTATATATCATAATTTACTTTTCATATTTCGTTAAAAATGTATTTACACATTTTAGGTTTGTTTGTTTCTCTTTCCGCCTAATCTAATAGAAATTCTTAATTATTTTGTCTATTTTATGTTTTGTGATACATAAGTTTTCAAACCTTATTCTAAATTTGTATGATTTATGTTTTTTATTTTGTTATGATTTGTACTTGGAATTGTTTGATATTTGAATTCATATTTCATGTTATTTCATTGTTTTTAATTGTCACACGGCCCCTTTGAAAACCAGCCGAGAAGCTGAACTGGGCTTTTACCGTGTTTAAATGAATAAATCAAATTAAATCAAATAAGTTGCAGCACAGTGGTAAAGTATTTTTGACAATATACACAGCAAGAGAGAGAAATCTGTAAAGTTGCTCTACGTCCTCCCGATAAGTCAAGAACCTAGGCCTACTTCAAAGAAATAGTTATGACTTATTAGAAACATAATGTCACGTATTTGAATTATTGAAAGTATGAGGAACATTCATGTTTGGAAATGTTAACGTCAACGGTGAACGCCCAACATCACTCTGTTTGCGCATTGCTAAAGGTAAATGTCACGTGTTGCAAAGGTCAGGCTTGTCCGGGGCGTTGCTACACAAAATATCCTGGTCGGTGTCACCATCACTGTGTTTGCCAATATTATCCGGATTGGCAGCACCCCCCGCCCGTCAAGATTTTAGCCAGGTACTGGGGAAACGGGGCAGAAGATAAATAAGGCTGAAGCGCAGGGGTGTGACAAGCCTCTTGTCGATCCGTTTACATCGAGTTGCTCTAAGTCCTCCCCAGTATAGAACCCAGTAGGCCTCGATGTCGACTACGGACTCCAACAGCGCCAGGGCCATCGACATGAAGCTAGGGTGTGACGTGCCCAACAATGACGACCCTCCCATGTAGGCTATACAGCTGGGTGAGGAATCAAGCGTTAAGTATGAGAGTCTCTAAGAATGATAGCTCTTAGGATGATATTGCAGAGTAAATTTTACCATCTCTCAGGCTAACGACTGCGGAATATCGTCGAATGTATACCGGAAAACTTGTGTAAATCATTGGTGTGTTTGCTATGCGAGAGCACAACCTCATCTCACAACAAAATATATCATGTGACACTCTGAAAATGGGACTGGCTGCAGGATTGAAACAAAAGAAGTTACTTTTGACAGATGGAGTATATATCTTGGTGGCAAAATTATATTGAAAGAACAATGAAAAAAATATCCTTGATGCTGGCAATGAGGCAAACCTGAAACAAATTTGAACTTGGGATTTCTTCCAAAAGACGACTTTGCCCAAATCCCGATGAAGACAAAAGCATGGGACACTGACTGACTTCGTGTGATATGACCCCCGCGGATGAAGGGGGAACATGTCCCGGGTCAATTGTTGGGCAACCCGAGGATCACAACGAAATTGGGCAGATAATCTTCATAACTCACACCATCCTGGTTGAAGATTTTACACGGTGCTCAGCTGATTTGGGTTGATGAAAGCACGTTTCTCAGTTTATTTTCCAATGCCACATTCCTAGTGAAGCACATATCTCCCACCTTGAAGAGTGAATGGAGACTGCAAGAAAACAAGATTTTCATGACGGATAGCTCCCAGGAGGGTCTGTAAATAAGTAGGGGGGGGGGACACAGATTTAATACTGAAAAAGTGGAAGATCAGGCCCTTTAGTGCGATCACAAAAGTGGAGAAGGGGCGTTCCCGGCACACAAAATGCCTGCGCTTCCCCCTAAAACCTGCTTTAAAGACAAACTGACATATCTTAGTACACAAACACAACTGTGCCCCATATGTGTTATTGTGTTCGCCTCTCTCTATCTCTCTCTCTCTCTCTCTCTCTCTCCCTCTCTCTCTCTCTCCCCCCCCCCCCCCCTCCCTTTGAAAAAAATTCTGGATCCACCTCTGTGGCAAATAACATCATGAACATGCATCCCCCAAAGAAAAAAACAGTGAAGAGGTAAATAGTGATCCGTGTACAGGTGTCAATGCCTAAACCAGGGAACCCCTTCCTCTTCTTCAGTGGGCCCTGTAGAGATAATCACCAAAATTATCATGAGATGAATTAATGAGATGTATTACGATTACTTAAACGTGAGGGTCTGCAGATATGCACTGGCGGAATACCACTAATGGCACTATTATCAAAGATGATCAGATAATCATGACTTTTGAAAACAGATTAGAATCACAACGATAATATGGCGACATTTTGAAAACCGGAAGTCTCATAGACACACAACAAACACGCGCGCACACACATACGTCTACACAAAACTAAAATTTTCTGTGTTAGCATCATCAACGATAATTAAATGTGGCCTTCTCAATTCTCATCATTATACCCATTCCTCTCCCTGCCATGGGCGTCAATCGGGGGAGGCACAGGGACATGCCCCCCCCCCCAATTCTTTGGGGTGGGAGACATAATAGGGTATGTCCCTAACATTTTTGGGGGGAAAAAGACATCTGAAAAAGTCATTAGGGTATGCCCTCCCAAAAAAAAAAAAAGAAAAAGAGACACCTGAAAAATTGTCAGCATATTTTTTATTTGGGGTATGTTTATTTTTAGCTGAGGACCCCCCTTCCCCCCCCCCCCTCTTTTTTCAGCAGACTTTGGGACTGATCAATGCCCATGTTTCCCTGCCATTCGGAGGACAAACATTCGTGTCGATCAAAATGTTTAACGTCCTCTTGCATTGGTGCACGTCGGGTACAAAGATAATTACATGCACGTGGTATTTTGAAAACAAGAAACCATGCAAGTTTTTATCTGTGCTTTGGCATCATCGACTATGGATGCGATGCGGCCTTCTACTCCTCGGGCTATTCATTCTCCTCCCATCCATTACGATACGATACGAGGAGACAACAAACATTCATGTCCATCAAAATGTTTAATGTGTTCAGGCATTATACAAAGCTATATAAACAGAGTCCATGTAAGCGGGGAAAACATGCTCGTCGATCATGCTGGATCAAAATGTTCGATGTGCCGCCGTGGCATTAATCTGAAGCTGTATAAAGTGCAGACATAAACGATAAAAGTGAGTACGGTCGCATCATCTCAAATCCATGTCCTCTGGCATGTCTGAGGTCTAGCATTATACGCAGTTGTATTAAGCTATAGAGTAAAAAGACTATGAACTGGCAAACCCGTTCATCGATGAAATTTTGAATGTGTTCTGGCATTATCAGCAGCTTAAATCAATTCAAGGACAGACAATGATATAGGGACATATATGCACGATGATCAAATGTTTAATGTCCTGTGGCATCACTACTACTCCAATTGATATTTATCCTGAATTGTTCAGGAGAGCCCGCAACAAGCACTAACTCTTTAGGGACCTTGCCTTCTTCCATGATTTATGTTATTGTTAGATATTTATGTTACTATATATAAATTGTACACATTGGGGAAAAAAATCATCGTTAAATCCTGCAAATCCAGTGGAAGAAAGTAAATGTATATTTGAAGTGAATTGAATATTTGATCATGAGGATGAAGATAACGTGAAAAAAATCTCACATCTCCCTATAATAGTCTGAGCGCACAATCGTGAATGTCGATTAAATACTGAATGTCCTCTGGCATTCTGTAAAGCTATATAAAGTTTCCGTTACAACGGTTAACCTAAAGGACAAACGTACATGCCGATCAAAATGTTTATTAAATGTGCTCTACTAATGTTACAGGAAGCTATATTAATACACAGACACAATTACAGAGCGGATGACCCCATGTAGGAACAGGAGGAGAGGTCGACTGACCTCCAGACAAACATTGTTCACATATCTCTTCGCCCATACACAGAGGAACATGAATGATGGGAGCATACACGCATGACTGCTAATAATATACCACCCACTGTCCGAATATGGTCCCCCTACGTGTACCAACGGAACATACATCTCAAACATCATTAGGCTAATGAATGGATGATTCATTGAATTAAGATAATATTCAGTAGCGTTACGCCAGGGATGAGGGTTCAAATACAAATCACGCAAAAAATACAAGGAGGTGCTGTGGTCCAGTGGTTTCAGGCGCTTAACTGGAGACGCGAGGATCGGGGGCTCGATCCCCGACACGGCACTTATGCCCTTGAGGAAGGCATTTTACCTACATTGCTCTTTTATCGTACATCGATATAAGCATATTGATACCAACGTGTGCATGTGTGTTAATTTAGAAAAATAAGAAAAATAATAGGGGTGGGAGACAGAGAGAAGCAGGGAATGGGGAAACAGGACAGAAGGAAGGAAAGGCAATGCAAAAAAAAAAGTTTCTCAACAAAAATAATAAAGAAGTCACTACGAATCATCATTATTGATAAGAATAATAACTTTCATACCACATGAATGAACTTGAGCAAACATACTTGATGAACACTACTAAATCAATTCATCTCACACGACTGTTGGTAACTTGAAGAGGTATAAGATTAATCCCAGTAAAAGTGATTCCTAGTTTCTCGTCCGGATATTTTCAAATTGAGGAGGAGAGGGGTGGTTCTGTGTTATTTGATATTTATTTTTTTTTCCTGTACATGAAATGCTATTCGGACAATTTTAGTACAAATTTCCAATTTTTTTCTTCGATATTTGTTTTTGATATTTCCCGATATAAGCACTTAAGAAGCTCAAAACAATTGTGAAAATGAATGGTTTTAATGATTTTCTTGCAACCTCATTGTCTAGATGTACTAAGATTGAAACTGATTTTATTTCAGAACAAAATAAACAAAATAAACAAAAATTTGAGGCTCACCGAAAACAGGAAGGAGGAGGGGACGAGAAACTAGATATCATTTTCATCTGACCTTAGAGCCCCCCCCCCCCCCCCTCCCTTTTGCCCCTACCTCACTTTAACACGGCAATTCGCAGTGATTTGTGCGACTTCTGATAAAGGCAATGGTGGCGACTTCCATACCGATATATGGCAAGCCCTTTTAACATCTATTCCCATTTTTCTGATATTAATATGATGAAGAATTCTAATTCTTGATATCAAGAATTCTCATTGTTGACAACAGGAAATCATTTCTTGATATCAAGAACAAGAACAGAATTCTTGATACAAAAAAAAAAATCAATTCTTGATATCAAGAAATGAATTCAGTTCTTGATATTATGATTTCAATTCTTGATATCAAGAAGTGAATTTTTTATATCAAATATTCAAATTCTTAATATCAGAAAATGGGAATAAATGTTAAAAGGGCTTTCCATACGGATAAAGACTTATTCGGATGTATACTAACCAAACACACGCACATCAGTGATGTGCCACTCATCCGGCATTGAGCTAAAGCAATTTTCAATTTTCAACATGAAGGAGAAGAAGCATTTTTTGTGATTTGGAATTAATTTGCATACATTACCATAAATAATGTTTGAGACAAAATTTCAAAATTATGTGTAGAAATTCTGTGTAGTTGGTGTAGCTCTATCAGATGAAAAAAAAAAATCAAAATCGGTCCATAAATGAAGGAAAAGCATTTCTGTGATTTTGAATTGATTTGCATAGATTAGCATATTTAATGAATTTCAATATTTTGTGCAGAAGTTTCGAATTCCCCACCTAGTGTGGGAAGTATTTTGAAATTGCAGACAGACGACGGACGCACGACTACGGACGACGGACGACGGACGACGGACGCACGACGATGGACGACGGACGCCACGCCACGCCATAACTTCATCTGGCCCATTTGGGCCGGATGAGCTAAAAAATACCATGATTAGGTCTGATCAGAATAATATCTTCATACCGTAGGAATGAACTTGAGCAAATATACTTGCTGCTACTAAATCAATTCACTGCCAATACACTTCAAGCAATATTTCACACCGAAAGAGTCTACATTATTACTTGAGGGATATGTAAACGTGAAAAAAAAAATGACTGATAAAACAAAATGATGTCGATGTACATTTCACACGCTTTACCATGTTTACAAGAATGGTTACTCACAATTACAATTATCTTTTAAGGGATGAATTCAACTTTATGGAACAGTAATGTCAGATAACAATTTGAAATGGAGCGAAACATCAAATACTACAGCCAAAATAGAAAATGTCTCTATCATTAGATAAAAAGTTCATACGCTAAAAGATATCAAAGAAGATCGAAATCTACCTGGCTTTTGTAAAGATTCAACTGACACATCTCAGTGATCACATGACCTCGAAATAACACTTTATCCACTATATTCAGTTTTACTCTTCCAATATTTGAACAGAGCTCAAGCGGGTTTTCGCGGCTCACTGCGACTGACGAAGTCTTTCTCCAATTTAAATATTTGTAATCATGAACAACAACTAAAAGCTTTTGTTGACGTCTATAAATGACAAGGAGATAACCATCTGACGTTCAATGACGATGAATCCATCAAAGTAGGCTTAAATTAGCAAAAAATTGAACAAATTTATGCGTCAAAAGTATTTTTCGGTGCCCTTGACACGAAAAGGAATTTGACATATGGATCATAAATCATTCGGAAGGTTTCTTCATCCTCGTTAATTTTCGTTTCATTTCCTTTCCTTCAAATTCTTTTTTTTTTTTTTCAATTCAATCATTACCAACTAATGTGTCAACAACGACGGGACCGGATTGGGGGGGGGGGGGTGGGTAAAGGAGGCATATATGGCTCCTCCCGACAACGTCTCTTGTTAACAAATCTCTTTCATGTTCATGGTGTGTTTGATGGAACGAACGATCCAACATGGTTATCACTCCGGCTATATTATCAAATTGCATTAACTGGTCTTTAAACAGTGCAGGTGCACTCTTACCTTTCAAATCGCGGATACTTTTCGACTAAAAATACTCTTCCTGATTGTTCACTAACAATCATTTCAGTTATGCCATTCAGAATATTGACATATCTAGCGGAGAAGGTCCTTGATACAAATACAAATTCAAGAGTTCTATTGTTACAGGTAATGGGACATGCCATATGACACAGAAGCTGCTCGGTACAAAGAAAAGAATGAAAAAGGAAAAAGAAATTATGATATGAAGCAAATACTGCCTAAATGGATCAGGTGCGTCATTGTTCAGCTCTGATCATGCTCATCGAGACATGTTTGTCAGTGTTTGAAATGTTTGTGACTGACACCACCGGTGGTGTTCACAGTGAGCGCGGGATTAAAAAAAACCCCGATTCATTATGTTTTGTCTACGTCATCATGTACCCATAGTAGCAGGTTCATGAAATTAGTAATAGAATATCTATTTCTTCGTCATAACATGATGTTACAGCTTCTCAGGAATATGCATGGCAAGACCATATAATGGGTATTACTTTTTTTTTTTACTAATTGCACGCAGGGTATTCAATTAGGCAGACTTGACAAAACTTTATTTTTGTTGCTTTTTGTTTATCTTCTCTTTTTCACACCTCAGACTTCTGTGTACAAGTTTTTTTTAAATATCACTGTGTGTGTAGTCAGTTTTCTACGGTGTGATAAATTTCAAAAGTTTGCTTCGAAAAGTATATTTTATCAGATAAGTATCCCGGAGAAATATTGAGATTGGAGGGCGTATTTTCCGACACTCGGCTTCACTCATTTTTTCGTCAGTGGCATCTCCAGAATTCCCTGGCGATGGGAGGGGATACAAGTTTGAAAAGTTTTTCACAATTTCAAGTGCCTTTTGGAGGGTTAAAAACACAGCCGCCGGACCCATTTTCTTTTTATGCTCAATTGGAATACTCAAGAAGAACTTGAAGGAGAAGA
>CM057158.1:23009875-23063398 GCA_029962745.1 Echinometra lucunter
CCCAGTGAAATCCTATGGCTCCGCCACTGCTACACACATACAACAAGTTTCCTTTCATTGACCGACGAACTAAATTAAGAAAAAAGAAGGATGGTTTTCATCTTCTTGCAGACGTTTTGCAGCTTCGGTGTGGGGGAAACAAGCTTCCTGCCCATTGCTAAGCAACGAGTATTGGCTTTCTTTTCCCCCGTGTCTCCGAGAAAACCTTGTGCAGAAGGAATAGGACTGACAGGAGAAAGTACATCAGTTACTTTGTCATAGAATTACACGTATCATCTGCTCACATGTCAAGTATTTCTTAATTAATAACCAAAATCTGTCTACCCAAAAGACAATACAGTCTGTCCCATCTGTCATGACTCATGCTGAAAGAAATCCAGATGGATAATATTATTAGTCAAAAATTATCGCAATCGACATGAATAGAAATCATAAAACTTGCAAAAGTACCGTTATAAGAATGTAAAACACACTAAATGAAAGCATAATCATTTTATTTCATCACAGCTGAATTTCTTCCTTTATCCTTTTTAAAAAGTATTCTTATTCTATTTCATCAGAATTTTTTTTCTTTTCAGAATGACTATTAGCTGCTCCGAAGCCATACAAACAATACAGTATGGCTTATTGGCGGTGCTATTCCTCCTTTTGTATGTCATTCTGTATCTTTCCCAAAGCGTCCTAATTACAGCAATAATTTGTTGAGATTTGATGATTTTATTCCCTTTCTAAGTTTCTAAAGTTCTAAATTTAGAATGTTCTCAACGTCTTATCACCACGAGAATTTGAAGCCACAGAATTACGTTTCATGTATGATAATCAAATGATTTTTCATCTTCATCAAATATCACCACTCCCCTTTTACAATTTGTGAACCAAATTCACTGCAATTGCATAACTATCGTTTCTTAACTTTTCACGTGTGCTTCATGCTATCACTAATAGCAAATCTACAGCTTCACATTCAATCTTCATCCAAGTTCACTCCTATCATGACAGTACAAAGACAGCCTTGCTGTATCATACAAGGATTACGAATTCACAGAGGTGCACAGCTTTGGTATCGGGGTAAAAATAGGGAAGAACGAATGTCACGACTTGTTAACGGGAGCTCACATTTGATGTCTCTCCTCATATGGGCAAGGAAATCCCTAATTTTTAAAATTCTCTATGATAATTCTAGCCGTTAGGTGGACTGGCATTGAAGCTAATTAGTCTAAGAGATGAGTAGTCGAAGTTGTCTGACCGCGAACTAACCCGAGGTGGTTTAGAGATTCTAAATAGTTAAAGGTGTTGAACTTTGTTTGAGTGAACTGGGGCCGGCGATGTTTAAAAAAATTGACCAAAACTATGTGAAACGTGAAAATATAAGTGATAAAAGCAAAGAGTGAAACATTACTCTACAAAATTTTCTATCATTGTAATTAAATATGAATTATATGTCATTTATAAATGATCTTAATCCGCATGTGTTGAACTTGAAATAATACTGTCATGCCTGCCTGTATGGTATTAGCCCGAAACCTTCGGTGACGGGTGCGTGGCAATGTATAATTGGGATGATGCGGACATTAATGTAAAGGTCAGACGAACTTTCCCTGCCTAGAGACTCTTCCCCCCTTATAAACAGATAAAGAAAGTTATTTATAAGTTGGGAAGGACGTGTATCTCGGCAGGTATATGATCTCGGGCCGAGATAGAGTCTGTCTTCAGCTCATCCTTGGCCTAGTATACGGAGAAGAAGAAGTAAGGTAAAAATGTATCTTGAAAATTCATGTTTCTTCGCCACACATGAAAATATCACCCCAAGTCTGGGGTCGTCTGCATGGCCTTGTGGGGGGCGTTTCCCCATTTAGAAATACACATTTGTTTTTCTATATCGGGGTAAAAGAAGTGAATATTTACTGGCCACCTGTTTTTGAAAAAGAGCGCCTGTGCATCATTAGATGAATAACAGTAGTGAATATGTTTTATGCCTCGCTGGTGCATTGTCGTGGGTGGGCTTTCTTTAATCCCCTTGATGGCTTCATGGGGTGAAATTTGTTGTTTTTTTATCCATAATCACTTTGCCATCATGTGTAAACAATGTGATTGTTTTTATTCCATAAAACACATGAAAAATAATTTTTATGCGTCCCTCACTGCTTTATTATTGAATTATCATTATACCCTGAATACCTTCATCGTAGACAAAATATATTTGGATATCCCTGGAAAAACGATAAAAATTAATGTCACATATTTCATCTTCATAACAGTTGAAAACATAAAACTTGATTTCTAAAAGCCACAATGGAAAAAGACGCAGAACATATATATAGCAGAGAACCAGCTTCAAGTTTGAAAAGATGGGTCAAGATATTGAATGAAGCAAGACATAGGGAGTATAATGAGAGGTGGGGAAAAGGGTTTGGCCGAATTGCGCTAGTAAGGAAATCAGTTTAAATGTAATGAACTTTATTACATTCACAAAGGAGAGTGACGAGGGGGGGGGGGCATTGGCATAAACTGACGGGGAAGAGGAGCATTAAAAAAAAAGTTATCCCTGCAGGGATCTCTCTCTCTCTCTCTCTCTCTCTCTCTCCCCCTCCTTCCCTCTCTCTCTCTCTCTCCTTCTTTCTTTCCCTCCCTTGTCAATGTACCTCTTTACATACTTTTAAAAGGTCTGTCTGCCCCCCCCCCAATTTCTTTCCCTCCTCCCATCTTTTTTTCCCCTTACCCTTATCCCAGTATAGCATCCAGTGTGTGCTGCAACAGGGATTATCTCAACAAGTAACGAGTAGGCCTATCGCTTCTTAACTAGGACGGACCAATTTGTCATCGCCGTATCGCCTGCCAGATAAAACACACGGATGAGATAAAAACAACTAATAAATCTAATTTTCCAATTTTTCTTCTGTCATTGTGCTCGAGGAAATTCGCAACTCATCTGCCGGTTAAGTATATAGAGAGGGATGACTGGGTATGGGAAATAGGACATTATTTTCCCGGCGGTGGGCCGTTATAATAGATGTATCATCTGCCTAAAGAGTCCAAAAACTATGGAACAGAATAATCGTGATAATGGGGTAAATTGATGGGGCATGACTTATCATGAACTTCTTTATTTTGGGCTTGTAGCGGGGCCTGAAGGCCAAAAATATACACAGTCCAATTCAAAGTAAAGGAAGGAATGTATATAATATATCCTATAAGACGAAAGATGGATAGGGGAAAAGATTGTAGGGCTACCGGTAGTCGGCTACGTATAAACTACATAAGAGACATTAAAGGCATTGGCTAACTTTGTGAGTAGCTGATTTAAAAAATTCTCAAAATAAGATGAAACATGTGTATGAGTACTTGTATTTGTACTCAAAAACCCTGAAACCAACCATAATTTGGAATAAAAAGGTGTAAGTTAGACGCAAACGGCGATTTTATTATCCTTCGTCTCACGAGACAATCACTAAGAGGACCACTTTGCTTGAATTTGAAAATGCCATTATGTGCCTCCCGCCGCGTGATACGCCAGTACTCACAGTACGGTAAGGTGAGTCATACGCGCATGTGCACTCCTTATGTCTATTCTGTGCAACCGACCCTCGTATAGTTTTCAAACATTGGTTCACATTTTTTATATTTGAAAATACTTCCTATGGATATTATACTTTGAAACTTTCAGACTGGTATTTTTACACTATAACCCTTATGTTTATCGCATTTTCAAGTAACAAAACAAGATTTTTTAAGATCATAACAATGTTAACCAATGTCTTTAATTTGAAATGCCACAACAGCTTTGGCTAGAACAAGATGCCATATACATGATATAGACTCCTGTTGTTACAAAGCCCTGCATTTTTTTTTCTACGCGCTTCAGTAGTCCCATATTACATTCCAACAGTCCCATCTGCCCATTGGATCTATTTATTACGATTTGCGTAAAATATTTTAGTCGGATCGGTGATACTTATATCCCTTTCGCCATTTCCAGGATAGGTTTTGGGTAGATTCATTGGCATGGTTCACAGTACAGTGTTGTCATCTAATGGATGACACTGAAAGTCTAAGCTATAAAGAAGTTTATACAAGAAACAAAGCAACAACTTCTCTCGTTCAACTGGCGCCAATTCGTCTCCTTTCAAATTGCAAAGACACACGAAACACTGTCTGCTTTTGGTAATTGAATGGAAGCTAAAGGTTGGAATATCTTCAAAAAGTATCCAAACATAATAGTAGCTCCAATTTTTACCTGGCTTATAAATCTGAATAGGCAATATTTTCACTTCCGAAATTGAAGTATACTCCCATACAAGGAGAACACGATCAGCAACATCAAAAGCAGCATGCGGCGCTACAGGGTGGGGGAGGGGGCGGCCGCCCTATCTTTTTGTAAGTGATCAAAGAAGAAGAAGAAGAAGAAGAAGAAGAAGAAGAAGAAGAAGAAGAAGGGAGAAGAAGAAAAGAAGAAGAAGAAGAAGAAGAAGAAGAAGGAGAGAAGAAGAAGAAGAAGAAGAAGAAGAAGAAGAAGAAGAGGAAGAGGAAGAGGAAGAGGAAGAGGAAGAAGAAGAAGAAGAGTAAGAAGAAGAAGAAGAAGAAGAAGAAGAAGAGAAGAAGAAGAAGAAGAAGAAGAAGAAGAAGAAGAAGAAGAAGAAGAAGAAGAAGAAGAAGAAGAAGAAGAAGAAGAAGAAGAAGAAGAAGAAGAAGAAGAAGAAGAAGAAGAAGAATATGGGGGAAGAGAGGCCAGGATCATGTAACTATATAATAGCCCTATTTGTTCATTTAAAACATAAACTCACCTATGGGCCAAGGTTTAAAACAAAACCCCAAAAAATCAACGCGTCATCTCCCCCCCCCCCCCCAAAATACCCTGGCGCCGTCCTGATCAAAAGCAAAAGATTTATTATTAATAATCAAATAGGACCCGAGGATTATGTGAAGAAACGCCCATTCTGATTATTCCACTCCAGTAGTTTATCCCCCCTGGGAAAGATACTAGAGCAAATCTCGCAGGAAATTTGGTATTTGAATACAACCCTGACAACAGAAATGTATAATGAACAAACCCCGCTTTTGTAAGTATGAGAGAGAGAGAGAGGGGGGGGGGGATTTCAATCAGTGTAATACATACTATGAGGATTATAATCAATCTAAAGAAGTAGAAGATAAAACATAAAGCCATTCTGATTATTCCACTCCAGTGACTATACCTGCGTCAGATACTGGAGGAAATCTAGCGAGAAAATTTGTGGACAGAAGGATTTGTACTTTGCATGTAACATTAATACAAGAATAATCTTACCGATGATTATGAATAGCGAGATGTTTAGGGCGTCCAACGGTGCGTGGAACATTAAGGATGCGGAACATTAAGCACGATCATGAAGATAAAGGCTGTTTTAACAAAGCAAGCAAACGATTTAACCGCAGCTGTTCACACAGAAAGGTGCGGGATATTTCAGGCATACTGACATCAAAATTGTATTATTTCATAAAAATAATGATGGAGAGAAAACATGCATGCAAGTCTAAATTTCCATATACGGTCGTCCAAGGAGCACGAATTCACTGCAAATCCCTGGGAAAGTCACATTGTACAAAACCTATAGAGTATCTCATATTCAGATTTTTAATATGAACTGGCCGACATGTCTTCACAGAATAAGTTTAGAACTTCATATACAAGACGATGTAGACAAAATTAAAAATACCAAACACTGTAAACAAAGTGTGAAAAATACCGGGCAATAATTATAATCCTAATTACACATCCAACGATTATTAAGCCGAAAATATCGGCCTATAATCTTAAGTCTTTAGTGCCCCCGGGCCGTCTTCGAAAGAATCTACAGGAAAGGGGGCAGAGTCACCCCAAGGAGAGGATTATCTCATCGGAAGGGTGCAAGGAAGGGGTCACTCTAATCTTCAGACTTCAAGAATCCACTTACAGATTGATGGGTGCATCACCACCTTGCCCCATGGAGATGGGAGGTCTCATTAAAAGAGCTACGTGGTCTGATATAGCTCCTTGGTCCCTCACTTCATAAGGGAAAATATAGGGGGGAGAGTAAAACATTCTCGATGCTTGTTGAACAAAAGTTTCCCTTGACAACTAAGAAGCTTTCCAGAGGCTTGCCCGACATAGCAACAACTAATATATGCACACTGGATTCCAGCTATTCAAATGGCATTGGGCATAACAGGTGAAGTGAATACTTGGTAACCAAGGGTTCTGGAGAGAAACGTGCATCGATTTGAATATATAATTACTAAAGGGCAATTCCACGTAACTGACGTTACCAAGATAGAGTACTAGTGGTATTGTTTATATTGTAGTTTTGTGAATGACACTTGCTTCGGCTTTTAATTACTATAGATAAATAAGTTGATAATGGGGAAGAAATACATGGACAGTTTTTATCTCAAACTGCTTTTCTTATCACAGCAAGCGAAAAAGGAGCCGGTAACTGACGTTATGCAAAAAGACATGGAAAAGACATGGAAAATATTCCGACTTATATACTATTCAAATAACTATAATTATGTTTAAATATATTAACAATCTCCTCCCTTCGTCTTTTGATAACATGTTCAAATTTAATAGTTCTGTCCATACTTACCCAACGCGCATATCCGGAAACTTTCATCTCTCTAACCCCAGACTGTTAATTGCCTCTAAATCAATTCGACACCATGGTCCTGACATTTGGAATGGTCTTCCAAACAATATTAAAACGTGTTCAACCATATACTCATTAAAAGCCACTCTAAAGAAAACTATCATTCAATCTTATCAACCCCACCCTCCAAATTAAAACATTCACTCAAATATTCACATTCGCTATTTAATATTCTGATTTTACTCAACTGCTATACACAGCACCAGCACCTGCACTTGCAATGCACCCACTTGGTCAGTAAATATCAATCTTAGTCACGAATCTTTTATGAGGCCGCCATCAATTCAAGCCTAACCGCTCACGATGGCGGTCTCCTGCGTTCATTTATTACATTATATATATATGTTTACATTTATAAAAGATTAATTTATACTCACATCCTTATTTGTATTTATTATGTAATATGACCACATTGTTTATATTGTGAATTATTTTGTATTTTGTAATTATAAATAATTTTGTATTGTGTTTTTGAACGCAGAAATAAATGCAAACAAACAAACAAACAAATGATGGTGTCGAATCAAATTTATATATCTCTTGTCTCAGACTTGAAGGGACTATGTAATTCATTTGACATTACACCTAGGCTCTCATGAAGAGATGTGCAAAATAATGAGCCATTTGAATAATTCGCTTTAGTGCCATGAAAAATTTACTGAAGACATGTTGGTAACTGACGTTATACGTAACTGACGTTACGCTTAAATTCAGCATAGGTCTTGCACATTTCCATTTGTGCTTCATTCATTAACTACCCAAAATCTGTTAAAGTAATCCATTAAAATCAATTAAATGAAAACAGATCTGAGAAAAATGAGTAAATATCAGAATAAGAGGCATTTAAAGCACTTTTCCATGATCATAGTCCCATATGTGCAATTTTTTGTTTGTTTATGTTATTCTCCGTAGGAAGGTCGAATTGCATTTTTTAAATCTTAAATGTTTATTTGTAACAACAAGAAGACTCTGTAGTGATTTTATATTTTCATTTGGAATTAACAGGGCACAGTGCGAGTTCAAATTTTGAGCTCTTTGTCCCATATGTTGTGGATTTGCCCTAAACATTGGGGACCATAATCATTATGAAGCCCACTCCAAATTATAGTAGAATTCGCTCTAATGTCGAGGTTTGAATTACTAATATCAAAGTGGAATTCTCTATTCTGAGCGTGGATTTCTACTCGAAAGTGACACGGAGTGAAGCGATCCCAAATGACTCCTCAAGAATGTGTATGCACTCCTGTATGTTTAGGAATATGTTACATTGCAAACAACATTCTAATGTTGTATGTCGTCGACTCACTGATTGAGAGAGTTCCTCTGTCGCAATCTGTTGATCTCGAGAGGATATCCTCCTCCATTGCCGCCAGATCGGCAAGGGTGCAATATGAAATCGAGATGAAATATTAGAAATAAATGAGAGCGGTGAGATTATATACCGGCAGTCATACGTGACTGCTAAATCTTACCAGATTTACATTCAGTAATGTATCTATCTATCATCTGCACCGCTCTCTCTCTCTCTCTTCTCTATTCTTCTTTTTCTTGTTCTTGATGTTCTTGTTCTTGGTGTTGTTGTTCTTCTTCTCCTTCTCCTCCTACTTCTTCTGCTCCTCAATTCTCCCCCTCTTTCTTCTTTTCTTCTTCTTCTCACACTCCCCGTTCCTCTTCCCACTCTCTGTGCATGATATTCTCGCAACTTACAAATCTAATCTGAAGAATATGATCACCATTTCAAGTTATACGGGTTATTAAGTTTTTATCACTGATGTCTACAATCAAACTAACCTGACCGAAATTCTAATAAACAATCATCATTCTTTCACTCTGCCCTGCCCTTGACCCCGTGTACTTGATCTCTGTATACTATAAACATTAAAAATTCTCCGCATTTTCTTTGCGATTTTGCCTTTTTTTTCTCTCTAAAATGTTCTTCAGCAATGCAATACAACGGTAGAATGGGATTAAGCGAGACATATAAATCATGATCATTATCGTGGCAGTCATAACCTCTTGACGCGACACAGACGATGCCTGAAACTCTGCCCGTAAAGGCGCTCTCACACTAGAGCTATGGTTACAGTCGCTTCATGACGGTCAGTGACGGTTAAGTGATCGTCACTGACCGTTCTTGACGGTTCTAGACCGTCATACTGCCGTGATAAGGTCGTAATAGACCGTACAAGAACCGTTCTATGAACCGTGGTACATACCGTAGTAACTGACGGTTGGAGAGAAAGTTTTGAACATGTTCAAAACGTCCTTTCTGACCCGTCCGAGTCAGACCGACTGATGCAAAATAACCGAAGTAAAACATACAACGACCTTACAACAACCGTTATCATGGTTATAAATCGGACCGTCATGGACCGTACTTGAACGTTATGGATCGAATTTGGCCGTAGTAGTGACCGTCTTACTTTATATCAGTACGACCAAACTTGGCTTATACGGTCCGTAGCCGTAGGTAGACCATAGCGCTAGTGTGAGAGCACCTTTAGCCTCCGCAGGGGGAAGAACAGGCAGAAAAAAATGTCATAAGACAACCCTCCTAATCACCTTAATGAGTAGTATAATCAGTTTAATTACTGCAATGTGATAGCAATGCCGCCAAAGCAAAAGGCCCTCTTATGCAATTACGCTGGCATCATCACCCAATTAACAAGCAGCAATTAAAACTATAAACGATCTCAAGGAGGAGGTGCAATCCAATCAAATGAATTTAACGGTCATTTGATAGGCTGATAGAAGTTTAGTCACCCTCGTGAGCCCATCCCGTTAGTTTTTTTCTAGGGGTTGTATACTTACGTCGTACCGAAGTGGATTTTAAAGGGGAACACTCCCATCCAATCCCCCACCCACCCCCCCCCCCAAAAAAAAAAAAAAAAAAAAATCACCATAATATGAATTTCTTAAAAGCACTTAAAATAATTTTCATCCCGGTGGACAAAAAAAAAATCTGAATTTCTTGGAAACAGCGATAACCAGGGAAATATTTCATCAAAATCGTCACCCGTTAACGATTACAAATAGAATTTCCTATTTTCTGGTAAAATTCATGAAATTAAGAAATTCCCTTCGATGAGGTAAACGTAATCAGTCTCTACGGATAGACCTTGCCTATTCCCTCTCCAAGGAGCACTGGCAAAATGTAAAATTATAATTACGGTAAGAGCGAATTCGATCAATCCACACCGCCAATAAACCAATTTCTAATCTTCTTCAAATCAAAATATCTGACTCAAAGAGTCTCGGGTCATACTGTTGAGTTTACAAAGCTCTGATTCAAATTTTGAAAAACACGAAGATGGGTGGGCAAAGAATAGTATGATCCTTGGAATGCTGGCATACTCTTTCCAAAGAAGGGGCGGGGGGAGATCTCTCCACACTCAGAAATTTTGGGGGGTTGGTTAAAATGTGAACCTACCAACTGTTGGTTAAAAGAATATCCCATATGTTTCACATACAAATTTGTTTTAACAAACAGTAGGTAGGTTCATATTTTAAACCAACCTGAAGATTCTTAACCAACTTTTCTGAGAGTGCAGTGTCTCGGACAAAATTTGTAAAAAAAAAATTATAATAATAAAGCCCCTCGCCCCTCCCCCCCAAAAAAAAATGATAAAAATAAATGCTGGTTTTGGGGGGCAGCTTCACGGTGTGGCTATGGAAGCCATTTCGCCACGAAGGCCTCATGAGGCGAGGAAGGACATGTCACTACCAGAAAGAGAGAGGGAGACAGAACAAACAGACAAGTAAATACTTAAGGCCGCTTATCATGCCTATTGTTAGGTAAACATTGATCATTTCAACTTTTCAAGTAAGTGTAAATATTATTCACCTTGGAGTGGAGTAGAATAGAATGGGCGTGTCACGTGCATTGTTCAATTGACAAATGTTTTGTGAAGCCAGTCAGCATCGAATCATGAACAAATTTGAAGGAAGCTCTACAAATATGTCCAGTCAATCATTCTCGCGAGTATTTTGCGATCCCTTTTATTCAAATCATTATTTGCTTTCTTAAAATGGTCTTACTCTGTGAACACGTGAATCAAAAATCGCAAAGACACAAATAGGACAGAAATACTATTCAGTTTGTCATAAATTTCACTGTGGGTCAGAAGAAGAAGAAGAAGGAGGAGGAGGAGGAGGAGGAGAAAAGGAAGAAAAAGAAGAAAAAGATGAAGATGAAGGAGGAGGAGGAGGAAAGGAAAGAAGAAGAAGAAGAAGTAGAAGAAGAAGAAGAAGAAGAAGAAGAAGAAGAAGAAGAAGAAGAAGAAGAAGAAGAAGAAGAAAGAAAAAAAGAAGAAGAAAAAGAAGGAGAAGAAGAAAGAAAAGAAAAAGAAGAAGAAACAACCCCCCTAAAAAAGTCGAAAGGAACAAAAAAAAAACTGCTATCAAGCCAGATTGTAATAATTAGACTTTCATTTGAAATCAAACTCAAAGAAATCTGACTTCCGGGGGGGGGGGGGGGGGGAGGTGACAGGGGTATTGTACAAAGCTTAAGGCAGGCAGCTGCAGCCTGCATCTTGTGATTTTTTTTTTCCTGACATCTCACTCACTCCAGAGGAAGTGCAGTGCCTCCGATTTAAATCAAGACTTGACGCCAGCATGCAGGACAAGGGGAAGTGCATTACGTAAAACATTATCAAAACTCCAGCAAAGCACAGCTCTCATTCAGAGATCTGCAACATGTACGTACCAGTAACCTACTGTACAAACAGACCAACTAGACTCCACGACTAGTTCTAGATCGGCAACGCATTTAGCTATGCCCATGATACTTATTACGAGGCTGTAATAGTTCCTACATAGGTAAACACGGTATAGTTCTACAGGTTTAGGTCCCGATTGTGAATTTGAAGAAACACGCAATTCCTATTCAAACTTAAATGCTTGGAACCACGATAACCACAACCAGGCAACATTAAATTACGAAATGAATGGCAGATATGACTGACAGTAAAATATGGACCCGACTAGCTCAACGGATAAGTGCACAACCAGGTTGGTTAACAATAGACATTATAACGATTATGACATGGGGTCTACTAATAATTTTACTTCTGTGGTACATGCAGACTAGTTGTACCTGGGCAGTAAATAGAATAAAAGAGTCAGAAACTGTAAACTATATGCAGTTGAGTGACGAACGAGCATGCTCGTATCTTCATTCGTCTAGTGTCCGGTCGTGCAGAGCCGAAGCCGTGGCCTGCGTGATGCCGGGCGACCCGGGTCCATCTCATTCTGATCTGCCGTTTGAAGCTGGAGCCTGTGGAGGTTGAAGACACTAAAATTTGATGGCGAGATACACATTAAAGACAAGCATGTAACATTAACAAAACAATTACGAACATTATGTACCTGCCACTGACTTCCACTGAAATTCAAGATACCCAAATGTCTGCATCTGTCGAACATCAACTGCGAGATTGGTCCCACAGATTCCAAATCCAGTCTTAGCCAAGAAATTTTCCAATGTTGAGACGATCCAATATCGGTAGCCGATCGAACAGATCGAGAAAGTAACAGGTGCACCGGCGCGCTGTCGTCTGCTACTGTTTGAAAAAGATAACGCCGTTGATGGGGTATGTCAACATCAAACACAGATCTGAATCCACAACTTAGAGAGGTAGACGGCAAAAGACCAAGGGTTTCGTTATCAAATACTGCAAATGATAACGAAAAAGGGTACTGAAAGCAAATCCAAATGCAATAAAATATAACTTTTACTTTTCCGAAGCAGAAATGTTAACTATGTATATATCAATTCATTTCGCTAAAGAACTATCGAACCTCACAGGAAATTGAAAGATTAGGAGGTGGTCAAAATTTACAGAAGGGGGCTTCATATTCACAGCGGGTAATCATATGAAAGTCACGTTTAATAATTAGTTCGTGCCGATGCCATGATACAAGAAGAAACCTCACTTCAGACACGAATTCTGTCCTGGGGCCCGTTTCATAAAACTTGCTATCAGTAACAACTGCCACATTTCTATGACAAGTTTGCTCTCAGTCAATCAGATGCAAAGATTTCAGTAGTTTATAACAGTTATTGCAACTTGTTATTGATAACAAGTTTTATGCATAGGCGCCGGAAGCAGGGGGGCAGGGAGGGACAATCCCCCCCCCAGGGCCCCCTCGGAAGAAAAAAAAAACTTGGATCATATACAACCATGCAAAATAAGCATATTGACATGATTAGTGCTCTAAAATGCAAACTTTCAGCATTAAAAAAAATCAAAATTTTTCTTACTCGGTCGCTATGCTCCCTCGTACAGTAATTAGAAGCAATGTTTCTCAGTATTTAGAAATTCTGTCTATCATATAAAAAAGGGGAAGATGCTTGCTTCACTCGGGGGATTATTTTTGCCCCCCTCCCCCCTTCCCCTCCTCAGTATCCTCATACATTGGCATAAGGGCGTCCGTATTTTCTCATATTTGGGCAATGCCGGAATATGAAATTTCTGTACATTTTTACCACAAAAACTGTATATAAAAAAAAAAATTGCGCGCTCGTTTCGAGTCGCTAGCGCGGACAAAGTTGGGAAACTGAAACGGTTGATTTTCGGGCAAAGGGTGTCGGCCCCATTGCTAAAATTTACCGGTTTGCCATTCATAACCCTCCCATTGCCATGCCCGGTCTCTAATCTCTCACGTCATCCTACCATGCCACCAGCGGTGAACAAGTGATCATGTTTCAGTACTAATGATGAGAGATGCTGGGAAACAATTTTTGATAACAGTGAGTGTTTTCTTAATTTAAAAAAATTCTAAACTTTCCCTTTTATATATAAAGAAATATGCATAAAATGGAGGGGGAAGAAATGTGCTTGCTCGGAGGGGGGGGGGGAGGGTGTAGGGTACGTTGTATGCTGGTAGTAAGCATTTGAGGTGGGCCCCCATAAAGGTTTGGGGTGGGCGAGTGTTTGCCTCCCCCCCCCCCCCCCCTCCTCAAGCTTCCGACGCGCCTGGTTTTATGAAACGGGGCCCAGCACTGGTAATGAAAAAGCAGCGCCTCTAGAAGGAAAATAAAATCATAACCATAAAAATGCCATTGCTCTTTCATGTAATCTGTTCTAATCAGCCTATCGTTTATTTATTTTTTTTTTAAAAGCCAGAGCGAACTGGCACCCTTGTATGGGATTTTTAAATATCGCCCTCTCAGTCCTAAACTACTGATTTTGTCCCCTTTTTTGCTCCCAGCAAGCTCTATTCTGATCAATGAGAGCTTTATTTTTTAGTAACATCTGTTAAAATGTATTTGTATTCATACTAAGGAAATTCACGAGAAGCCATAGTTGGCGCTGTTGTAAATACATCATAATAAGGGTCAGTTCACTGTTGCTTCAAAGGAAAATATTTGGCGCAAACATTATTGGAAAAAATAACCCCTGATTTAAAAACAAGATACATGGTACCTCCTTGGTATAAGCGAGGAAGTTAAGAAGACCGCGCGTACCGAAGGAGGGTGAGTACAAGATTTTGCATTTTTCGTCATAAAATTGCGCAATTTGGTGCATGCTCTGGGTATTTCGTATAAAAGGATGAGGAATATCAAAATACAATTTTAATTTCTTCAGTAGTTCGTTTGATAATTGGTGGAAAAGTGGCTTGGCAAAAAATGGGAGGCGTATGTCCCCTATAAAAATTATGTCCCATACCACAAAAACAAAAAGAACAAGAAGAAGAGTATAAGAAGAACATCAGCAACAACAAGTATGGCATTCAAGACATTACCCCGTAAATGCAACATGGTGGAAATAATGTAAAAATAACTAGGCCCTGTATTCTACTATTTCAGGAATGCCCAACTCACTCATTGCAAAATCTGTTTCATGTTCATGCCATGATGCCCACTACGATCCTCTGAGAAAAAGTCGCCAATAGTCACATTTATCACAACTTTTCGTTTAACCCAAACACCTTTTGATTTGATTTGATTTGATTTGAGTAGCCTGTGGTGTAAGGGCTTTCTGAGCTGCAGCACCCTCTCTTTGGAATAATTTACCAATGGCTTTGAGAATCATACCATCTTTAAAAACCTTTAAACCCAAGCCGAAAACCTATCTCTTTTAACAATACTGGTACTAGACACTTTGACACTCTTCCAAACCCTCCTATCTTTTCTCTTTTTTTTTTCTTGTGCGCCTCGGAATAGAATATTTCTAGATAGAGGGCGCCTTACAAATGCCTATTTTTACAATTATTATTATTATTATTATCATTATTATTATTATTATCATTATTATTATTATTATTATCATTATTATTATCATTATTATTATTATCATTATTATTATTTATTATCATTATTATTATTATTATTATCATTATTATTATTATCATTATTATTATTATCATTATTATTTATCATTATTATTATTATTATTATTATCAATATTATTATTATCATTATTATTATTATTATTATTATTATTATTATTATTATCATTATTATTATCATTATTATTATTATCATTATTATTATTTATTATCATTATTATTATTATTATTATCATTATTATTATTATCATTATTATTATTATCATTATTATTATTTATCATTATTATTATTATTATTATTATCAATATTATTATTATCATTATTATTATTATTATTATTATTATTATTATTATTATTATTATTATTATTATTATCATTATTATTATTATTTATTATCATTATTATTCATTTTTCTTCTGCATTGGCTGTCTCATGAGTAATTCTCCACCCATGTGATATAATATTACTATACACCTGCACAAGGCAGAACGTACATGTCGACTTACCTCCTGTAATTTGAGAAAGGACAAACATGATAGCAAACTTGATTTCGTCCTGGGAGAAGTCAAGGGGTGCAAGTGGCCTCTGCACCGGATCCAGGGTGCGAAAATAATGGGGCGCGGGGACGAGAGACGCACGCTTATCAGTAAAGGCAGCCGCGCCATTTTATTTACAAGTATTTATTTATTTATTCATTTATTCATTCATTCATTCATTCATTCATTCATTCATTCATTCATTCATTCTTTTTATTTATTCATTTTTTTAATTTCTCATTTATTTCTGATATTCATACATAAAAGCACATTAATTTTACCAGTTATATGGTGGCCATTAAAGAAACCACCGATTTTATGGCGCCATTTTATGTGAGATGGCACTGATTTCAATGAATTAAGAAGGTTAGTGACGCCTTCGATGCTATAAAAAACAAAGGAGATAAAATAAGAAGGGGCGCGAAACCCATGCTACCTACTGAAGGTCCACCACTGCTCAAGAACATCGACACCGTGCACCGAGTTCGCAAGCCAGCATAAGATTTTTGCACACGTTCACCACTTTTACAATCTGTCCTACATGTAGATGTTGATCTAGTTTCGGAGAATTTTGTTCTTTCTGAATCCCGGGACAAAGAAAATCACATCTCAAGAAGGGAATTTTATATATCGGTTTATTTGTTTTCTTGTTATGTTTTTTGTTTTTTGGGTTTTTTTTTGTTTTTGTTTGTTTGGTTTTTTTTTTAAATCTTTTTAAAAACTTTTTTTCAAACCTCTGGTGGCAAATGAAAAACAAGAGATAATGTCCCAGCATTCTGCGTCTACAACTTTGAAAATCTAGTAAGCTACTTATGTCAATAAATTGTCTTCGAATTTGGTCCAATCTCGGCCCCCCCCCCACCCCCACACACACAACATGCTTTCAGTTCAGTTTTTTGGGGAGGGGGGGGGGGAGCCGATGGGGGAACATTGCATGCTTGAAGACAAGTTGTCATTCACTACTTATTAAACTTTTGAAGTTAGATGGCGCTATCCAAATATTTGCAAGAGTGCCATCCACGGAAGTGAGTTGCATTCAACGTTTTAGAGCTGTCCATCACCAAAGTCTCCTTTATTTCAGTCATGCATATAGAAGTTTTATACATATTCTTATCGAACTTTGGATTTTATGATTAAACTAGTTCGTAAAAATGTATGTTTAAAAATAGAAATTGAAACAAGTAAATCAAATCAAGTCAAATCAAAAGTTTGAAATCATGTTATAGACAGTGATAATATGCAGGGTCATTTGATGGCAATTCTGAGAAAGAGAGAGAGAGAGGGAGAGGGGGGGGGGGGAAGTAAAAAGGAAGGCACGTGCAGACCCATGTCCAGTCATGGGGGGGGGGGGTATGCACTGCTCCTCTGACCATATACAAGGTGTTGGGGGGGGGGGAGAAGGAGTAGGAAAAAAGTGGTACATGGTTTGGAAGAACACTGTCATATTTTCCTCATGTTCTTCTCTTTCTGTTCCTCTCTCCCTCCCTACATTCCATATCCCCTCCTCTCTCTCTCTCTCTCTCTCTCTCTCTCTCTCTCTCTCTCTCTCTCTTCATTCTTCCAATTAGTGGGGAGGGAACATTCACATGCACTGTAGAAATAATGGGTAAATTTTAACCAACACGAGGGTAATTATATGTCCAACCAACTTTGTGCAAAATTTTTACCCATGCGGGAAGCATACTGTCCAGTTAGGGTAAAAATAAGCAGTAATTACTTTAGAATGGGCAAAATTTCCATCAAATTGGATAAAAAGAAATGCCTGAAAAAATGTCCAAAGTTGGTTGGACATATAATTACCCTCATGGCACATTTTTACCCAATAATCATTTTTTAAAGTGTGCCATGCCTGTCAAATGTAATTCATGCTTTTTAAGTGATGCACATTCAAATAATCTATACACAAGAGTTCCATTCAAAACACCATCACAAAATATCTCTATGATATATTCACGTTTAATGAATAGGTAACTTGCAATCAGTTTTTGTTGAAGAGGTATGCACTCAACCTGTCCATAAGGAAGTACAATTCACTGTACAACATGCTCTCTCAAAGCAGGAGAGTTGCAAATCCATTCTTTTAGGAGTATTCTCAATGCAATTTGGAGTTGAATCCACTTGACAGTAGTGAGTTGCTTCACTCTTTTGAGAGTGATTTCCACTCCAAAAGGAGGTGACCCTATTACCATTCCTAAAAGAGTAGATTTCACTTCCTGTGCATTTAGAGAGCAGTAAAGACTTGTTTATAATCAAAGACAATACTGCGGACAGAGAAAAACCAAACATCTACTTATTTTCTTCTCCTCTAAAAATGCAGTAAAACACAGCATAACATGGCACAGTCATTTTTTCAAATATTCTACACGAGAAGAAAAACACTTCTGACAGCAATATCGACGAAAATATTACTACTGAAAACTCGAGGAAGATTAACATAACATTATGTTACTATGGTCAGTGTCAAACAGGCATCCAAACAATGACTTTTTGATAACCAGAGCATTTTCCAACTCAATACCATTCTTATTTATCACAGACTGTAATTCCCACCCTCTTTACAGATAGCAGATTCATATTTATATTTCTAAAAAAGAAAAATGAAATATAATTCACGGTATATTTCGACCATGGAACAAAATCATAAATGTTTAACTTCCTTCCATTCTGCTTGTGTAAATTCATACATTGTTCAAATAAACCACATTTTCTGTCAGTTCGAATCATATGCAAAAGTAGCAAATACAAATATGCCCATTTCATCTTAAGCCCCAAATAAAAATATGCCCATTTCATCTTAAGCCTGTAATAAAAACAATCTAAAATGGTTTTCCTTATGTTTAAAGGTTTTAAAATGACATGAAATTACGAATCACATCTTGAAATGGAGTAACAGTACCCAAATAGCTTGTATTCTTAAGATCAAAAACAAAGATTGAAAAAAGACAATCACATCTTTTCTTTTGTACCTAGATTCAAGTCTTTGAATCAACCAAATAATGGCCGAGCGCATCCAATCTTGCAAGCCCCCTTCATCAAACCGATTATCCTCACTTCCCCCTTCTCGCTTTTAATATGAAAATGGTTTCATTTTGTAGAAACACAGCAGAAACATACATAAATGACATATCTGTTGGTCTTAATACAGACCATATACTTGCACTCTGCTCCCTCTCTCGTCTCTCTTACTCTCTCACTCTTTTCATCAGAATTGAAGAATATAATATATATCATATAGAAAATATATTTACATTGAATTCTGACAATATCTCAATTTGCTCTCACTATGTACTATGTTCAACTATACAAACCTATGGTATATACTCTCTATATCTTTCAAAAAAAGTGGAAATTATGAGTAGGAAAAGGAAATAGAAATAATTCTTAAAAGGCTCCCATTCTTTCATCACACAAACATTCATTACCTCTGTCTTGATATAAAACTGAAAATGAGGATTAGATTTTTTCTTTTGTAGGAAACGGTACAACTTCTATTGCTATCTAGTAACACCTGAGCATAGAGATTCCAGTCTTTCAGGTATTCCGACACTCGGTAACTATTACTTTAGTTATGCAGTTTTGGTAGGCCCCTCAAAAACTTTTCGTCAGATTTCTTTGCATGGAGATGCTCAGCAGTGAGATAAAAGCAAAACTAAGATACTGTATAAAGTTCTTTCCAGCTCAAATTGACTATTAAACAAATGAAAGGCGAAAAAAACCTTCGATCCCGGGTCACGGGACATAAAGCCTGTATAAGTGTAAAACCAATTACGCGATTGCGCTGATATTGTTGTGTAGGGAGGCGATCAGGATGCAGGGCTCACTACGTTGCGTTCATTTCAGATATTTACACTGAAATTCACCGCAAATCATGAACAGAATATCATATGTGCTAAGGCATGTATCTTTTTATGCAAGGCGGACAATGTGAGTTATATTTAATCAGTTTCACGCCAATTTTCTTTTCTTTTCACCAAAACTGTACATGAGCTTTATCGACTGGATATAAAGACATACTTTCATGATACCTTGAAGCTTTAATTGAAACTAGAGCTGAACAGCACTGGGCACATCCTACAGTACAAGTTCATTTTGGAATAGGTAAAACTATGGTAGACTTCCATTACTCTTTTCCCATGCACAATTTAACCCAGTGGATAAGTCTTGAGTTTGAGTTTTCCATGAATTCTATTGGAAGTAATCAAGAGCTTTAATAGTATAATGAAACAGATTAATAACATACTAGCCTAAAATGTGAATCTCTACCTTCAGGGAGTCAATTAACAATTTTTCTGGGCAGCATACTTTTAGGAAATGACAGAACATGATGTATTAGCTCTCCGATTGAACATAAAGCTGTCCAGTCACCCGCCTTGTTCAGTTGCAATACACACTGCTTCACGATGGTGCCCTAGATTACATAGTAGAAATTATGGCTCAAGATTATAGATGTTAATGAATGATACCCCTATTGGACAGATGAAGTATTTTACATGAAGGTTTTAAAATTGATGGTGATCAATGCATATGTAACAGATAGTATGCACAGGCCATCGGGGCAGACTTATCTCTTAAAAGTTTCTGCACCAGACATTGATGAACTATCACTAGAATGACAGCTCTGTGAAGGCAAAGTGAAGCAGATGGAAGAGTCAAAATGGCAGATTCAAAATGGAGGATTCCACGCAGAGGTGGTGATTAATCAACTTCGTGCGTTCTACAAACTCTACAGATAAAATGAATGAACTTAATAGAAGGGAAGAATAAACCTGGCAGAATTTCAATGCACTGTCTCCTACCTCAAGTCACTAAAAATGGAGACGTTTTGAAATGTCACAACTAATTCATATTAGCATCGCATAAAAACTGCTTCCTCGCCAACTGTGCTCCAACAAGTTTCAATCCGTCGAAACCTCTCATGGCATCTTTCAAAATTGGCAATAACAAGGTGTTGGCAACACCTCGATTTACATTATTTCCTGCCAATTTACTAAGAATGGGTGGTATAGCCCGAGGGACATTCCCTCCAGATTCATGACAAGAGCTGTCATTCTACGAGATACACCTACAAGCATACCATTTCATGAAAGTTTCTACGCTGGCATTGAAATAACCCGTCTACATGACACTGATGTTTCACTGTCGTTTCCAACACCTTGAGATCAAGCTTATGACCAGATTTTGAACAAAATAACAGCAACAAAATGAAAATCTCAAAATACAACATTTTCTGGATGAAATTCCAATTAATCACATGAATGATGATTCAAAATATGTTGGAAAAATGTACCCTTGAGACATGTGTGAACTGATTCTAAGTTGAGGGTGGTATCGGACAAATCGCATGACTGCTGCCAATTTAAAGCTTATTCGACCTTTTCTCTCTCACAACTGGACTTGCAATACACTACATACTGCATCTCCTTTTTTTTTTTTTTTTAATCTCTTTACTAGAGAGGGTCAATGCAGATGATGAAACATTTTGATTTGCATGTTTCCAACCAAAAAATAAGCATTTTTTTTTCAAAAATCATCTTTAGGTAGTCAAAACATAAGATATGTGGTAGCCTTTACACTGATAATATACTTGTGTACAAAATACAACCTTACAGAACACTGTTCTTCCTACAGCCTTACTGTGACTACAAATTCTACACTTAGTGAGAAAGAGGTAGTATCATGTTGCTACTATTACATTATCTTCCTCCGACATAGAGATAGAGCATTTTTAACTTTCACAATCACATTTGCTGGAACAAACATGGTACATCAAAACTTTGCCTTATCACAACTGCAAAATAAAAGTATATCCAGCTCACAATATCTTTTTCTTGAAAATTTCTAGGCAAGATATATATGTCGCTGAACACAGCATTCCTGAAATATATATTTACTTAAAATATTTCCCAATGAACTATAATTTCATATCAACTACCTCATTTTTCACTAAAAATTGAAAAGATATCATAGTTCTTATTTACTTTCCAAAAGATGAGCAGCTGGTGTTGTTTTCTTTTGTCATAACTTCAATTCCCTACAAACCTAGAATGATAGTGATATAATCTATCAACAAGAAAGCTAGAAGTTTTTCAAACAAATTTTGTGAAAAATGAGCAGAATCATTCATGGAAGAAGAAAAAAAAAATACAATCTTATCTCCTCATAAATCCTATGGACATGGAAATCAATGAGATAGTGAAGAAGACAGAAAGTAACACACATATCGTTCTAGACATACTGATTTCAAATATAATGGTGTATTTATAGTAGGAGAGCTTTTTAACTCTTATAGGATGGATAGAAAAACTCGAAGAAAATCAGATCTATCACTTTATTATTCTGCCATCATAATCTGCAAGAAAATCTAAACTCTGAAGATTTAGCAAACGTGTCTATGTATACAACCCTAAAATATCACTACATATTCAGCTTATCATTTTGACTTACAACTAATTACTGTTTTTATCATTGCAACCACATCTTCTGTTTAAATGCCTGCATTAAAGATTATCATTGTGATTATACTAACCTTGATGTTATGTTATACTAATGAATTTCACTCAAAACAGCACAAAGCATAAGAACAGCACATCATTATATAGTTCATTAGATATTCAAAATCAGAAACAGCAAAAAACAAGTACTTGAATCAGGACAAACATCAAAAAAGCATATAAATACAATCATTAAAAACACAAGCTTAATACGACAGCTGTTCACGATCTGACATCTTTAAAGTGGTAACTTGAATGATCTTAACACACAGAAGGGCATAAATCCACATTTCAGACGGTTCTCCCTGCATGATGCCACGCAGATACCGCCCTTTAGCTCTGAATATCACCGGCATATACATCCTTCCCCTACTCCTCCCACATTACGAATCTCCCACAATATACATAGTATCCCCCTCTTTGCATTTTGCCAAAAAAGCTGTCCATATCATCACCAAACACCTGCCCACCATGATCTACCTCGAGAATGAATCTACAACCAATTTACGACAAGGTACGAAGAACACCTAGCTAATATATCACAGATGATGAAGTAACAAACGTCTGAAATCGTAACATTCTTTGATCAAACTGCAGCAATATCGGAGTCTTGAAATGGCACTGTCAGTGGAAGCATCATCTTTTCACAGAATGTACTAGAAAAAAATTCATATATGACCAAACAAAACACATTCCTCCATACGTCCCATAATAATATGGATAATGAGAACAAGAACGTCATTAGCTCAATTCAATTGAGCCCTTTAGAGCAAAATGGGGCCAACCTACAAATCCCAATTTCGAGAAAACCCGTTTCAAGTTGCAACGTATTTACCCGTTGAACACTATCAAAGCCCGCGATAAGTTGGGCTAGGGGCTGTAGAAAATCCATGTTATACTGAAATCAAATCGGGATCATACACGTTAAATGGCTAACACTTCCTGTTTGGGATCTGTCAATAGACAGCGTTACCGTTACGGTATGTTCTTGATCGGTGCCATCCGTACTGCGAGTTTGGCCTATGCAGTTATGTTAGGCTATCAACAGCTGTGATATCCTCACGATTAAAACTGTGACAAAAGGTTTATATCAATGACATTAGTACAACTAAAAATCAGAAGTCTTCTGTGAAATACAAATGTTCAAAATATTTCAAAAATATTGAAATAGTCCGGATTTATAGAAATAATTATTGAAATCTTCATGGATATCTATGAAAATAAATACAAAAGAAAGGTCCATTCTGTCATCACAAATAATATAAAGTGCCAATTCTTTTATATTCTCATTGTCATTTTTATATTTTGTCAGAAGGGCATTAACTCATATGCTTTAACACATAGTTAATGCCCTTCTGGCTCTGAACAGACAAATTATGAAGTTTACCCAATTTCGCTTGTCGTATCCTCTTTCTAATCTCTGTCCTAAAGCAATTAATCATTACTCTCTGTGATTTTCTAGTACATTCTGAGCATGTATATCTCTTTTCTTGCATTGTTAATCGATAAATCACACTTACTTATTCTGAAATTGCAAGACATCAATTGTGGCTAATACTAGTCATGTACAAACATGTATTTATCATTTCTTTCTGTTACTAGTTATTACTATTCCTTGATATTCCTATTCATTGATATGTGAAGCACACCTCTTTCAACCTCATAGAATAACAATTTTCAAGAAAAACAGTTTTTTTTTACGATGATTCTTTGTAATTTATTAAACCCACAGTAGAACAGCATCTCCTTTCAATTTCAATTTCAATTTTTGCAATATGTGTTCATCCGGAATGCTAGCATTTACGCATTATGCATGAGAAGAAGAGAAAAATTCACTGAAAAATCTGAGTCCATTTCCGATGCAGTATGTTGCATCATTCTCACATAAGAGCAATTTAATTGTAACTAACCATTACACTTGCTAAATTAGCAATGCCGTGGATATTATGTAATCTTGTGCAAACTGGCTTTTTCTTTTTTTTTTATTTTGCAATTATCATTCATTTTGGTTAATGTCATATCTATTTTTATATTTACTTTCTCAAATTGTGTAATAATAAACTGGACAGCAAAAGAAAGTACCCACCCCTGTCAAAGGCCGCACACAAAAATTCACGACATAAATATAAACAATTTTTGTACACAGGTGTGCTACAATACCCCTTACTAATCACATGCACATAAGCAATTGAATATCTTCATAACAAAGAACTTGACATGCATAGCATCTTTGTCTCTGAATCAAAAGTCCCACACAAAAGCACTTTCCACCAAGCAAAAATGGCCACTGAATGGACAACATTTTTTAACAACCAATATGTCAAAGTGAACACCTGCTTTGTCAAAAATGATGTTCATGAGTGTGCTCTGCATGTAGGGATGCTCTCCTTCCTGATTATGCAAATTCTCAGAATGAAATCAGTTAGCTCTTTTAGACTTGACAGTACTTTACTCTGGTCTAAGCAAGCTTCCATCAGGAAAATCATGCCACGTCTGACACATGAACAACGATTAAGAGCAATTGGGATGCTTGAGGCAGGTGAAAGTCACCGAGCAATTGCAAGACGTGTTGGTTGTTCGCACAGAGCAATTTCTCAACTGGCCACACGGTATCAGGAAACTGGAACTGTAAGTGACAGACAAAGAAGGGGAAGGCCTTGGGTCACAACCCCTAATCAGGACAGGTGGATTCTCCTTCGACATCTTCGAGATCGTTTTCGTCCAGCTACCCAAACAGCTGCAGAAACAGTGGGCCAAAATGATAACCCTATCAGTGCTGACACTGTGAGACGTCGCTTGAGGGAGCAGGACCTGGTATCAAGACGGCCTTGCAGAGGTCAGGAGTTGACCGCTATCCATAGAAGGAATAGACTGAGGTGGTGCAGAGAGCATAGCCGCTGGACCAGAAGACAATGGAATGCAGTATTGTTTTCAGATGAATCCAGGTTCTGCGTCAATACAAGTGATGGACGGGAGTGTGTGTGGCGCAGAGCAGGAGAGTGATATGCAGAATGTTGCATTCGTGAAGTTGATCGGTGGGGTGGACCTTCTGTGATGGTGTGGGCAGGCATATCAGCCAACCATATGACTCATCTGGTTATCCTGGCAGGTAATCTGACAGCTCAGCGCTATGTTGATGAAGTATTGAGACCCCATCTGCTCCCTTTCCTGCAGGCACATCCTGGCATCACATTGTTTCAACAGGACAATGCAAGACCCCATACAGCACGGTTCACCACCAACTTCCTTCAGGAGCAGGACATTGACGTCATCCCATGGTGTGCATGCTCTCCTGACCTCAATCCCATTGCTAATGGATATTGCACCATACCTGTGTACAAAATTGTTTATTTTTATGGGGTGAATTTTTGTGTGCAGCCTTTTAAAGAAGTGGGTACTTTCTTTTGCTGGCCAGTTTATTTGTTGCCAAAGTGAGGAGTTTTAGCAAATTAATTTAGATCTTAAGAAAGCTCTTTGCTACAGGCAATATTACTGTTGGGTTACTTCGCGAAGCAGAATAGCACCAAAAGGTGCTTCCGGAATGCAAGCAATATAAACGGCAAAAGGCATTAATTCCTGACATATCTTTTCACCTCTCAACATTTCACTGTTAAAGCTATCTTTAAATTACTTTCATTTTTTTCCAAAGAAATGAAAAAGCAACAACACAGATTACTGTTTATCTTTGGTGCATAGGCCTTTTGTAATATTAATTGGTCCCCTGATATCAAATGAGAGTCTTTATTTTCAAGTGTTTACACTCTTCCCTTTTACTTCCCACAACTCTCTTTCAAGATAATGAACAGGGTCCTGACTTTATGCCAAACAAGGCAAATAATAATAATAATAACAATAATAATAATAATAATAACAATAATAATAATAATAATAACAATAATAATAATAATAATAATAATAATAACAATAATAATAATAATAACAATAATAATAATAATAATAATAATAACAATAATAATAATAATAATAATAACAATAATAATAATAATAATAACAATAATAATAATAATAATAATAATATATAAGATCTGTAAGCCACCAAATTCACTTGAAAATCAAATGCTAAAGGCTCAAGCAATGCACTAGCTTCACAAATAATTATAATTTTGAGGGACTTTCTCCTGATAAGAGTTGTGAAAGTGTTGACTGACATCATGTAACACTGCACTAACATCCTTATGTCTCTCACCGGGCCATACATTAGTGATAAAACAGCACATAGAGGGAAATCTCTAAAGACACTCAAAAAAAATTGGACCCCAACTGTACAATGGCCATTAGTTGATTATCTGCTGTAAAAATATGAGAGAAAAATTATAGCCAAATGGATTGATGCAGTATTGATTTTGGCATACATGAAAGAATAATTCAAAAATTCTCAAGATGTAGTATAGTTCTTGATGCTTCTTCCACCAGAGAACAATATATGGGGCATCATTTTGTATGCTATCAGACAGAAAGACATAAATTCCTATCACTTTAAAAAGAGTTATTGTTTACTCACCCTCCTTAGATGGTAATTATGAATATTAAAAAAACATGAAAAAAATTTGAATCCTGAAACTATTAAAAATACAAAATCTGCTGATAAAAGGGAAAAAAAGGTGTGCACCACATATAGCATAATTTCCACAGAATTCCAACATAACGTAACTTTTTGGACCTTCTACATTTATTTCTGGATTTGCACATCTGTAGAAACAAACCACTCATGCTATCACCAACAAGCAATTGTTGTTATCCATCTTCAGAAGTGCTTCTTTCAACTTCGTTAGGGAGTTTTCGCAACCAAGTAAGCGACCGCCAGTTGAGTGTGTCGTGTGGGCATGCTCAAATCCGAAGAACAAAATTTTGCATACTACTTGCTGACTGTCAGGCTACTCAGCTGTCTCCTACATTCAGAACAGATGCAATTTTGGCCAAGAACCATTCAGCAGTACAGGGAGTTCTTCGCATTTGATCACTTGAACATGCAAAGATTTTTGTTCTTTTGGATTCGAACAAGCATACATGACACACTCGGCCGCCAGCGGTCGCATACTTGGTTTTGAAAACTCCCTACTGTCTCAGCAGGGCTGAATTTTTTAGTCCAGGAGGAAATTGTTCAGTTTTACTGTTATCTCCTGTGGAAACATACCAATAATGAGCATAGTAGCTCATCACCACTCTGAGCTTCAGCTATCAAAACACATCTTACAGCATGCATTCACATAATGCCCATGCTCTAATCAGAACCTTAGTTAAGGGCCCCTCACACCTAACCGAATTGCCTGAAATATGCCTTGCGATGGCTGGCGAAAGGCATTTTTTTAAAAATCGTTTTCAGTGGTAACTGATAGTAAATCATATTTACCCTTCGTGTTTGGGTTCGTACACCTTCTGAACTAAAAGCTGCGATTATTCAAATTTGCGCGGAAATTTTGAACATGTTTAAAATTTCCCGACGAATTGAAAAATCGTTGGTCATCTGTTTGAATTCGCATCTCTTATTTAGTCTGCGGTAATCGTTCGTTTATCGTTCGTGTGTTATTGTCGCGCATAGTCCCTCATCGCGCTTTTGCCAAATTGGACCGATCTCGAAAGAACCCATAACGAAGCAACACGATGACAAAATATGAGTTGCGCATGGAAACGAAGATACTATGACAAACGGATTTTCGCTTGCCATCTTCTATGCGAAGGGAAACCAATACTAACTTTTACTAAATTTTAATAGCGATACATACACGAAGACAAGGCTAAGAGATACTAAGACAAACTATGGATTGCGAATGCGAGCGAATGACCAGACGAATAATTTGGCGAGTTCTGAGCTGCTCACTGTGACTGTGACTGTGACTGTGACTGTGACTGACTGTGATTGTGACTTTCACTGTAGTATGGAAGCTTAAAAGTGCCACCCAGATGTTGAGATAATTATCTTGGGAAGTCGACATCTTGCTAGCGAAAAGATTAGATGACGAGATCTCGGATCTCATCATGTCGACATCATTTAGAAGAGATGATCAGATGACAAGATCCCAGATCTCATCATGTTGACATCTTTTAGAAGAGATGATCAGATGACAAGATCCCAGATCTCATCATGTTGACATCTTTTAGAAGAGATGATCAGATGACACGATCCTGGATCTCACCATGTCAACATCCTTTTGAAGAGTTGATCAAATGACAAGATCGAAGATCTCGTCATGTTGACATTCCGTTCAGCAATGTTCAGAGGAAAAGATATAAAAGATGGAAGACTTGGGCCTGCGCCGCACGTTTAATGCAGGGTATAAGGATGCTACAGGTCATTAATCTCTGATTTGTCGAAATGATTTCGTCATGAATGAAAAACTAAAGGCGATCATGCATAATTTTTTCTATTTCATTCTTGTAATTAATATTTTCCTTTCATGTTCCAATTCTCTATCACCTCTATCATTTCTTATAAGTTATTCTTTTCGCTCTCCATTTCTCTTTTATCTCATCTTCTTATATAATATTCTTTCTTATGAATTCCCTGTCATCTTGCCTCGTACTAAATCATCCTCCCGCTAATTGTTTGTGATTACTCATATTAGGCCTAGATTCCCTGTCATGGCCGTACGCAGCGGGAGGGGGTCAGGGGGCAGTTGCCCCCTCCCCCCGAAATTTTGAAAACACACATTTTTTTACTGAAAATTTTCATAAAATCCACCAAAAATGCACCAAATCCTTCAATTTAACTATCAAAAATGCAAAAGCGCCTTTGTGACCAGCTCGGTAGCCTTGCTCCCTCGCTTTTTAGCTTCTTTGAAAAATTTTACGCGTCTTGCCCCCCCCCCCAGGCAAAAATTTCTGCGTACGGCTCTTTTCATTGTCCATACCATATCTTCTAATGTCCTCTTTTTCGAAATTATCAATTCTAAATAATTCATTTCAAAACTTCCTTGTTCAACCCTAAATCTCTCCTACATTATCTGAGAAGTAGACATGACATGCATGACCAGATCCGAGTTACTGTCATCTGATCATCTATTCTTACGGATGTAAACAAGAGGAGATCTAAGATCTAATCATCTGATCATCTCTTCTAAAGGATGTCGACATGATGAGATTTGGGATCTCGTCATCTGATTATCTCTTCTAAAAGATGTCAACATGATGAGATACGGGATCTTGTCATCTGATCATCTCTTCTAAAGGATGCCGACATGATGAGATCCAGGATCTTGTCATCTGATCATCTCTTCTTAATGATGTCGACATGATGAGATCCGGGATCTTGTCATCTGATCATCTCTTCTAAAGGATGTCGACATGATGAGATCCGAGATCTCGTCATCTGATCTTTTTGCAAGCAAGATGTCGACTTCCCAAGATAATTATCTCAACATCTGGGTGGCACTTTTAAGCTTCCATACTGTAGGCATGTTGCGTGGATGACTTCTCTGGCCGTACTGAAATCCGGACGGACCTGGTCAATTTTTTACACCACGAGGAGCGCACACAAACGTACAAGAACGCCCGATCTATTCCCTCGTCTTCGTTTCTAATCGCACGCCATATCAAACCATTGCTCACTGTTCGTTCGTCTTATTGGGTTATATCAACCCTTCGCTCGCCTTCGGCTGCAATTTACTCAAAGAGGTGAACCGAAAAATCGATATCCTTCGCATGTCATATTTATCCTTCGCTTACCGTTCGTTGATAAAATTTGACAATAGTTACTGATCGCATGATTTGACGGAAATTTTATTTGAATTCGTTGAATTCGCGTGCATTTCGTGCATTTTCCCCATTCGCCACCCTTCGTCCGCCTACATTCGGTCAGGTGTGAGGGGGCCTTTACACTACTTCAAACAGTAGCCTAGAGAAATTGTTTCTCAACATTTGAAAGCACTTGTCACCCCTGTAAAACTCCTAGCGGGGCAACCCAACACATTTTCACAGTCCCTTTCAATATAACAACAGATAACCACTTATTTTTTTTAAATACACAAATGCACACACATGCAATGTAGATATATAGTATTTACACACATAATTTTACAGTTGTACTAGCAATATATTCATAAGTTTATATTTATATAATATAAGCATTATATATATAGTCACAATGTTACTGATAAAACATGCAAACATAGTAATACCAGGATTGTGCCCTTTTATTTACAGTGCAAGAATTCTCTAAAACATCAAGAGCTCTCAATGAAAACTCTAGCTTATTCTTTTTGTAGTGTAATACGACTATTTATAAACCTGCATTACCCGAAGTCTAGCTATGCATCTACTCTTTGAGTAGTAATATCCCTATAAATTGTAACACAGTCATGATTTTGATGATATTCTATGCATATATACACATTATATTGATTTACCCAAACATTTCCATCCCTAAGTTTTGACGGAAACCGCAACTGTCTAGATGGCAACTTCTTAGGACATGCCCTCTGTCGCACGTCTTTTACTTTGTGCCACATACACATTCAAACGCAAAGAGAAGAAAGTCACAATTGAAACAATAACCATAGATATTCTAAACATCTGAAATAAATATTGTCACAGTATTCACCACAACTTCGAGCGATTTTTTTCAAATGTACAATATACACTGACATCCACTTCCAAGAAAGTATAACATATACTATGAAAATCCTTTTTTTTTTTCATACAACTTTCAAGAAAATGCTCTAATCGGAGGCTGGCCCTCGAGAAAAGAAACATTTCTATGTTCACATTCATTTCTGAAACAGTTCATTGGTAGAAAATGAGATTTTTTTATAGTGCTGATGAGATATATAGTATAAGTAGGAAAACAGTCTTTTTTTCAGATAAAAACTCCATTTTGCATATCATAATCACACACTAGCCCTTAATTAAGTCATCACACTTTTTATTGAAAACACCACATCGCCCAAGCTGAGGTAACTATCATAAGTTTAAACAGCAACAGGCCAATAAGGTCACTTTTCAATTTTCCAAACCCGTCATCAACATCAGTTATTCATTCTTAATTTTGTATCCAACAAAAACATTCATGATTAGATTCTGATACACACTGGACCCAACACTAGCCATATAACTTCCAGCTTTTCACATCTTGGACATAACTCTTTATTAAAATGAAATAGAGTAAGGGGAAAGTATAACTAGTAAAACTGCTCTGATTGACAGTTTTCAATGATAAATGGATTAATAACAAAAGCAATAAATCTTTTATTGTGCTTATATTCACCATCCAAGGTACTTAAAAGGTGCTCCAATGTCATCCCCACCCCTGGCTTGTCTCCTGATCTTGGTGCACACAGCAAAATAGAGTAAGGGGAAAGTACAACTGGTAAAACTGCTCTGATTGATAGTTTTCAATAGTAACAGGATTAATGATAATAACAACAATTGCAATTGATATTTTATAGAGCTCATATTCACCATCCATGGTACTGAAAAGCTCCAATGTCACCCCCCTCCCCCTTTAACCCCCCCCCCCCCCCCCTCTGGCTGGGCTCCTGATTTTGGTGCACACAGCATTCAAGGAATTCCTTCCTGCCATTACCAACATAACACCTTAGCGAAAAGTGGCAAATGCAGGTAAATGTCTTGCCAAAGGACATTGGTGCTGTGTCAGGGTTTGAATCCACAACCTCTGCATCTATAGGCAAGTGTTTCATCCACTAAACTATACAACATCTTCATTTTTTTAAAACCCGATTCCTACAAAGCTACCATATCTGTTGATTTTATATGTGCAGGTTGCTTCAGGGAATTAACATCCTCACAAGTAGTGTAGATATTTTTTTCTTACCCTTCATTAATAAAAAATTAAAAATAAAAAAAAAAAAACAGAAAAGAAAATGAAATCCCCCTGCATTAACTCATATTATAATAAGGGACAAGTCAAAACTGCAAATAGGCTTCCACTGCTGTAAAGGGGTAAAAAGAACATGTATATGAACTTGTTTAGCTAATACCAGATTTCATAGAAGAGGCTAGTTTGCTAATGACAGGAGGCGTTTCTGAAAAATGGTTTTAACACCTGGCATATCAGAACGCAAACTAGTCCCAGAGGCATTTATCCCTGTTTGGAAGCCAATTATAATGGGAACAACTCCCAGGCCAAGGGGGCGTACACATCTGTTAAATAGAAGCCAGAAAATCCCCTTTAACACATATTCCAGATTATTTCTGTTTATATTTTTGGAGAAAATGGGGGTGGGATACAGTAAAAAAAAAAAAAAAAAAAAAAGAGAAGTTAGTCTTCCTCATATAAATGTATGCAGGACTCAAACTAGTACCGATCCATTTGAATTTCCAATCGCCTGCACCTTAATATTCCATTGCACGTTTTTAATGATTACATGCTAGTGTTGAGTCCCGGCTTGTGTAAAAAAAAATGAGTAATATATGCATAAACTGACTAGTGATTTCATATGATTGTTTGATTTTTGCTTATTTCCTTCGAGTCTTGATGTAATACACAATCATGCCCAAAGCGCTGTAATAATCCTTTCTTTTGACATTCTGTAAAATATACACTTTGCATTTTGACCCTGGGCCTACAAAAATACCCCAGTAAGGCCTCAGAGTCACACACATTGCTTTGAAACCCTGGTCACACTACCTAACCAACGCCTCACAAACTCCAAACCGACCAGCCCTTGGTCATACCATGGATCTTATCCATGGTCATACTGAGTAAAGTGATTTCTTGTTTTGTCTTTTGTCTGTTTGACGTCAGCCTCGTAAATGTGCCTGGGGTTCTATTCATGTTACATTTCATCATCAAATCTTTTTTTTTTTTTTCAGAATTGCTCATACTATTGCAAACACTTGCAAAAGGCATCTTCCAAGTGCAGAAATTCTCCTTTGCTGCAAGAGCACAGGAAGTATGACTTTCATCTCGATCACTTCAGCCACTGCTTACCCAATTCCTGCATCTGTTTTTGTTGAATATAAATGGTTTCATACATACAGCCTAACAATAATTGCATATGAAATGCTTCCACCTTACGTATGCAGCATATGTGTGACTATTTTTCTCCTATGTATCTGCTCTTACATTTTTAATTCTTTTGGTTCTATTTTCACTTTAACAGTTCTATGTAAAGGTTGCTGAACCTTATAATTTCCCCATGTTTCTTGTCACTTGGCCAGGTTTCTTTTCTGTGATGTTCTTAACTTCTTAATTCTTTCTTCAATTACAAAACTCTCATAAACTGAGTTCAAAGAGATACATAAGAAACAGATAAGAACTTTCAAAGAGATGGAAATGGAAGAAAAGGGGAGAGTTTTCATGGATATTTGCCCATTTCAGTGTAGGAAAATATAGAATGGAGATGGATAAACTGCCCTGAATGAAATTTCAAACTAGCATCTTTTCAAAAAGCGATTTCATGTGCATCATTTTCCTGCATCATCATCCATCTTTTATTGTGCAAAAAATACAACAAAATGCCATAAAAAAAATCAGAAGTATGGTTTAGTTCATCTCTTTTATCTATCATGTATATCCCTTTTCAAGTTTTCTTGTACACATACAAGAATGTAGAGCAACACGTAAGAAATAACTTCATCTTACATTTGACTTGTAAAAAATGAAACTTTGAGGGAGAAGTCTTTCCTAGCAAGTTATTCCCTCAGTCCCTCAGCCCCTTTTCCTATATACTGTAATTCAATCCCTCATTTTTATTTCACTATTTTTCTCCCGAAAAATTATTGTTGTGTGTATTTGATATTCATGACCATTAATTTCTTAAATATTTATCCTATTAACATAACATTATCCACATTTTGTTCGTGTGTGCTTTGTCTACTCTGTCTCCCAAACGGCAAACAGCCCACTGAAGACAATTTAATTTTAAAATGATACCCACACTCAAGGGGCCTTTATGTGCCCAGTTTTTAAGTTCTGAATTACAGATATGAAATGAAATGAAATGACAATGAACGTTTGATTAGGGCTATTGACTGACCAACAGATCTGCTAGCTCCTAGCTCGAGCCCATAAGGCAAGCGCTCACGCGAATGAAGAACCCTGCATCGTACAAAAAGAATATATCCGTGAAAAAATAAACCCAGTATGGAATGAATTATAAAAGACACTACATGCAGTTCCTTTCCACTTTGTATAAAAGATTGATTGTTCATATCAAAATCACACCTTAAGAACACTTCCTTCATGCCATTCTTCCTTTTCCCCCTCCACTTTTTGACAAGCTTGGCTCCTCCAACCAAAGGAAGAGTGGTAAAAAGAAGATAATGAAAAACCTCAGAAATACAAAAACTTGGAATGAACTCTGTCAATCACACATTCTGTTACATGTTTACACACCAATTTTTTTCAAAGATGCACCCATGCTTCTGTATGCCAGCGACCTAATTGTTGCACGTATTCCCCCCTGCTTGAAAGTAAGAGATGGTTGCCCTCCACCAACCGCAGGAGCTTTGATGCCATCTTTGCCAAATGTCTCGCAATTAGATACCACTGGTGACATTATGAAGATGCTGTGAAGCCCTCCTTTCTTGGTGAAACCGAGATGGGACATGGAATGACCTCTCACCAGAACTGCAGCTTGCTTTCAGAAGCCCTTGAAGTGTAACCCAGTGATTGGAAAACCTGCTGACAAAGGAACGTTGGAATGAACAGAAACCATGACACTTTCTACAACATTCACCATTCAACCTTAACTCATCATCTCAGGGACCATCTACTACTGTGGACACCTCTCATCCTGGATCTCTGCATTCTGGAAAGTCTTTATGATGGATGACACACCTTCTTGCAGCATCTGCTCTAGCTGCATGACCTTGATAGATGTAAAATAGCCTCTTTGTGTTAAGCTGACCTGGTTGCAAGCAGAAACTCTGGGAATGATAAGAGAGTTCCCACTACTGTGGTGGCTGCTGCTGCACTTTACCCAAGGTTTCTGGTGCCACTGGATGCTGCTGACCCTGTTGCTTCTCCGCCGCTGCAACCGCTGCTGCTTCTTGGTTGGCCTTGACAGGGTCAGACCACCGTCTCTTTGGTGGGCGCATCAGCTTCATGTGGGGCATCTCCAAGGGCTTGTCAGGGACGATGTTGGAGTTCTTGTCAATGCCGTGATCTGGGACCTCGTAAGGACCACTGTGGTGCTCCATCGGCTGTTGTTGACTGGGTGAGGGTGATGAGTGACTGCTGCCACTTGGTGGGAAGCCTTGTGGTGCATGCTGGTGGTGGTGCTCGGCAGACTTCTGGAGTTTATCCTCCATCCGTCTCCGCTTCATGTCAGGACTGGACATGCCCTGGACCTGCATTCTGGTATGATACCTCTCTGTCTCTGAGTCCTCTTTTGGCCCCTGTTTGCCATTCTCTATGACAGTCAATGATACGCACACATCTCCCACAGCAAGGGTGTGGCATTGCAACCCGTAGCATTTCAGCGATAGCTCTGGCCTCACTGAAGACCAACCTTGACCAAAAACGAAAAATGGATGCTCGTAAGGTGCTTCCACGGTAACCTGTAAACAGGAGATAGAATATCAAATCTTTCCAAATTAAGTTTCACATCAATGTTTTACAGTGCTTCATCATGTACAAAAAGTACAATATATTCAAAAGGGTTGAGGCTGAGGCTAGGTGTAATATTTGGTCTAGGGTTAAGGACGCACGATAGCTCAGTCAAAGAGCAGGGTCTCGTAACTGGGAGGAACTTGGGTTCAAAACAAAGTGGATGTTCTTGTGCCCTTTGATAAGGCATTAATCCTTATTACTGTGTCCCCCTGAGAATTATAAAAGCCCTGGTTGTTTGATACTTACATGCATACACATGTTTTCTTAGTAGTCAGATAAAATGAACAATCAACCAATCAAGAATTCAATCAGCGTAGGATATCCACTTTGAGAAGCAACTGATTCCAGGCCATGTTTCATATCATTAGCAGGCCTACAGAATGCACCTACCTGAGCTTTGTGTTCACCAACAAGGAACCCAATGAGAGCCAGGCCCCGGTGCGGCTCCTCGTCAATCCTCAGAACCGTACTGGAGTCAATCTTTAGGCCCTCGGTGCTCCCGGCGCTCTGCACAAAGTCATCCGTGGTCAGGTCCTCCACCCGCTTCAGCACAGAGTTTGCCAGCTGGATGATGGAGCCGCGGGTGAAGTAGGATGGCAAAGTGTTCGTGGGCTGGGGATGGGGAGGAGCCCCGGAGGACCCAGGGGAACCACTGGGGTTAGCCTTGGAGTGGCGTGGATGGTGCTGATGATGAGGATGGTGTTGATGGTGGAGTTGGTGGTGGTGGTGGTGATGCTGGTGATGGGGCGAGGGGTGGTGCTGCTGGGTGCTAGGGGAAGTCCTGGTGGTCTCAGCATGCCCAGGAGGATGATGGAGATGAACATCAGAAGCTCCTAGTAGATAGATAAAAGGAATTCATGTATGTCACGTCAAAGCACCAAGATATATTGGTGAAGGCTCTTGACTCTTATATACATCAGAGGTCCTGACTGAGTACCTTGCTTGATAATCCTTGGACAAAGCATCTTAACCATATTTTTCATATTGCTTTGACTTACTGATGATGATGATGATGATGATGATGATGATGATGATTTTACATTACAATGTGTCACAGCTCAACATAACGAATATCGTGATCATCATACATTAATGAATGTCTTGTGTTATCCAGCGATTTAACTTTAATATCCTGCTCATAACAGAATTTACTCACACGCTTATGCAGAGACCATCCGGTTCCTGTACATAATGGGGTAAATGTAGTTTATGATTCGGTGTCTTTGAGTGTCTTTTTGAAAAATATAGCAAAGAGGAAAAAAAAATGCTCCTGGAAATTGAAAAGGAGAATCCCTGATGTAGGAAATTGCTGATAACTTAGCAATATTTCCTTAGGGAAAAGACATTTTCTCTGAACATTGTCTTTGACATTCAATATTCAAATAAATCTAATCATTTTTTTTTTTGGTTGTTTTTTTCTTGTACTATGAAACATGAAATTAACCCACTGCCTACTAGAATCAGGTTGTTCCTCTATCAAACTTAATGGGAACAAGGAATTAAGTAGTAAATGGGTTATTCCTATTTGTGATCATGTGATTTAATTGGCCCAATAACTTTTGATGTACATATAGATCCCTAAAAATGGAGCCAATACATCTGTAGAAAGAGCAAAAAATTCTACAAGAACTGTGCCAGTTTTGGTTGTATCATTATCATTTGTCGTTTGATGCTGATTTTTTTTTTTTGTTTTTTTTTTTTGTTTGAAGGATGATAAGTACTAAAATTCTTAAAATGGCAAAGCAATGGATAGTTCAAAATCACTGTTTCCTATGCAAATTGGCAGCTTTTTAATTTCTCAACGTACTTGCTGTCAATTTATATTCATTTCAGATTCAGATATACAACTTTTTGTATAAAAGAAAAACTCCAATGTTGCCAATATGAAGAAAGAAAGCTGGTCAAATAAGGTCTCAAATAATTCCTATCATGAATGGATTAAGTATACTGAATAGGCATAATAAATAAAACTAAAACTGTCTCCATCCAGAAAAAAAATATTGTTTCTCCAAATCTTTCACTTATAGCAGTCGTAATCATATTATACCGAAAGCTAAGAAAAACAGGTATGTGGTCTCATTAAATAAATCGCCATTTGAATGAATGAATTAACAAATGACAAGATAAGAAATGCTATGATAAATTTTCCCCGAAGTGAAGGGAAACATACGTGTACGTGTCGATACACATGTATGCAAAACGCTTTCATAAAAGGGTGAACGAATGTCGTAAAGATATTTCATTTCCGGGTCTGTTTGGACGCATGGAGAGAGTTTCATCTGCCAAAAGCACTTAAACAGAAATAAGATAAGCGACGCTATGAAAAATTCACCCTGAAGCGGGGGAAACATACGCGTCGGTACACATGTACATGCACGCTTATCGCTTTTATAGAAGGGTGAATGAATGTTGTAAAGATATTTCATTTCCGGGTTTGTTTGGACACATTGAGCGAGTTTCATCTGCCAAAGGCAATAAATTAAGTGATGCTGTGAAATATTCACCCCGAAGCGCAGGGAACGTAACATCGATACACATATACATGTACATGTAGGCTCACAAAACACTTTCATAAAAGGGTGAACAAATGTTGTAAAGATATCTCATTTCCGGGTTCATTTGGATGCATTGAGCGAGTTTCATCTGCCAAAGGCAATAAAATAAGTGATGCTGTGAAAAATTCACCCCGAAGCGCAGGGAAACGTAAACATCAATACACATATACATGTACATGTATGCTCACAAAACACTTTCATAGAAAGGTGAATATATGTTGTAAAGATATCTCATTTCCGGGTTTGTTTTGACACAGTGAGAAAGTTTCATCTGCCAAAAGCACTTAAATAGAAATAAGATAAGTGATGCTATGAAAAATTCACCCCGGAGCGGGGGAAACCATACGCGTCGGTACACATGTACATGTATTACATGTATGCTTGCAAAACGCTTTCATAAAAGGGTGAACGAATGTTGCAAGGATATTTCATTTCCGGGTTTGTTTGGACACAGTGAGAAAGTTTCATCTGCCAAAAGCACTTAAATAGAAATAAGATAAGTGATGCTATGAAAAATTCACCCCGAAGCGGGGGGAAACAATACGCGTCGGTACACATGTACATGTATTACATGTATGCTTACAAAACGCTTTCATAAAAGGGTGAACGAATGTTGCAAAGATATTTCATTTCCGGGTTTGTTTGGACGCAGTGAGAGAGTTTTGTCTATCAAAAGCACTTAACCAAAAATATTTAAAACGAAACAGGAAAATAATAACTTTTTATGCCAACTCGTAAATCAATGTCTAATGTCTCTACAGTGTACATTGCGAAATACAATACATGCAATTTCCCATTCCCTGACTTGTTAACCCTTACGGTGCCAAGGGGTTTTGCTTGTTCCCAAATTCTACCAAATCATGAACAATGCTTGCTTTTCAAATGCCCATAAGTCTTCAACAGTAATTTCTGTGCAGATAAGTTGTAAACAAAAGTTGTAGAAAATTTATTGCCTTTCAAAAGATACCAAATATTTCCATTAATTCATTGTCTTGCATGAAAATCATTTGGAAACAGAAATGAGTTTCCCTGTTGACCTTTGCATTTTCATTTCTCATTTGTTTGCTACTGTTTTATGCTAAAAAAAGAATGGATTCTTTCCAAAATCTGCAGTTCTCTAAAAAATATACTATGGTAGCATATAGTGACTGATAGATATTTTAAATACTACATTTATCCACTAAACTTTGACATATTTTCTTGACCATATCCATTATTCTAAGTGGAGTAATGGTCGATTGAAAAGGTCATATCTCTTGGGCACATATATGTGCCATCGGCACTGTAAGAGTTAAGGATAATTTAATTTTGCTGTAACACATTTCCTATAGACTCCAACTCAAGCATACTCCAGTATATCCTCAACAGCTTAAACATATGAACTGTACTGCATTCAGTGAAAAAAAAATACTAGAAGAAGCATGTACGACAGTAATTTTTTTCATCAACTGTATAAAAGTGCTGGAAAAAGAAAAGCTGTTTCAAAGTAGATAAAAAAAACAACAACCACGAGTTATACCAGTATATGGACAAAAAAAAAAACAATAAAATTCACTTATATTTTGAATTCTTTCATAGTCTCATTTTAAAAATTCGAGTTAATTTCAAATCTTGAATTATTAAATTTTCTGGCCATAATTATAAGCTATACAAGAGATTTCCAAAACTATATGCAAATGAAAGAAAATGAAGTCAAATCTATCCCAGCTTTTTCTTATACATGTATCAAGATTGTGAACATTTGATACATGAGTATAACAAACAAACTGATGTATGAAACATAAACAGAAGTTATACTATTGTATATTTTTCCCTTTTTTCTACTTCTCCCCCCCCCCCCCTCCTTTCTTTTTTCCTCATTTGTTTCCTTTATGTCTTTCTTATCTCTTCATGTTTTGATTCTATATGTTGTCTTTGGAATGCGGCAACCACACTCTGCTAAAGAAAGCTTTTAAATTGTAATACATGTATATAATCTAATCAATATAGCATCTTTCAATGCACATACTTATATCTACACTGATCTAATTAAGATATAATAAAACGAAACCGCAGTATTCTCATACACACATGTACATGTACATGTATACTATCAAAAGTTTTGCACTGACCTGGTATATCTTAAGAAGCAAAACACGATACTATTTCCAACATCCTCTTTCTTTGAAATAAGAAAGAAAAATCCCCGCCAAACTAAAACAAACAACAAAAAAACGAGGACAAGTTTGTTAGCATGACTTGCTACTTGACTGAACGCATTAATATGTAAATAGACTTTAGAATTTCATACATGTACAAGAACATGACAGTTCATGAATATTAAAGACATTGGTTAACATTGTTATGATTTAAAAAAAATCTTGTTTTGCTACTGGAAAATGGGATAAACATAAGAATTATAGTGTAAAAATACCAGTCTGAAAGTTTCAAAGTATAATATCCACAGGAAGTATTTTTAAATATCAAAAATGTGAACCAATGTTTGAGAAATACACAAGGGTCGGTTGCAAAGAAGAGACATAAAGAGTGCGCATGCGCGTATGACTCACCTTACCGTACTGTGTGTATTGGCGTATCACGCGGCGGGAGGCACATAACGGCATTTTCAAATTCAAGCAAAGTGGTCCTCTTCGTGATTGTCTCGTGAGACGAAGGATAATAAAATCGCCGTTTGCGTCTAAACTACACTTTTTCATTCAAAATTATGGTTGGTTTCAAGGTTTTCGAGTACAAATACAAGTACTCATACACATGTTTCATCTTAGTTTGAGAATTTTTTAAATCAGCTACTAACAAATTTAGCCAATGCCTTTAAACATTTTTAAGTAAAATAAAAATGGCTGTTTTTTGCATAATCTATCTTTTTATGCTTGAACATTAATGGACAAACTGCAAGAAGAATTGCTAACGTACATCAAAAGTATACATTTCCTGTTTTGTTTTGTTTTTTCTTTATTTCATGGAAACAAATGTCATAATAAACATTCATATTTCATTTCATATGAAGAAAATAATGTTCACTCTCTAAAAATAAAGTAGCAAATGTTGTTTCATTGCCAAAATTAGGCTGAAAAGGACATTTTAATCCCTGTCTACACCTCCCCCCCCCCTCCCTCCTTTCTTTTTTCTCTGTCTTTGTCTTTCATGAAATGCCGTGTCTCATATCTCCTTCTTATTCTCAGTAATCATAAACTTTTAGAATAACAATGAAGATATTTTTACCGTGCAACATATCTACCCGAAGGATGCTCAAGGCACTTACATACATGTACATGTACAATGCATTATCATTACCCCAGCACTGCCAGGTACCCATTTATACACCTGGGTAGAGTGCAGCAAAGGTGGACTAAATGTCTTGCTGAAGGACACTAGGAGCCAGGCATCGGTGTGAATCGAACTCACGACCCTTTGATTAAGAAAGAGCACGCTCTTGCCAACTTTGTGGTACAACACCTCCGCATATTCGCCTCAACTCCAGGTGCCCCTTTATTTTCAAATGATAATTTCTATCTTTTCATCATTCTATTTTGATCAGTTCACATGAGCAGCAGCAAGCAAATGGAGAGCTTTTCTGGTACCAGCAGAAATTGTTAAAGAGATTAAAATTAGAACACCTCTCATAAGTCTGAAAATATGGGTATGCTTAGTGCATCTGAAGCGGGGAAAGGGGGGGGGAGCAAAATTGGCAGTTTGCCTCTCCCTTCCCAACAAATTTCAGACTCAGAGCAAAAAATACTACATGTACCTGGTTAGGCTGATTTTTTTATGCAAAGAGGAAATTCCTACAAAATAGCTACATGTAACATCAAATTGCTCATAAAAACCTGATAAATCATACACATTTTCCCTGCAAGAAATTCATTGACTTGGAGGTTCAACCCCTAAATCCTCCCCCTAAAGTTGACAACAAGGGATAATTTACTACTAAACATAATGAATTGCATTTAGATAATTAGATTTCTGACTTGGAATACATGTTTTATACATGCTCCAGATAATTGTGAACCATGGATTTTTACTTCTTCTTGTTTTGTTTTTTTTTGGTCCCCCAGTTTTCATTGCATAAAAGTCTGCTTTCGTAAAAACAGATGCCATATCAAATATATAAGGCAAGAACAATCTCTTGACAGAAGGTAACTCTTGTAATCATCATCTGAGTCTTACAAAAACTCATTAACTGTAGGGCTTTACAAAGCATCAGCTATTTCAAGGGAAGATCCTTGAAATGGCATTACAGAGATAACTTTATCTAAACTGTTTCTATATCACTCACTCTTTGCGGACCTGGGAAAATTATTCTCGTTTCTTCAGTGCAGTGGTCCTGCTCAGGTCTTTTCGAGTGCTTGAAAAGATATTCTCTAAATCCTTTATTAACTAAAAAAAAAGGACCTGGAACTATGATTACATGGATTTGAATGACGTTAACTCTGCGGAAGTATCCAAAAGGCAATCAAAAAAGACTTTACTGAAAGTTATATATAACTAAAAGAATTACAAATCATTCTTAACACAGCTCTTCACTGACTGTTTGTTTAAGGAACAGGATTCCAGATTGATTTTTACAAAAGTCTACAGGCCTATATGTGAGCCTCATGCAAAACAGACAAATGAATAAATAATACTAACATTTTGAAAATCTTGAAATGTAGACTAATGGGGTGTTGCAAGAAAGTTGCAATCGATTGCAAGTTGCAACTGATTGTCACTGGCCAATCAAAATCATTGTTGCATGCATGTCTTCTTATAAGGGCAGACCCTAAGCCAATCAGAATGGTTGTGTCAAAATTAGCAATTATTTGCAATTGATTGCAACTTTCTTGCAACACCCCATAAGACAGGCACCAATATGTCTCGAGTGTCTGCCAATGTTACGCCCTGCTGTACTAGCTGTGAAAAAACGTGTACATGTATCTTTCACACTTTCGTCAAGTTAGTAATTACCAGGGTCAATCCAGGAATTTCAAAGTACCAAACACCATCAGCAAAAATAATCAGGCATTCTACTGAAATATTCAAGATGCAACACCAACCTATAAAGTTATGATGTACACAGAGAACTATTTTCTACAATTCATGAATCAGAACAGAATTCCAATAAATCCAGTTTGAACTTTAAAATGCTCAAACTGTAATTTAAAGGATTAGGATAGTGAGAAATAGAGCTGCTACATGTATTTTCATGCATAGGAAATGTATGGGAATCCCCCCTCCAACTCACTACGGAGTATTATGAATTATTGGGGGGAAAAACACTATTTCTGACAAGTTTATTTTTGACGCTTATTTTCAACAACTGCCCTTCGCACTTTAGAAGATACCAGTCACCAAATATATTTTGCTCTAAATGTGTTAAGAGTTCCACATTGCAATTCAGGGCTCAACATTAACAGGCGCCCAGGACACAATGGGGCCCCTATAAGTTGAGGTCCGGACCCCCAACACTGAACAATTTTAACACAGGACTCAATACATACAGGGCCTGGAATTTCAGACGGACCCCCTCCCAACAAAGTTGATGCTGAGCCCTGCCGCACTATATTCAAAACATGAGCTCAAAATATAACTTCTTATATCCTACATCACAAAATTCTCTTTCATGGATTGGCCAGGAAAGTCTCATGTGACATAATATACTTTCACCGTGAAGAAAAAAATGAATATCGCGTGACATCAGACCTCCGTATAGTTTTCACTATACCAATATTTTAACATCACTGTTTTGTTATTCTGGATATTTCAAAGCTATCGATATCGCGAGCTGACTCTCTCATGGAGGAATACCTTAAGTACAGAGTACACAACCAAGGAAATGTGCCTACTTTCCTACTTTTTTATGAAACAAAGCATCTGATCAAAGAGATAACCATTAATGGTACATGTATATGTGTGATGATGTTTTGGCCCTTTTTCAGAACTGTGCATGGTGCTTCCACCCGGGGTTCTCACTAGAAAATAATCCACACACGGTTCCCCCTCTGCACAAAGCGCGGAAGTTTCAAAAGTGTTAAGGAATAATACCTAAAGTTAGGAGTAGCTGCAGTATATGCTATAGTAAAAGGATGAAAATACTTCTTGGTGAACAGGAGTTGTCTACTAATGGCATAATAGCACAAATACATTGCCAAAAAAAAAAAAAAAAGAACAATCTGTGGCATTTATCATTAATGTTACTCAGGAATATATACTCCAATATTTTTTTTTTACCCTTGTCGCCACGCATGGTGCAGCAATTTCACACATGGTTCTTCCTTGTATGAAATCATGTACCCATGGTATTGGAACCATGGGTGTTATGTACTGCAGAGAACCATGCTTCCACCCCAACCCCAATTTCACAGTCCTGGATCTGCCGATGTGTGCAGCACTTTAAAGAGGGTAGCCAACATTTGCAAGTGGCACCCAATCTGCACAAAAGTTTTACTTTAGATTGCTTTAAGCCACAGAAAAACACTCGCAAAGTTTTAGATCCAAGTACATTCCCGTTTAGGATTGAGAAGGAATTATTCAACACATACATGTATTTTCTTTTATTTTCTTTGTTTTGTAAAGGCGTCTTCTTGACGCTTTAAGAGTAAGACCATCCATTTTTTACTTATTCTTTGGAATATTGTTGTAAATTTGATAACATGATAGTTTTACATACATATCTGTCATTTAAAATTGAAATTGGCTTTATTTCTCTTCAAACTCTGAAACAATGTTGTGCAGATGTGGGCTACTACATGTACCTTTAACCCAATTTGTGACAGAAAGTCTGCATTCTTCATTCTGTGGTTTGGCCCAGGAACCTTTGATCAGAGCCCTAAAAAAAACATACATGTACCAAATACATGAACAGAAAGAGTCTTTTTTTTTTAAATGCCCATTTTGGCTGCATCAATGTTTGTTTTGATGCTGATATTTTTTCAAAGAAAATTAAACACTAAAATCTGTGAATTGGCAAAGAGATAGAAAGTTCAAAATCAACTTTTCCATGCAAATTGGCAACTTTTCTACTTATAAACATAATTTCTGTCAATTCATATTAATTCCAATTTTCAGATACATGAAAGTTTACAATGTATAAGAAAAAATGTAGCACTAAAAGAAAAATACTGATAATGCCAATTTGAAGAGGAACTAGATGAATCTTCGACCACGCGTGGTCGAACTTTATGCCTCTGCCATTACCAAATCAGAAATAAATGGCACTTCATGTTGATTTATTTTCATTTATACAATGACATCTTTGACCTTGACCTTTGACCTTGTGACCCCCAAATCTAATGAGAGCATTGCCCTTTCCATATGCATACATGAGCCAAGTTTGTTGAACCGTCAAATGATTACTGAGTTATCACAAGAATGAACCATTTCTATGAACATAATGACCTCTATGACCTTTGACCTTTGACCTTGAGACCCCAAAATCTAATCAGATCATTGTCCCTCCCATATGCATACCTGTGCCAAGTTTGAGGTTGATCGGTCAAATGGTTCTTAAGTTATCGCGAGAACAAGCCATTTTTATGTGTTTTATTAACTCTATGACCTTGACCTTTGACCTTGTGACCCCCAAATCTACTCAGATCATTGTCCATCCCATATGCATACCTGTGCCAAGTTTGAGGTTGATCTGTCAAATAGTTCTTAAGTTATCACAAGAACGAGCCATTTTTATGTGTTTTATTACCTCCATGACCTTTGACCTTTGACCTTGAGACCCCAAAATCTAATCAGATCATTGTCCCTCCCATATGCATACCTGTGCCAAGTTTGAGGTTGATCGGTCAAATGGTTCTTAAGTTATCGCGAGAACGAGCCATTTTTATGTGTTTTATTACCTCTATGACCTTTGACCTTTGACCTTGAGACCCCAAAATCTAATCAGATCATTGTCCCTCCCATATGCATACCTGTGCCAAGTTTGAGGTTGATCGGTCAAATGGTTCTTAAGTTATCGCGAGAACAAGCCATTTTTATGTGTTTTATTAACTCTATGACCTTGACCTTTGACCTTGTGACCCCCAAATCTACTCAGATCATTGTCCCTCCCATATGCATACCTGTGCCAAGTTTGAGGTTGATCTGTCAAATAGTTCTTAAGTTATCACAAGAACGAGCCATTTTTATGTGTTTTATTACCTCTATGACCTTTGACCTTTGACCTTGAGACCCCAAAATCTAATCAGATCATTGTCCCTCCCATATGCATACCTGTGCCAAGTTTGAGGTTGATCGGTCAAATGGTTCTTAAGTTATCGCGAGAACGAGCCATTTTTATGTGTTTTATTACCTCTATGACCTTTGACCTTTGACCTTGAGACCCCAAAATCTAATCAGATCATTGCCCCTCCCATATGCATACCTGTGCCAAGTTTGAGGTTGATCTGTCAAATGGTTCTTAAGTTATCGCGAGAACGGTCCATTTTTATGAGTTTTATTACCTCTATGACCTTGACCTTTGACCTTGAGACTCCAAAATCTAATCAGATCATTGTCCCTCCCATATGCATACACGAGCCAAGTTTGAAGTTGATCTGTCAAACGGTTCTTAAGTTATCGCGAGAACGAAAACGGGACGGACGGACGGACGTATGGACGGACGGACGGACGGACGGACGACCCGAAAACATAATGCCTCCGTCAACCACCTACGGTGGGCGGAGGCATAAAAACTGATCAAATCAGGCTTTAAATGATTCCTGTCATGAATGTGTTAATGTTCACTGTCTTGTCGACTGCTAGTTTCAGTTACTAAGTTTGTCTATTTTAAAAGCACTATATCATCTCTTCACAAGTAATGTGTCTCTCCCATGACAGAGAAGAGATTTATGACTCTATTATTTCATGCAAAATCATTATTGCATGCTAGATGCAGGAACATTATTAATATCCTGTTCAGACGACATCTAAGTTATACTTTTATAAAAATGTATCGTATAGAGAAACATTGTATAAAGATACTAGATTGGGGTGGTCAGCAGACACCATACATGTACATGTACATGCATGTCTCATTTCAAGTAACCTCACATGCACCCTTTTATTTATTTTTTTAACAATGCACAAACATGCATTTCACAATATGATATTTCGTTACACATGTAGTTACACAACATTCAGACTGTAAAATTTCAATTACTATTTTGCATAGTTACATGTACATGTACATGTCTGCTATAATACAATGAATTTAGATAGTCCGAATAGGGGGTCAGTAGATGAATCAGCTAGAATACTAAAAATGAAAGCCAAGAGGCTAAATCTTCCTTCTTTCAGACAGAAGTAAGATGCCACAAAGGTTTGCTGACCTCCTCCTTTCTGGGCCACCATGTTTTCAGGACACTTGTCAAAATTAACTTTCAAACATGAAATTTGAATTTGCAAAAAATGCTTTGTTCTATTTAAATTACGTATTAAATTAACAATTTTTTTTTTTTTTAAATCTTGAAATCTGCATTTTAAGTTATATCAAAGCATAACAGGAAGATTAAAAGGAAAACTAAATCCTAAGATAAAAAACAACAACAAAAACAAGTGGGCTATAATCCATATAGCTAAAATATGTGCATTTATAATTTACATGACACTTTAAGATGATGTTCAAACATCAGCAGGGAATGATTACAATCTCTGACTCCTTGCACGATATATTACATAATTGCCCAATACAGCCAGCTGTATTACTCATTGACAGTACACCGGTCCCAAGATATGCCAACTCCTTTCTCAACAGGTAATACAAGCATGTCCATGTGCGTCATAAAGTGAGACATCACGACTAGAACAATAACCCCTCATCTAGGACATTATCTAGTGATTTAACAGGACGTCCACGCAGGCAAGTAAGCAATGCGACGGTACTAGGCCAGCCAGCAATATTGGCAGACTCCCAATAAACCAGTTTCCCTTTCAGCAGTGCCCTTTGCCAAGTCATGTGTCAATGTGCATGTATTGACTAGATGAAACTGGTCGGCGGCCAACAAACTATGAACTAGTTAGTCAGGCAGCGCTCTCCGCTCCTGGGAATTCTGGAAGGCAACGTGCATGCAGGCCAAATTTTGACAGATTTGGCATGCGCATGTATGGTCATGAGTTAAACTTTATGCCTACAAGTGCAAGGACATCTCCAGTACGTTCTTAGCTGTACAAATACACGTGTTGATAATTCATGAAACACATGTAGGTCATATGATATGATGTAAAAATCTATGTAGAAGTGACTGTCAAGCCTCTCGTAAAAACAAAAGTGAGAAATTTCCTCTTTGTTGTGTCAGTCATAAAGAGCTTCCATAAACCCACATAAAAACTATTTTTAATCAAGCACATATTACAGCTGGTACATACTTGTTGTGCATACATGTAGCAGTGTGTAGGACGAATTATGACACCGAGAAGGAATGAACAAAAAAAAAAGAGAAGATCTATACTACATATATCAGAAACAGAACTGGCTCTACAACCTGCTTATTTCCATTTTGTATAATGCAGGTGAAGAATATTGGAATATTTATTTCACAATGCAGCTTACTTTGATTTTCTTTGGGGTTTTTTTTTTAAGAACAAGTTTGTCTTGCCTTCAGGCTAACCATCTGCAGCCCCTGATATAGTGACAGTCTTCTTGAGGAGGCCCATCTTACTACAACAGAGGCAGCGGAACATTGGGCTCAGACGATGAAAGTGGAGAGGCATCTACTGTTTGACAGACAAAGGTGCCCCTCCACTTCCTTTGTCTGAGCACGACATTCAGCCACTTCTGTAAGATCTAGATTTTTCAAGAACATTTAAGTCTATGAACTCATGGCTGTATCAGTCTTGCAGAACACAGAATCCTTCATTACTGATCCTACTGAAACCACAATCTAGAATGAAAAGGAAGACTAGATAGAGAGAATACTGGGAATAAAGACCTCTGAAAGGAGACTTGAGAGATCACTTCAAAGTCAGATGAAGTGATAATTCATGTCTCCTTATTATGTACAGATTCTTTCAATACAAATTTCAATGAGGAAAACTGTTCAAGGAACAAAATTTCATTTTTATAGATGGGTAGTCCCTAAAGTAGCTCTAACTGTATTTGCATCAGGATACTGTTGAGTAAAATACTCATATGTTAGTTCTCACCTGCCATAGGTTGGTCCCCATCTTGGTGCGATCCTGCAACCATGCTAGGACTGAGGCTTGAACCTTGGAACCTCACAGATGGTGTCGGGCGTACCTGCGGGGTAAGGTGCCAGGACTGCAGGCCTGCCACAGTGGCAGAGTACGTGGGTGAATGGTGCCTGGAGGTCGGTGCCTGGTAGGGCACTGCCGATGGCGCCGCAATGGTGGAGGGTATACTAGTCAGCGGTGGCAGGCCACTGCTACCGGGAAAGGTAAAGATACTACCTCCGGTGCCGGACGACGTGATGGGTAATGACATTGTGATGGGGTTGGGCATTGGCTGCCCGGGCTTAGATCCAATGTTGATCCCAACCGTTGGTGGTGGAAGCTCCACACGGATGGTACCCTCTGTAGTGGCAACCATCGCCTGTCCCGGTACTGAGCCACAGTAGAAGGTGTTTGGCAGCAGAGCCAGCTGCACCTGCCGGGAAGAGTCTGCATCACTGCCTCCTAGAACTTGCTTTGGGGTTGAAGTGTGCAACATCACATCCTAAAACAAGCACATGGTAAAAAAGAAGAAGTTGCTCAAAGCAAATAAAAGAACACAATTTTCTTTAACATTGCGCATTTTTCTAAATTTTAGGACAACAAAATATACTGATGTAGAGTCTATGTATTCAAAATTTTAAGCTTATAAAATATGTTCAACTCAGTACTTCTCCAGCTGCACAATAACTTGCATGCAACAAATCTCTTGATAAGTGACACAGAACAAAACAAAATAAATTATTCTTGTACAATCAAACCTGTATATTACTGGCTCCTGGAACCGGGTGGCGCCTGTATTAAGTCTACAGGAATTAGAGAATTTAGTAGTCAACCGGTTAATGCCACTATAAAGGAAACTGGAAAAAGTGGCCACAGTATGCAGGTACAAGTAGCCTCCCTGGGCAAGCTCTATGATACTTAAAAATTCTGCTCCAAGGGACACAAACTAGATGAGTGATATAGACTTATGGCCAAACAGTGGTTACAATTATGAGATTTGACTGTACAATAAAAGTCACAAACACATGATGTATGTAGAATTTTATGGACACGGTTGCTTATGGGCAATTCCACGGTAAGGGTGTAATTCCGTGACCAACATTTTTAGACTTTCTGTGCCTCTTCTGTAGTCTGCCTTCCTTCTCACCATTTAATACTCTATAAATATGCCCATTCTTTCATGTGAGCTCTTTCATTCCAACAATTTTATTCTTACATTCTTGATATTGTGGTATAACACCTCCGTAACGGAATTACCAGAAAAAAGCGCCAATTTTAAACTTCAAACATGTCTTTTAAAATCAAACATGCATTATACCAACACAGACTAAGATTGTGGAATTCTTTATTATTTCAGCTTTTTTTAATTCAAAGATTCGGCTATTCAGGGTGATCAAAGTGATTGTTTTTACTATAAATGTGAAGCAAGGTGACTGTTTTTTTGATGCAGAACCTCCCTTATTCATAACTTACAATCCTACATGTAGATTTGCCTCTAACAGGTGTCCAAAAGATGAAGAAAAAAAATAACGGATGGAAAAAAAATTGCCCTATTTCAGGTGAAGACAAAAACACAACTGTAATAATATTGATAGACTCACGTTAGTTTCCTGTTTTTGAGAAGTCATGATTTCCAAAATAGAATGAGTTTTTGAAAGATATGAAAAGGTCACAAGTAAGTAGATCGATGCTGGTACAATGAGATGATTATGATCATAAAAAAATTAATAGTAAGAAATTGTTATCACATAACTTTAGAGAAATACATCTCCTACGACAAGATGCATATCAGTATATCATGAAGTATAATAATTAGGATGAGGGTAATAATAATAATAGAACAAAAACAACAAAACAAAAATGAAAAAAAAAATCAGTAAAAAGAGAAAGAAGCTTCTCAGAAGAAGAACAATAACAGTAGCAACAACAACGACAAATCAACAACAGTATAGAAGTGCAGTCATAAACAAAGCATCATCTTCCCAACAACAAGAATCATGGGCCATGACCTTATTGTGGGTAGAATGAATGGGAAGCAACATGGGGTTGCCCACCATGCATGAGAATGAATGCAGAGCAGGTACTTGCAGGAAATTTGTCCTTTATCTGGCACGGGCTGGTTATCACATCTTTCAAATTACCCCTAATGTCGCATTGGGATGGTATGTTGTTTACGACCTGTATGATAATGTACTTTCTCCAAACCTTCGGGGAGCGTTCACCTCTGCCGTGTTCAATAATGTACAGTTTCTTCCCCTTCCACCGCCACTCTTCCTCTCGGTTATACCATCATGTCGATGTTGTACATTGTAAACAAACATCGCAGAAGGTACATGTATGTATTTTCAGTACGTTTTGTAAATAGTGTAGGAAGATTTGTTGAACAGATGAAGACAAGAAGAAAATTTGAAGGGATAGTGTTGACAAATAAAGAATTATGAATTTATGAATCATATTTGGCAGAAAGAGGAAAAAAAGGAAGGAAAGGGAAGTGGATGAAAAGGGAGGGGAGGAGAGGGATAGGGTGGGCGGAGTTCCATACATGCCTGATACTGTAAAGCACTGAAAAAAAAAAATCAGATGACTTTTTTGCATGAAATAGTCATTCACAACAAGCTAAAGAATTAAAGTGAATTTATCAGAACAAAATTTTGGCCACTTCAAACATGTCAAAGTTTAAATGTACACGACAAAAGTACATACCTTGGAGGATGGAATGTGCGCCGACTTTTGAAGAGATGAACCAGGGCTAGTTCCTTTTGAATCCGGTCGCTCGCCTGTTTCTGGGATGGCCACTCTGTATGCTACAGTGGAGGAAACCTGTTGGAACGGCGACACTCTTGCCTCTGGGATGCTCCGATGTACTTGGGCAGATGGAGACAACTGCTGCATCTCCGCTAATCGTCTGCTCTCTAGGATCTGTTGTTCCCGTGCTTCGAGGTACCTTGTGGATGCAGAATAGTGCTTCTCGGGGCTGGACCTATCACGGTCCTCACCAGGAGCTTCTGGATGCTGTCCTGAAGGAGGGATCAGATGGCCACTGGGAAGGATGCCTGTCAAGACATGTGGAGCTACTGCAGTCGGTAGGTAGCTCCCCTCGGGGAACATCCCCTTGGAGGTTGGTATCACCCCAGCCATAAGGGGCGAGAGGGGGTTGTACCCTGCAGGGATGTAGCCACCTTGGAAGTAGGAAGGTGCTGCTGGAATAAGGTGTCCCTGGAGGTGCTGCTGTGCCTGACTCCCCATGCTGGCAAGCATTGCAGAGTATGACTCGATACCATGGTAAGGTCTGGGATTGGCACTGCTGTGTAAACCTGCGGTGTAAACAGCTGCACCAGGAGATGTGAATGCACTTGGATAGGGTGCAAAGACGGCTGAGGATGTGGGATTGATGGCTACCAAAGGCGGAGCTGGCTGACCAGGGTATTGGAGCAGTGGTAATGATCCTGGGTTCATGCCACTACCCGTTACAGCGGGGGATGCAGATGCAGGAGGGTACGGCCGACCTCCATTTGATGCTCCTAGAGGGCTGTACAGTCCGTATGGCGAGGCTGACTCTCCTGAGCTACCCGAGGGCGCCCTTGTCTCTTCTCGGTGTCTTTCTTGTGCCAACTCTCGCTGGCGTTGTTCATCCTGCATCACCGCCTCACTCGATTTTGGAATCTGTTTTACCGGTGGCGACGGGGATTTCTTTAATGAGTTCTTTGCTCGAGTCTCCTCCCCGTCAGTGTCTGATGTGTCCTCGATAGTGAATGGATGCGAGTTGTTGGAATCGATTGGCTTGGAAGTAGTCGTTGGTTGAACGCTGCGATCTCTTTCATCTGCAGTGCTTGGTTTTGCATTGTAACTACCCATTAGATGACAGCGACTCACTTAAGCAACATATCCATTCAAATCAAGCAACGTCTTTGCTCCCATCTTCCAATGCATTCACTAAACTTCGAAAAGAACTTTCAAAGCACCTACAGGCTTCCAAGAACACCTCCTAAATATGGTTTGTTCCATTTAGATCATAGGGGCCTGCAAAAGTAATTGCAAAGAAAGAACATGAAATAAGAATTATAATCATTGTTAAACATAAATGTGTTAGAGATACACAGTCACAGATACAGTCACATTGTGAATGAAGGTTCACCCATTATCTTTTATTCAAGTAAGATTAATACTTAGAAATAAAAACTAGATAATGGACCCTCCTTTCTTCTACTTCCACATAGAAAAATATGAACTTCACAAATATACATTAAATGTAGATAAAATGCATAATGGAAGGAAAATATGAAGTACATGTAGAGTAATAGGGAGAGAAGGAGTAAGAA
>CM057158.1:23063898-23086978 GCA_029962745.1 Echinometra lucunter
GAATAATTTCCTTAACACATTCACAGTTATAGAAGCTTCTTCGCTAAATGCGTATTTCACCAGGCAGCCATGGCTCTTCATTTCTAATAAAGATTTCAAAGAATAAATTTGGCTTGGATGCAGAAAAAACTCAGATAAATGTAAGTTTTTACAGTTGGTACGATTTTACACATACAGCTGTAGTTTTGTCAATAAAAGGGTCATGAAAATTAAAACTTGAATCTTACATGATGAAGATGACCTACCTGTATCATGCTCACAATCACAATGAATGATTTTAGACACACATTTTTAACCCGTTTACTACTGAACGCTCTCATTTCTACTGCATTAATACAGGGGTTATCCAGTTTCAGTAGCCAATGGATTTATGTCACTGAAATAGCTGCAAAACAACAACACTGTCATGAAGAATATCAACAAAAACAATGTGATCCATTCAAAATAAAAGGCCTTTTCATGTATGAACCGAACAAACCCCTGCGGTTTTACTTGATTTATTTTTTCTTCACTTATTAATGATTAATATATGGGGCGGCAAAAGGTGTAGACAAATAAAATTCTTATGAAGTTGGAACAAAATATGACAAAATTAATCTGTCTGCTGAACTTTTGGCAAAACTCTTTTGATTTAAGTGAGAATTATTATTTATGCATTAACGTGCATCTCCTTATCATAATTGGCGTGCTAAAACAAAAAAGAGGGTCCTGGGAGGTTTGCTGATGATATCTAAAATAAATTTCAATTTCAATTTCAATTCATATTTATTTCATAAATAAGTGTTTACAGAAACTTAACTCCAACTCATTGCACTTCACATGGTTCACACATACATTTTGCAGATAGTCAACACCAAGTATTCTCCCATATGCTAACAGCCTAACACCTTAGTCACATCGAAGAGACCAACATCAGTCCACAGCAGACCACAGAAAAATTAACATGACCCAAATAGGCAGAGAATCTGTCAGTTTGAAGTTGATTTGGCAATTTGACAGAGCTACATGTATAAAGTATATTTCATCATTTCATCAGCTGCTGTTTCATCATCAAACATGTAAATGTACCAACAAACTTACAGGTCTATATTGCATCTATACAGTCAAACCTGCTTTAGCAACCACCTGTACAGAAAGACCACTTGTCCATAGAGACCACAATTTGCATTCCTGTGAACAGTAGTTATCACTGAAATGTTTTTTAAAGGAACCTGCACATAGAGACCACCTGCTCAAAAACAATCTTCGTATTTCCCTTTCAAGAGCAATCTTTATATACAGGTTTAACTGTACTTTCATTGACCATATGTTTACTAACACAGCCCATCAAGTACAGTGATCATGATAAAGTACAAATATTCTAGAATATTACTGAAAAGGTAGACTACATGTAAATTGCCTAAAAATATATCCCTTTGATTTCTGCAAGGACTAATCTGACATTGAGTAAACATGGTTAACCAAAGAGTAAATAACATAAAGATGCAATACTATTACATTTCTCTTGAAAAGCAAAAAAGAGATAAGGTAAATAAATCAATGAAAAGGAAGCCAAGAAAACAAATATTATTCACCATAATTATACATGTACACACATATATAATTCAGTGGCAGTTCATTAAGTTTTCACATCACCTAATTGAAGTATCATTCCTAAATGGAAGTCACATTCAATCCAACAACATATAAAAAGTCTGAATAGTAAGTCTCAATGTAAAATAGTAATAATAATAATAAAAATAATAATAAAAATAATAATAATAATAATAATAATAATAATGATAATAATAATTAATCAAACAAGACAATTATTTAAGATTTTTTTATCATTTGTGACGATAAAAAGGTCAACAAATTGCACCCACACATGTAGATCTACAAAGGTATGTGATGATACAACATCATGTACCAGACAGCTTAACTGAGGCAACTTCCTTATTTCCTACAAGAAGCAAACCACATACATGTATCAGAACTTGCGTGATGTGGGAGAGTTTCAAAGAAGGAAAAGGCCTAAAAATTTCATTTGAAGTCTTGTTAAATGATGGTCGAATCGAAGGAATCAATCATACATTTGAAAGCTATAACTCTGCTTTAATTTTGGCAGTCATTCTGGTGTGGTTACCTCTGCAGCTACATGACTGCTGCCAACAACACAGTGAACCTGCAAACTAAATGTAAGTTTGTAACTGTCTGCTTTACTGCCAGTGCCATTGCTGTTGAATAGTGGCAGGGCCAATTTCATGAGCAAGGGCCTGAACTTGAAATGAAATTATGTTACATCTACATCTAAGTAGAAACATCATAAATGCAAAACCCTACTTAACTTCTATGTCGATGTAGAGTCTGTAATTGAACTTGCATGTGTCTCTGCCATACTGTATGAAAAAAGGACCTTGCTCCCGTTTTTCGACTTCCCTGCACACAAGCCCATTCAATAGCGCACCATTATCCTCACCGTCAGTAGTAAAACCCTACCACAATCATTCATTGACTACGCACAAAACGTATTGCATGCGAGTATACAAACGTAAAACGACCTTGGGAAGTTAAATGAATTCCCTGCACAAGGCAAAATCTAAGCCCTGATCTGCAAATAAAACTGATATCATGCACCTTCGATCAATACTTGTCCCATACTCACTCATTTCCAGTGTTGTCAAGACAGAATTTCCGCTGGTTTTCTGGCCTGATCTGAGGGCTTCATTTCTGTCAGACGTCGTTCGTCGAGTTTCCCAGACTTCACAGATGACATGCCCTGAGAATGACCTCTAGTAATCCCTGGAGTAATTTGCATATTCATCAAGATACGGCAGCGAGCCAGGACATGCTACCGTAGCGTAGAAGATGAAATTAAAATGGAGCCCCAAATTCTTTGCACTTCTTTTTATTTTCAAGGAGCTCTGAACACCATTTCCAAAATATTTTTGTCGATGTGCGAAGATCTATCATGTTATAATATTCATAAATGAAAGAAGAGCATTTATTAAAATAAATCACTATCTCCACTTTTTAATGCATCTACTTCAATAGACATTTATCCTTTGATTAAATACTTTTTACTTCTGTTTTTATTTTGTTTGGAGGTTTGTTTTTTATTTTGTTGTTGTTGTTTTGTTTTGTTTTGCTCTTTTTAATACCCCTTCTGACTGTTACCAAGAAAGAAGAAGAAGAATAAGGGGAAAGAACCCCATCACAAGATAAACTCTATAAGCAGCTCTAAAAACATCAGCAACAAATACCGAATTATTCAGAAACCCCTTGTCAAGTGAGGCCTCTTGCCCCTCTTGCGTTTTGTGACTTGATCTTTTCCAAATCAAAATTATTGGCATTATTTTTTACTTTCCTTTTATTCGCAGTATGCAAAAAGCAACTACAGAGGTATAATCAAGGTATTGCTATCCTATAGAGATTGTCCAGGGGCCGCGGAAGCAGGGGAGAGTTCGGGGTTGCAGCCCCCCTCCCCCAACACACACACACACACACTCACACACACACACACACACACACACACACACAATTTTGTAGAAATGAGAAAAAAAAAGAGAAAAAGAAAAGGAGAATATCTATAAATTGTAAAACTTAACATTTAAATTGCTCAGGCTCGTACAACTATAAAAAATAAAATAAAAAGAGCTTCAGGGGGCTTCGTCCCTTGGACCCCGCCTGTTTGGGTGTCAACCCCCCCCCCCCCCCCACTCCGAAAAAAAACGTCCCGTAGCCCCTATTGTCCAGTAGTCTAAGGGGTAAAGTTGTCCTGAAAAAAAAAGAATTATCTTCTACCACTAATTGTCAGTCCAGGGGTGAAAACAAGAATTTGCCTTATACCAGTTTGGAAACTTGTCAGGCTCTGATTCCGGCTTAACCCTTGCTCCAGCGGACAATGATTAGAGCGGTGAATTAGCTAGCACTGTGCATTGGGCGGGTAGTCATTTACTTCACCTGGGTGGAGAGCGGGACGTATAGGTTGATTTCTTGAAATGGAATTCGAACTCTAAACCTCTTGATTGACAGTCAAGTGTAATGAACCACAGTCTGCACCACTCCACCTCTTCCTCTTTCTTTCTTTGTTCATTGGCAAATCTTAGAATGCTGTTTGATAAAAAGGGGTCTCAACGTATTTTTGCATTGATTGATAAAGCGTCTTAAAACCCCTTGACAAAAATTAAACTGCGATGGAAATAATGAACTTGAATCAAATATTTTGTGTTTTTTCATATCAAAGTATTTGTAATGGTGATTATTTTGTACTTGGGCTGACTTCAGTAAATTTTCCATAAATAAATCGACCGTCTTGAGTACGTAATAGGCCTACTTGTGTATCTTGGGACATGTATGAGTGCATTAGCGAGGAAAAAGGATATCTTTTATAAAAATACATACTGTCTGGAAATTCATTTAATGGTTGATGAATTTGTATGGGTTGCACAAACCTGAAATTAACCAAGGGGGGTCAATTAAGATCTTTAATACATCAAGGATCAGTTCAATCAGAGAGAAAGTAATTTAAAGAGTACCAAAAGTGGGTAAAATTGCCTCATCAATATGTACTGACGCAGGTGAAGAGGCGGGTCAGAGGAAATGAGTTCACGATGTCGTATGCGACGGGAATATGTACGTAGGCCTATGTAGATTCAGAGAGAAAATGATGAGCAGCCGGAAGGATGGAGGCGAGGGGCGGAACAGAGAAGAGGGGAGTAAATTGGACTGCAGATTTGGACATTTACAATTTGTTTGTTTGTTTGTTTGTTTGTTTGTTTGTTTGTTTGCTTGTTTGTTTGTTTGCTTGTTTGTTGTGCACCTTTTAGACAAAGTTGCACGAAATGATATCTGGTTTGTGCTGCATTTCTATCAATTGTTATCCTTATTCCATCTTTTTATTCATTTTTCCTTTACTCTTTTCCTCATTTATCTTTCTTTATTTTTCTATGTTTTTCTGCCTGTCTGTCAATGTCCCCCCCTCCCCCCTCTCTCTCTCTCTCTATCTATCTATCTGTCATTCTTTTCTTTCTATATTTCTCTCACTCTCTCTCTCCCTCCTTCCTTCCCTAGCCATCCCTCCATCGTTCTCTCCATCCTCCCCTCCTTCCTTTTTCCTCCCTCCCTCCCTCACTCCTTCCTTTCCTCCCTCCCCCTCCCTCCCCTTCCTCCCGACCTCCCCTCCCGGCCCTCCCCTACAACCTTCCCTCCTACATATCCACTCTTTCTATCTCTCCCTATCAATCCTTCATCTCTGTATATAAAAGCTTAATGGAAATATGACATTTCGAATACTCCTCGAGGGGCTTTTATGACGACTGCACAAGCTATTTTTTTTTCTCTTTGCCTTACTTTCTTTCATTTACTATGCTTTCCTTTATCACTGGCTTATACGTTTTTCTTCTTTCTTTCTCCTTTTTTTTTTCATTTTCAAGACTCTGCCTGCACATCTTTCAAAAGTCTTCTTGTTTTGTTGAAATGAATTCGTATTTCGTATCTTTTGATTAATCAATGACCACAATCAATCCAATGAATAATAATGCCATAATATACAAGACACAAACTGTTAAAACCAATTACAATAATTCGTTCATTCAATCTACCCACATATCTATCTATCTCTATCTATCTATCTTTATGATCTCTTTTAATCATTCCCTAATCGACCAACCAGCCAAACAAACAGACAAGCTGTCAAGAATAGTATAATCTTGTTCATTGATGAAACCATCAATTACTCTTATTTTGTTGATTCAGTCAGTCAGTCAGTATGTTTTTCTACTTCTTTCATGCAATGTATTTTCTTTGTCAAATGAAATAACAATGATAATGAAAATAATAACAATGATGATGATGATGATGATGATGATGATGATGATGATGATGATGATATTGACAATAATAATGATAATAAAACACAATTATTTGGGACAGCTCATTTCTTACGAAAAGTCTTGAATTAGAAAGTGAAGTGAACAATGAGAAGGGGATTCGTTAAATACAATATACAAAAAATAACCTTAGATTTCTGGAAGAAGTCCAGTTGCTGTTCAGTATAACAACAGAACATGAAGATGTAAAAAAAAGTAATAATGATAATAATGCTGATGATAATGATAATAATAATTATGATGATGATGATGATGATGATGATGATGATAATGATGATGATAATAATAATAATAATGATAATGATACTCAAGTATTATTACTATTATTATTACTATTATTATTATCATTATTATTATTATTATTATTATTATTATTATTATTATTATTATTATTATTATTATTATTATCATTAGTAGTAGTAGTAGTAGTAGTAGTAGTAGTAGTAGTAGTAGTAGTAGTAGTAGTAGTAGTGGCAGTAGTAGTAGTAGTGGTGGTGGTAGTAGTTAACTATCATTATCATTATTATCATCATTGTTGTTGTTGTTGCTGCTGTTATCCGTATCATCACCATCATCATCATCATCATCACTCATTTATGAAACTATATTCATATTTTACCAATTCTTATGTCTTTGCAATACTTTCCCTTCGCACGAAAGAGTCAAAGAAGAGACTGAAAAACACCTTCTACTTCTACAGCATACGACGTGAAAATAAGTTCAGCCCACAAAGTCGATTAATACAGTCAATCACTCAATCACTCAGTCTATATCAGTAAATTAATAATAAATCAATCAGTCGATCAACAAATCAATCAGTCGATCAACGAATCAATCAGTCGATAAATGAATCAATCAGTAGATCAATTTATCAATCAGTCGATCAACGAATCAATCAGTCAATCAATGTATCAGTCAGTCGATCAATGAATCAATCAGTCGATCAATGAATCATTCAGTCGATCAATAAATAAATCAATCAGTCAATAATCCAATCATTCAATAATCCAATCATTCATTCAATAAAGACAATGTCCAAAATGAAACTTATGACGAAATTATGACATATTTCATCTGTCATCACGTCTCTGCAATACCTCCCCTCGTGCGAAAGATTATTAAATATATATATATATATAGGCCTGGCGCCTTATACCTTCTAATATCCTTCGTCTCCTATGCAGCATATGACGTGTAAACAAGCTGGGGTAATGTATACATTCTTCCAGACGTCTGAAAAGATGAGTCACCGTGGCGCATGTTTACATCATGAAACAGAGTTATTCCAAGTCGAGGGAGAGAAAGAGGTCAAACGATGTGCACGTCAACGGGAAAGCGAAATACATTAACGATTAAAATAAGGAGATATAGGGAGGGAAATGCAGGCTTTACGAGTAGAAACTGATGTGACGGAGAAATATTAATGATAGATCATGAATGTTATTCCAAGTGATGAAGGAAAAAGTGGTCAAACGATGTGCTCATGAACGTGGAAGCGAAATACATTAACGATTTTTTTTAAGGGATATAGGGAGGTAAATAAATACTTTACGAGTAGAAACTAACGTGAAGGGGAAATATTAATGATAAATCATGAAACAGAGTTATTCGTGTAAGAGAGGGGTAGAGAGAGTCAAACGATGTGCGCGGCAATTTGGAAGCGAAATACATTAACGATTAAAAAAACGGAGATAGGGAGGGTAAACAGGCTTTGCGAATATAAACTAATTTGAACTGTGAAGGGGAAATATTAATGATAAATCATGAAAACAGAGTTATTCGTATATGAGAGGGAGAGAAAGATGTCAAATGATGTGCACGTCAATGTAGAAACGAAATGCATTAGCGATTAAATAAGGAGATTATATAGGGAGGGAAAACAGGCATTACGACTGAAAACTAATGTGAAGGAGAAATATTAATGATAAATCATGAATGTTATTCCAAGTGAGGGAGAGAAAGATGTCAAACGATGTGCACATCAATGTGGAAGCGAAATACATTAACGAGTATTTAAATTAAAGCCACTGAGTAACTCTTAAAAATCTTAGCTGCATGGCCCTACATGCTATCAGTGTATGTAATATTGTGTACATAATTATGAAGCCCTGAAAAATGCACTTCAAAAGCATTATCATGTGTGTGCTTCACAAAAAGTGAAAATACACAAGTGAAGTGACCGGAAATGCCAGACCTTGTTTGCCCCATAAACTGCAGTGTTAGATAAAAGCATACCCAGGTTGGTTTTTCAAATGGCGTAACTCAGTGATATATGTATTGATAATGACATCTTAGATTTCAAATCCCTTATGTTCCTGGCTATTAATTTATGCTTCTGAACATCTTTATACAACACAGACATCAAAGTTCATCAATTTATTAAATCAAGTCCCCCCCCCCCCCCCCAAAAAAAAAAAAAAAAAACCCACAAATTACCAGATCTCTTTAAAAGGAAGAGAGAAAACATGCCAAGACGACTGGGGATCACTTTTTAAGTGAAATCATAAAAATGACTAAGCAGGACTTCCGACTTTAAATAATTTGCAGCGATGAATTGCAGTCATTTTACAATTTCTACCAAAATTAAAGGATTTTTATTTCAAGCAAACCAAACTTCATTTATTTATAACTATTACCTCTGTACGTCTAAGACAACAATTAAATAAGTTAATGTCCAGTGGAAAAGTAGATACTCTTGAATATTTTCCCTTTTTAAAAAATCTGTGATCTTAATAGAGATTTATAAAAATAAAAAAAAACATTTTCTACCACCAATAGACTTTGAGACTCTTTTTGTTAATTTTTCATTATTTTGAATTCATTCACGTTTTCTTTTTTTAACATTTGTTTGTTTTTGTTGTTTTCACTTTTGTTATTTTTATTTATTCATGATTTGCTCTGGTTTGTTTCGCATTGTTTTGTTTTGAAGTGGGATGGGATGTTAATAAATAATAATGATTTTTTTAAAAGATGTTTACCTGGGGAATCATCATAAACAAAATTGCTGTTCTTCCAGAGTGCCCTACAATTGTTATTACCGCAGCAATTGCCAGGTGCCCAGGTCCCGGGCCCAGGTACCCATTTACACCTGCGTGAAGAGTGGCAAATGTGGATTAATGTCTTGCCAAAAGACGTTAGTGACGGGCTGGGATTCGAACCCTCAGCCCTTGGAATGAGAGTAAAGCGAATGGACAAAAATATAGAAGTAGGCCTATTATTGTCATGATTTTTGTCTCGGGCTCGTTAGGTCTCTTGCTTTGCTTTTGTTCCTTCATTATGTTTATGTTTATTTTATGTTTCATGGGTTGTTTCAATTTTCTTTTAATTGCTGTACATGTTTTAAGTAATTTTCTAATTAGGACCCCATGGAAGAACAGTTGCATTTTGTAAATGCTACTGAAATGGGCTATCCTCCATTATCACAAATGTTCATTGATTGTCATGTGTTTTTTTGTTTCAATGTTGATATGGAAATAAAAACAAACAAACAAATGATAGTACCGTTCAAAATTAGGCTAACAGTCTTATGTTTGGGTGCTGCTTTCCTCGCCCTGTGGGATTCGAACCTTCAACCCTTGGACTGAGAGTCAAGTGAATGGACAAATGTCATGATCTGATGATTGTACCGTTTGGAATATAACGATCTTCTGTTTGGGTGCTGCTTTCCTCGCCCTGTACCCCTTCCCTCGCCGGATGTTTTGTAAACCCTTCCATCACCAAGCTTTATAACACTCAAGTTCAAGTCAAGCGGACATGCTCGTGAAAATAAAAATAACTCCTATATATCTCCTATGGTTCGTGTATATGAGATTGATTGCCCACCTTTAACACACATCGAAGCTATATTGAGAAAATGACCCCAGCATAACCCCGCCATGCCAATGTTTTATATCAATGTTTGAATGTTTGAAGACAGTTTCACGCACGGCAAGCTGTTGCTTTGCTTGCTAAAGGAGACAAAATCACTATCATCCCCCTTTTCTCTTCATCATCCCATGCCATCCCATCTATCCATCAATTCATCTGCCTGTCCATCCTCCACCCATCCAAGAGTTCAGCTCGAGAGTGACGTAAACTCGTTTTTTTTTCCCCTCCTTCTTTTTTAAACTCGAATACCTTCCAGGGTATTATGCTGGAGAAGGAAGCTAGCAGACCTTTATAGCCATGCATCTGCCATCCTCCTCCTATATCATGTCTGCTCAGGGCATCTGTATGCTTGGGCTCTCTAATTTATTACAAATAATAGGCAGAAGTCGTGCCGCTCCGCACAAGAAAATGTCAAATAAATTTTTGATGGAACTCGCAGACAAGAGCATCATGGTTATAGATAACCCTTCCCCTCGTTTTTTTTTTGTGTGTCCACCCTCCCCCCCCCCCCATTCTCCCTCCCTCCATCTCCATCTCTCTCTCTCTCTCCCTCCCTCTCTCTTTATCTCTCTCACTCTTTCTCTCTCTTTCTCTCTCTCTCTCACTCTCCTCTTTGTATTTGAGTTATCATATTTGAGGAAGGAGAAAGTAAACTATTGGTTTAACCAAAGGGACAGGGTCAGAGACATACTGAGGATCGACGAAGGGGGTAGACACGAGTTTGTTATTGGTCTTCCGAAAACTGATGCGATCCGTCCGAGAGATGAGGAGAAAAACAGGAGCAAAGAGGGTGAAAAAGGGGTGAAATAGAAAGATTGCCTACCAAGATACATTGGTTATGGCGTAAACCTATACACCTGACGAGAGGAATTAGGGGTTTAGATTTCTCTGCTTTGTTGGCCGGAGGATCACCGAGAGGGTGTGGGAGTGCTTCACCTCCCCACCCATTAGGCCAAGTAAAATTGATTCTTAGTTTCTTGTCCAAATATTTTCAAATTGAGGAGGAGAGGGTTTCATCTTATTTGATATTTTATATTTTTGTACATGAAATCTTATTCGGACAATTCTAATACAAATTTCCTCCTTTTTTTTTTGATATTTCATTTTGATATTTCATTGATATAAGCACTTAAGAGGCTCCAAACAATGTGAAAATGAATGGTATTAATGATTTTCTTGTATCCCCATTTAGATGTACTCAGAACAAAAAATAACAAAATTAGAAAAATTTTGAGGCTAACCTAAAAAAAAGAAGGTGGAAGGGACGAGAAACTAGAAATTTATTTTATTTAGTCTTAAAGCTTTTCTCTCTGCAAATTTTCAATTTTCATGTAGCTGTCGGCAAATTGCAGAACTGGATGACCATTTGTTGTTTTTGCTCCATCTTATAACCAGATAACTGATATTACTATTTTCCCTCTAAAAAAATAGCACTAAATTTTGAAAATCCGAAGACAGCTTTTATGCTTATCGGCAAATTTGAAGATGGGAAGGCAATGTGTATTCTTTTTCTTTTTTTTTTTTTTTTTTTTTTCATTTTGGTTGGAAATGTTCAGTCCTTTGTTGAAGAATTCGTTCCGATATCCATCCCTCATAGACCCCTTCCATTAAAAATGACCTAGCTGACGCCCGATTTTTAGAAGAATTAATCAAGGCGTAAAATTGGAAGGTATATGGTCATACGGAGTATATAAGGGTGTGGGGGGGCATGCGAGGTATTCAAAGGTGTCGGGGTGGCATTGGAGAAGGGAAGAGAAGGTGGGATGGCCGCGTCCTTCAATAAACTTTGGCCTCAAAATAAATCTTGAGCTTGAAGGAATCTAAAATTATAGAAAGGTGATGCGCATGAATGTGGCTCAAGCTGCAGTAAAAGCAGAGTCGGGCAGCACTAGAAGAGTAAATATGGTGATCAATCGCTTTCTTGGACGGAACAACAACAATAGAGTAGACCTATACAAGGGCGAAGGACAGTGAGACAACATCAGGGCCTACATATTGTTTTTTTTTCTTCTGCATTTTTTTCAATTTTTTTTATTATTGATTTGTTTTTACCTATGGTCGGGGGTGCGCAGTTTTTTGTTTTGTTTTGTTTTGTTTTCGGGGTTTTTTTTCCTTAAGAGATATTTATCAGAAACACGTTATTGAAAAGGTATGGGGGAATGGAATGATGGCGGGGGGAGGGGGACTTGCAATGGGGTCGGTGGTTGGGGAGCGAGGGTGATGGCATTAACTTATTTTTGAAAAAATAAATTTTTAAGTATAATTATCATTCGTCTCTTTTGGGACCCAGTAATACAATCAGTTCTCTTAAATCAGGTTCCACGACTTTTTTTTATTACAAACTCCTTACTCTGTACCAATCATTTTGATTTCCTCCATTTAATTCTTATATTATATACCCATGCTTCTGTACTATTATTGTTCATAATTTCGATGATATTCACTATTGTATGATTTTTTGTATATTTGTCGAAGACAAAAAGAGTGGAAAAATAAATTCAAATCAAATCAAAATTGAATAATTGAGGAGGACCAGAAAGTGGGATGCTCGCGTCTGTCGATAAGCTTCAGCCCCAAAACAAATCTTAAGCTTGAAGAAATCTGATAACATAATAAGTAGGTGAGGCACATGAATGTGCCTCCAGCTCTGAGCTGAGGCGGACGGCGAGAGTTATATTGATCACTTTCTTGGACGCAAAAACAATAGAGTATATGTCGCCATAACGAAAAGGACAATTGGATAGTATTACCTAGTCTACCGACAGTCTTGTTTGTTTCTGTTTTTTAACAAATAAAAGGCGATTAAAAAAAAAAAAATTCGTCGTTTTCTTCTTCTTCTTCTTAGAAAGATGGAAAAGGTGTCGACAAAACATTTCGGGGAAATTCAAATATGTAAGAACCTTGTTTGTTTGTTTGTTTTTTGTTTGTTTGCTTAAGTTGAGTAGACATTCCATTTCAATTCATATGGTCTAGTTACTCCCCTGATTTTCGGAAGGGATAGATCAAAATCACATTACGTGGAGGAGAAATTTGGGGTCGCGCGGGGGAGGGGAGGGGGGGGGGGTGGTGATGTCATTGGAGAAAGGGCTGCTTAATGGGGGCGCTAGCGTCTGTCGATATTAAGCTCAGAATAAATCTTGAGCTGCAAGGAATCTAATAATATAAGTAGGTAATGCTCCTGAATGTGCCTCAAGCTCGATAGAAGCAGAGACGGCCAGCGAGAGTAATCAATCGCTTTCTTGGACGCAACAACAAAAGGTTACTAGGACCATCGCATATAAGAAAGGGGACATTTTGACAAACAGCTTTTAGCCTCCAAAATAATTAAAATAATGCTTGATGGAAATCATTTTGTGATCACAATAAATTCAGTAAACTGTGGAGACCTTTGTACTTTTATAGCTGTTATCAGACGAAATATCATGGATAATGGCACTTTCGATTTTTACTACGTCCAGAAATCCATGTGACTCTTCGACGTATGGGAAACAAAATGGCTAAATACCTTGGGCTTGGGGTGAAACAACTTTTTGAAGACATATGTTACGTGACAGACGTGCATGTGGCTGATTTCCATTTATATAAAAAGAAAAGAAACAGATGAATCACTCCAAATGATCACTGATTCATATCGCATTTTCAGACCACTTTATGATTCACGCCAAACCAAATTTCTGTCTTCATGAATCATTCGTAGACTATACTCGTACAGTACGATTTTAATTTGAAACTGTTGTCAAAATGTTTTTGTTCTTCTTCTTCTTCTCCACTCATCTGCTTATTACCCTTCATAACCCGTCTGAAATATCATGCTCGGTGACACGAGCCAATTGGGATTTTGGTATTAAAAGGATTAATATTCCAAAAAAAAAAAGGAATTGAAAATCTGGAGAAAAAATGCATAATGAATGAATATAAGTAGACCTTTCATAACCCCGAGTAAACAGAGATTTTTTATTTTACAAAAACGTCCCCTTCTGCCAGTTCAAATCTTATTTCCTCCCGAAAATATTTCCACATGCTACGAGCTGACGTCAAAAAGTTGCTCTTGCTTTCAATTTCCATTTTCTTAGTACTTATCCCTTTCAAGGTTTCTGTTGACCGAGTGAGTTTATTCGTCCCTTATTTTGTCAGATAAGCCCCTTGATAGGGAATGATGCAAACGAATATCAGCAATGAAATTGTCTTCTTCTTTAGGCATATGACTGCTAAAATAAACAGACCTTTACATCTACATCTAGGGCAGCCAGTGCAGAGATCTTAAAAGCTTTAGGTCTTTCTCCTTTTTTCCCCCTGCCTGACCATGGATTATCTTCCAGGATATATACATCAGAAAAGAAGTTTTTTTAATCCGGCGGGGATTACAGAGAGTTAATCCCATATTCTACGTCTTCTTATAAAAATTTGTTGTTGTTATTGTTGCTTTTGTTTTATGTCCTTTGTACATATTTTCTCTCCCTCCCCCCCCCCCCCTCTCTCTCTCTCTCTCTCTCTCTCTCTCTCTCTTTAAACTGTTCTGTAGGCATAGTTCGATAAAATAACCCTAGCTTAAAATAATAGAATCTTAAAAGCTTCCCTTTTTCTAATCTTGAATCGTATTGCAAGACATAAAGCTATTAAAACACAATGGGAAATAAAGAAATTAATTTGATATTCTACCTTTTAGTATAAATATTCTGGAAATCGTATAATTTGTGGTTGTTGTTGTTGTTGTTATCGTTGCTTTTTTGTATTGTCTTAATGTAAACTTTCTTCTTGTACTGTTCTGTAGGCATAGTTTGATAGAATGTGTCCCCCTTACCTACCCCATTATTCCTAGCCTACATTTGAACCATCTTAAAAGCTTCGGGGGGGGGGGGGGGGGGGACGACTCTTTCCTTCCTACATGTCTTACCGTCTGAACGGCACTCTATATCCATAGCATTATTATTTTTTTTTACCCCTTTTTTGTTATTCAACCAGTATTCATCCTTATATACATCCCGTTTATCCAGTACAGAATTTCCTTTATTTTTTCTTGTCTGACAATATCATCCCCAGTGAAAAACGAACAATCAGGACTATGCCCCTGGGTTTAATTAACAGACAACTCTTCTTGTTGTACACTCTAAAAAAATAGTCATATTTGACCGACTAGTAGTAAAAACACAGTACTAGTGAAAATGACCGGAATTCTTGTACAATATTTATGACTAGAATTTAATTTTTACAAGAAATCTAGTCGTTTTCACCAGTATTGTGTCAATCTTTTTTTTTTTAATAGAACAGTGTAAAGCTCGTGAAATCCGTTGTTCGACACTTAGAAAAAATGCTTCTGATTAGAACCAAAAAGAAGCTTCTAACTCGCACATTTCTAAGAGTGTCGTAAAGAGTTTTACATGAAATCTGGTCAGTTTAAGAATATCATTGTGTCAATTTTGTACTTGGCCAGTGCAAGTGCCGTTGAGATCCGGTATTCTAGTCCAAAATGGTAATTATCTGAAATACAGCAACAAGGTTTCAAGGTTTGTTTATTTCCACCTTTTACATACATTCATACAACGGTTGATAATCATGACATGATAATCAAACAAAAATACATTAAATAATGTTTACATAAAAGGGCAAAGGAAAAAAAGAAATAAATGCACATAATAAACAGTAATTCTACTATCACAATTTCGTTAAAATTAGGCATGTAGGTGGATGAGATACGTATATGTAGTGGAAAACCCTGCTTGCATTTTATATAGACCCTTTTGTGAAGAAAATTTGTACATAATTATCAATGCTCTGAATATATACAAATTTAATCTAAATAAAATGTTATCAAAGAAGGATGGAAGTTGTAACACTGCTAACAATGATTAATATCTTGCTTTCTTTCAGTCTTCAAGGAGAGTGACTAGATTATATTTCATGTGGAGGATTATTATTCTACGTCATCATAGTTCAGTGAAAATGAATATCTTTTTTAAAAGGAAAAAAGTTCTATTTATTCATTCATTCATATATTCATTCATTTATGTATTATCTATTTATTTATTTATTTATTTATTTATTTATTCATTTATTCATTTATTTATCTGTCCATTTATTTATTCATTTATCGATTTATCTGTATATTTATTTATTTATTCATTCATTCATTCACTACCCTTTTGACATAATTGCGAAGGCATATTCAGTTCTCAATACTCTGTAATAATATATCTATAATCTATCTATTTATTATCTATTTACTAAATGAGTTTAATCTGTAGAGGGTCGCCCTTTTTTGTAAACATGATATCACCAAGCGCTACAAGAATGTAAACAGAACATAACACAAAACATTGGTAAGATCGATGATTTAACCAGGGAAATGTTACTAGACTGACTGAACAGGTCATGTGTATATTTATGAAGAAATCAACGAAAAAGCAACATGGCAGGTATATAATGTCCTATTTTGGCAAAAAGCGCAACATAATCTCCGGCTCCGATCGATTTTCTGCTTTAACCCATCCCGCATCACATTTGGAGGAGGAGGAGGATGACGGGAAGGCGGAGGATAGTCGAGGAAAGGGTGCATCCTCAGAATGAACTCCGGCTGAACCTGAACGTCGCTCTGGGAAATTATTGAGACATGTTTGGCAATGTTAAGGGTCGTTATACGCCGAGCGGGATTATTGGGCAGTAAATTGGGAGAAGAGGGGAGAAGCGAGAGGGAGAAAGAAAGAGAGAGAGAGAGAGAGAGAGAGAGAGAAGCAAGAGAGAGAGGAAGAGAGAGAGAGAGAGTCACGAAGGGACGGAGCAAGACAGTAATGATTTTATCAGCATCTCCTAGGCGGCGAATAGCCAAATCGAAGAAAAATACTTAAAATTCGATATAGAAATTTTATACGTAATCAAATATCTTCTTTAGTGTAATACAAAACGTTGTAAATGTCTGCAGGCCTATTCTTAATGAATAGACCTGACAGTTGGAAATTTATGGACCTAAATATATATATATATATATGATGACTACAAAAAGAAATGATAAGGAAAAAATACTAAATAAAATGCAAGGCCTATTCATTATCAACAAAATGGGCATAACAGGTTATAGGCCTATACTGACTACATACAGCAGTGTACAAAATATGATTGAGGTAGAAAGTGGATAAATAAAATCGGAGCCACTCTGACACATTACATAAAAAGAATTGGATGGAGAAAGAGGAAGAGAGAAGGCGAAAACAAGGACAAGAGAAAGGAGAGAGAGAGAGAGAGAGAGAGATGAGGAGATGCAGAAAGGAGAGAGGGGTTGATTTCAATTGAAATGAACTTTGCAGGATATTCCAAATGACAAAAAATGGCATGCATTCTGGAGAATGTTTATCCGATGCTTGATGAATTCATTCTGGCAATCAAGGCGAGGATGTTTTGGCGTTTAAGAGATTTTCCCCACTCTTTCATTCTCTCTCTCTCTCTCTCTCTCTCTCTCTCTCCTTCATTTTCATTCTCTCTCATTCTCTATCCCTCTCTTTCTCTCTCTCTCCCTTTCTCCCCTCCTTTTTCTCTTGATTTCTTTCACTCCTCCCCTCACTTTTTTCTATACACAATACACACACACACATTTTGTTTTTCCATATTCTTGTTAGAGATTTCCTCAAAATAAATCATTACATATAAATCAGTGTACATAATCCCATATGAATACGAATCTTTATTTCGTTTTCAGTAACATAATTTGAAGAAATAATTTATGTTCACAAATCAATGAGCAAAGGAGAAAAAAAGTATATGAAATCAGTTATATAAAAACAATATACATGATCCCAAACCCTAACACATGCCCCCCCCCCCCCCGACCTACCACACACACACACGGGTTTCTAAGATGAATGTTTGAAATCTCTCTCTCTCTCTCTCTCTCTCTCTCTCTCTTCCTCCTCCTCCTCTTCTTTCTACTGTGTCTGTACGTGCCATTCTCTCCCTGCTTCTCCCCTCTCCTTTCTTCCCTTTTATTCCTCACCCCCCTCTCTCTCTCTCTCTCTCTCTTTCTCTTCTCTCTACGTCTTTTTATACCCATTCTCTTACTTCTTCACCTTTTTTCTTCTTAATTCACTCTCTCTCTCTCCCTCTCTCTCTCTTCTCTGTGGTGTCTTTTCTACGATTTTTAAAATCCAATGTTACGTTTTAAACGCATTGTTTTCGGAACCGGTGAGATAGAATTAGACCCCTTATTATTTTGTAGACAAAATAAATCCAGAGACAAACCCTACAAGTTTTGTCATAAACGAATGATCGAATTAAACCAAACGAGGATACATGCTCAGACAAATATATTGCTACTCCTCGACAGATTCGATTACAAACCCTTTGAAATATTATTTATTGATATGGTGCAGTTCCGCTGAAAGATAGAGTTAGCCTCATCCAATATTTATCCTACGAGGTCATTCCATGGTTAAGACATGAGTCAGTGAGTCGTTCTTTGTAGAACCCGCTCATAATGAGGGTGGGGATCTGCTTTCTTGACGGAAGACATCGTGGGGTGGAAGTAATCTTTCACAAAAAATTAGTGTCTTACGGTTATATAAGATCTTTCTGGGAAAAGTGTCTGCGATATGAATGCAATTATTATCAAGATGTTAAGTGTTATTATATTTTAAAGCCTGAAAAAAGTATGAGAGGCGAAATGTTGCTTTGTTAAAATAATCAGCAGTCTGAAAACAAAGAGATAGAATCTAAACAAAATTGATTTTAAAAAAGGCCACAATAATTTTGATGAAATTTATGATACAATTGACTCCATGAAATCAAATTCCCAATGTAACAATAACGTTTATAAGGTGGGAGACAATAACACGTTATTTCACGTTTCCTCACACTTTTCATTCAGGCCTGATAGCAGAAATTTGAGGGGCGGGAATGGGGGGGGGGTGGTGGAAGAGGAGGGGGAGATGTCTCAGTGTCTAGTTCGACACCAAAATGAATGAATGGCAATGTCTATGACATTGAGGTAAATACTGAAATATGAAACTGCGCAGATTTTGTTTGCTTGTTTGGTTCGATGCTTTAGAATTTGTATTTCAATTCAATTCAATTCAGTAAGAAAAAAAAATGATTTTAATCCAAACATGTAATCTTTCTCAGTTGAAAAAACCTTGAATTTTGATATCATGTATTCGCACAATTAAAAGTGAATTACTAGATATCATTGGTCTACTAATGCATGATTGTATTGTAGATTGTTTCTCACGGTAATACTTTTACAATAATTATATTCAGTTTTAAGTGAAAAAGGGGCAAGCAAACAAACATATCAACGCAGTATAATAACATTCCCCTTCAGATACATATAATGTCCATGTATTTTTTACAATATTTAAATATATACTCCGATTTCTTTCAACTAGAAGGGAGAGAAATAACAAAAATTGAAGAAAAAAAAAAACAATTATAATATCATCACCATGACATTTTTTTAAACAAAATCATGCATGAATTAGCAGAGATGACTGTGAATTGCTAGACACTAGATTGCTAGATGATCTGCTATAAATGGGAGGATCAGACATGCATCTTCTCAAAAAAAATTTGTATCGTCTACCGTATATGGGATATAACACTCCTCGTCTGGCACATGATCTGCATGATGCATACTATTTCTCAAAATTATACAATGCAGGATATAAGGGGGGGGGGGGGGAGATCCCCAAATATAATAGCATTCCTCATCAGACAGTTATGATGAATAACGTTCACAAACTGTTCTCATACATAATCTCATGACAGTTTTTTCCTCGAATTCACTAAATGATAATTGCGTGTACAAAAGCATATAACACAAACGTATAAAACATCACGAATTAGCAAACACTGGACTGCTACCAGTAGAAAAGAGAAAAAAATAATAATCGTGTGTATAAAAGCATTACACAAAACATATAAAACATCACGAATAAGCAAAACTAACACTGGAACTGCCGCACACTTTTTACAACGTGACTTTGTATTCAGTTTTAGGAGGAGACATGTGACACAATGTATGTATACCGGAGGGGTGTATGAGGTGAGAGACAGTCACCAAACGTAACCGTTTCGAGGAGTGGGGGTGATCGAAATCTTAAATTTCTAGCGCTAATAGCATTTCAAATGGAAGATACACTACTTTGACCGTCGTTTATGATAGACTTGTGAATAAATTCGGCAACTGATTTATCAAAATATCATTTAAAAGTGGGGGTATATACATGCTATCCCACTTTCTAAAAAGTGGGGGATATCATACCCCCATCCCTCGGGATTTACGCCAGTGGAGACAGTGATGGGTAAAGAGTTTACTCCTGGACAGTGCACCCGCTTACCGATTGGCTGACATGCCGAGGGGGATGAAACATTCGCTAGTTGTTTTTAAATCGTGCATCGAATGTCTTGCTGCCACGATATGGACAAATTAATCCGCCACCAGGGATGTTCCTTGTACGCGAGGAGCGTCTGTAAAGATCCGATTCGGCAGATGAGAAGCGCGAGAAGCGAAACTTAAGCATGCGAGGTCTGCGATGAGAAATGAGTGATGATACTACTGATAATTTCTACGTGTTAAGCTGGCCATGGTAATCATGGCAATTAATTTTTAAAGGCGATAAGATGGTAACATCAGCGGATAACATCATTCATCTGACTTTTTCATATTTCGATGATTATTTTATGTTTAAGAATGATAGAAAAGTGTTTGAAAGATTAAAGTAGCCTACAATGACTCTGTGCACCGTTGTGACTGTGCGATAAATTTTAAGTTATCTGTTTTCAAATGTACCAGGCAAAAAGTTTATTTCTCTTCGGGCAAGTGAATACTGATTATTCAAGACAAAAATTTTATTTTGCTTGATAACATGATCACTTAAAGAACAAAATAAAACCTTCAGGTGTACAAGATCAAGATATACCTGGAGAGAATTGTGAAGTACAAACCATGCTACCCTGTGTATTCGATATATCGTTGTGAATCTTCTCTATTTTTTCTGATACATATATAAAATGAAAAATACTCAAGACAGTGAAGGACGTGGCTGAATTCCACGTATATATATATATATATATATATATATATATATATATATATATATATATATATATATATATATATATATAAATGTATATGGAGTTCAAAAGATCTGCGACGGGTCGAAGTATCAAATGAAAAGACAACAGTAGATAAATAAAGACTCCGTTGACAAAATTTTTAATCGATATTTCTCCTATAGGGCTTCTTCAGGATATATATATTTAAAATGAAAATACTCAAGACAGTGAAGGACGTAGCTGAATCCCATTTTTTATTTTACCGTTTATTTATGCTTGTCATTTCGTTTGTTTCTGTTTGTTTTGTTGTAGAACCGTTGATAAAAGCCTTTGAAGCTGAAAGCTCGGGAAAAATAAAAAGTGGGATTCAGCTACGTCCTTCAATGCCTTGAGTATTTTCATTTTATAATGCACAATACAAGACAGGGCCAATCATGTTAATGGGTTGTGCACACCTTACATTTATATATATATATATATATATATATATATATATATATATATATATATATATATATATATATAATTCATTGACAAAGGGCTATGCCCGAAATATTGGAAATAATTACATCTCTACGGTTTTTTCTTCTGCATTCGTCTTGTCCATTTATATCCATCAAACCGCATACGTACATCACTGCGACTGATCACAATTATATATATAGACAGTAATAACTTCAAAAAAGTCGAAGGTACATCATGTGTAAATCCAACATTTTTGTGTTGGATGTACACATGGCGTATACCTTCGACTCTTTTTGAAGTTATTACTGTCTACATTATTAATCATCCAACACGTGGGAATTATTGTCAATATATATATATATATATATATATATATATATATATATAATCATGTTAATACTAAAGGTGGCAGCTTTTTATAAAGCTTTTCTTGCTTTATCCTCTATCTTGTGATTATATACTTTGTACTGATGTTTGATTCGTATGTATTTTTAAACTATTGATCATGTTGATGGAAAGAAATGAAATGAAATGAAATGAAAAGCATATATGGCCCTTTAAAAATGAGGTGGCTCTCAATAGAGACATTTGAATAACGGCAGGTTCCCCTGCGGTTTGCTTTTTTACTTTTCATTGATTAAAAGTAATGTACATTTTAAAAAATGTATGACGCATTTCAATTACATGTGCAAAATATTGCAAATATAGCACAATTTTTGCCTAAAACCAAATAGTGCTAAATTTATAGCAAATGAATTTTATGCAAAAAAGGTATTAATTTGTAAATTTGCATTATTCATCAAGCTTCCTTAGGCTGTCTTCAAATAAAAGAATTATGAGTTATCGAAAATTGCCAACAAAAAATCAAAAACAGCAGCTAATCTTGAGTAAATTCTGATGCATAGTCATGATGAATGCATACCAAGACAAAAGATTATTTGATCAAAGAAAATGTAACTAAATGATTATATATATATATATATATATATATATATATATATAATCATTTAGTATTTCATATATATATATAGTTTAGTAATCATATATATATATATGTCTTTTAAAAAGCACAACAACAACAACAACAACAACTAAAAAGCAAACAAACAAACATGTCTTAGTTTTTCTACGTTCATACATCGACCAAAATTATAACCACTTTGGTGGTGGTGGAGTCCAATTAAACTATGTGTTTTTTTCTTCTTTCTTAATTCTATTTTCTTTTTCACATTCAAACTGAAAACAGCTGACTTTTGACAACAAATGTATGGAAGCTTTCCTCATTATAGATTTAGACTGTCTCCCGAATCGCTCTTCTAGTACTGTCAACGGAACGTCATACTGTACGTCACAGATTAAAAAGAACACGTGATTTTCTCATCCAATATGGCGTCTTGTTCATGAATGTGATTTCAATGCGGCGTATACGGTTCAGAGCAATTTGGCATTCTGGTCACGTGACCACCTGAAGTTTTCATAGGCTTGAATGCATCTACGTGCTATGTGTAAGACATGTATTGACTTAACGGTACCAAGACAGACTTAATATTGTCCATGCCGTGTGAAGAAGTGTGCCCTTCGCATGCAATGGCTCGAGAGTGGTTTTGCACTTAAGTTGAATGGCGCCATCTCTCATGCATAGTTAGGTTTAGGAGGAAGAAAGTTTTAAACTTTTCATTTTGCTTTATATTATGTTTCATAGAAGAATGCTGAATTAGCTAAAAGTTAAAGGTCAGGCAGTTGTCATAATGATTTAGAAATTCTGTATGTCTTTTGGTTTTAGGTCACTTCTAAAAATTCGTTCATCTTTAGAAGTGATCTAAAAATACATGTGCTGCCTT